>QRFJ01000034.1:2171136-2481136 GCA_006176705.1 Cocos nucifera | reverse complement strand
AGGTCGATGTTGAAGCTCCCTGGCTGAGGTCGTCGCGGGCCTTACGTCTATCCGAGGACCTTATCCCTAGCCGGAGTCGATGCGGGCGCTCGGGGGAGATCTCATCTCCTACTGCCGAGGTTAGCCCAGTTCCTTGGGGGAGATCTGATTCATAGCCGAAGTTGCTCGGGGGAGGTCTCATCTCCAGTAGCCGAGCTTCCCTCGGGGGAGATCTTATCTCCTACAGTCGAGGTCGAAGTGCGCGCTTGGGAGAGATCTTATCTCCTGCAGCCGAAGTGCGCGCTTAGGGGATATCTTATCTCCTACAGTCGAGGTTGGTGCTCGCATTAGGACGAGATTCTCCTCCTGTTCCTAACCGAGGTTGGCTCGGTCGCTCGGGAGAAGATCTTATCTCTAGTCGAGGTTGTCTACGGTCGCTCGGGAGAGATCTTATCTCTAGCCGAGGTTGTGCTCGCGTTAGGACGAGGTTCTCCTCCTGTTCCTAACCGAGGCTCTCGGTCGCTCGGAGAGATCTTATCTCTAGCCGAGGTTGTTGCTCGCGTTAGGACGAGGTTCTCCTTCTGTTCCCAACCGAGGCTATTCGCGGTCGCTCGGGAGAGATCTTATCTCTAGCCGAGGTTGGTGCTCGTGTTAGGACGAGGTTCTCCTTCTTTCCTAATCCGAGGTCGCGCTCGGAGAGATCTTATTTCTAGCCGAGGTTGATTCGGTCGCTCGGGAGAGATTTTATCTCTAGTCGAGGTTGAAGTGCGCGCTCGGGGGAGATCTTATCTCCTGCGGCCGAGCTTCACTCGGGGGAGATCTTATCTCCTACAGTCGAGGTGAGACCGCGCGCTCGGGGGAGATCTTATCTCCTGCAGTCGAGCTTCACTCGGGGGAGATCTTATCTCCTGCAGCCGAGGTTTCCTCGGGGAGATCTTATCTCCTGTGGCCGAGGTTTCCTCGGGAGAGATCTTATCTCCTGCGGCCGAGGTCGAAGTACGCGCTCGGGGAGATCTTATCTCCACCAGCCGAGCTTCCCTCGGGGGAGATCTTATCTCCTGCAGCCGAGGTCGAAGTGCGCGCTCGGGGGAGATCTTATCTCCTGCAGCCGAGCTTTCCTCGGGGGAGATCTTATCTCCTACAGTCGAGGCTTCCCTCGGGGATCTTATCTCCTGACTGAGGTCGAAGTTCGCGCTCGGAGGAGATCTTATCTCCTGCGACCGAGGCTTCCCTCGGGGGAGATCTTATCTCCTGCAGTCGAGGTCGAAGTGCGCGCTCGGGGAGATCTTATCTCCTGCAGCCGAGCTTCCCTCGGGGGAGATCTTATCTCCTGCAGCCGAGGTCGAAGTTCGCGCTCGGGGGAGATCTTATCTCTTGCGGCCGAGGCTTCCCTCGGGGGAGATCTTATCTCCTACAGCCGAGCTTTCCTCGGGGAGATCTTATCTCTAGCCGAGGTTGAAGTGCGCGCTCGGGGAGATCTTATCTCCTACGACCGAGGCTTCCCTCGGGAGAGATCTTATCTCCTGCAGTCGAGGTCGAAGTGCGCGCTCGGGGGAGATCTTATCTTCTGCGGTCGAGCTTTCCTCGGGGGAGATCTTATCTCCTACAGCCGAAGTACGCATTCGGGGGAGATCTTATCTCCTGCAGCCGAGCTTTCCTCGGAGAAGATCTTATCTCTAGCCGAAGCGGCTTGGGGGAGATCTTATCTCTAGCCGAGGTTGAAGTGCGCGCTCGGGGGAGATCTTATCTCCTACAGCCGAGGCTTCCCTCGGGGAGATCTTATCTCCTGCAGCCGAGGTCGAAGTGCGCGCTCGGGAGATCTTATCTCCTACGGCCGAGTTTTCCTCGGGGGAGATCTTATCTCCTGCAGCTGAAGTGCGCGCTTGGGGGAGATCTTATCTCCTGCAGCCGAGCTTTCCTCGGGGGAGATCTTATCTCCTGCAGCCGAAGTGCGTGTCCGGGGAAGATCTTATCTCCTGCAGTCGAGCTTCCCTCGGGAGAGATCTTATCTCCTGCAGCCGAGCTTGTTGCTCGCGTTAGGACGAGGTTCTCCTCCTGTTCCTAACGCGGCGATTATTGACTGCTGCTTCCCTGTCATCGCATAGTTTCCGCATCCAGAAATAATATTATCAAAGAGGTGAAGGAAGTCTATTCTCGTTGAGTCGACGTTGTTGGAGCTCCCTGTGTTAGATATATGTGCCCTAGAAGCAGAATTGGCTGACACTTGTAATACACTTCTAGGGGCAAAATTATAATTTTGACTATAATTAATGAAATGGGTTATTTTCTATCACACATGTGTATTTAGTGTCTGTGATACATCCTTTGAGTTAATGGTAATGATAATTCATATTTTCAAGAGTTGAAAATTTAAGACATGAATAATCATTATTAACTCATAAAATGCTCCCGACCATAGGATCATCACGAGGATGGTGATTGATCCGGAAGGTTGGTGTACGAATCGCTTCTCTTTAGTAGATGAGTCTTGAGTCTACGGTGTGGAGACACCGGAGCGAGAGTACAGGTACTCGTTAGAGAACGAGGGCACTGAGCGTGACCACCTCGAGTAGTCATTAGGGAGTCTACCTTCTCGTCAATGACTGACTCGATGCTGCAGTAGTGTGTCTGGTTCTTTGACCTGAGATGCATCGGCAGTTCACCTTGAGGGTGTTATAGTTTGACTACACCATTACTCGGTCTCCTAGCCATATGGAATCCCTGAGGTGTATGTTGGCTATAGCATGTTCATTGTAGGAACTGGATTGCATCAAGATGGGAATCTATCTACCTCGGTGGTAGAGGAGTAGCCCTATGATGATCATGAGAATCAAGTCCAGAAATCCATGGCCATGGTAGAGTGAAATAATAGAAAGAGTTTCTATTTAGATTTTCACATTGGACTCGAATCGAATGATTACATCATATGACAGAGACTAGGGTTTGACGAGTTCACCTTAACCCTAATCTGATCGGGGCTCAAGATAGAAGAACTTAATCACACAGGTAGCTGCACCAAGAGGTTCGCATTCAGCTCTGATGGGTTGCCACCATATATACTGCTAGGTGTCACTGGTGGATTTTGGGAGCAATTAGAATGATTTAGATGATCGATCATTCTAGCTGTTCGAATCAGAAGAGTTCTGATCCATCGAAAGGAGTTTCGATGATGTCGATGATAGAGATCATGACATATCCCATTACCATACAGAACTGAACCTAACTGGGTCACACAAACAAGGGTTTGAATCTGGTGATCATCAATTGAACTGATCTAGTTCAATTGATCTGAATGAGATTCAATTAGGTTCAAGAAAATCGTGCTAGCACTCGATTGAACCTAACGTTCTTCTTTTACTATCATAAATAAGTTGTCCTGACTGAGCCAAAGGAGTTTGTGCTCAATCAGAGGCCTTCATATGGTCTGACTGGAGGTTGTCCAAGTCAGAATAGGTTGTCTTATTTGTAAGACATTACCTGCCATTTTTGGTCACCTGCCATTTCTTGTTCTTTGACTTTGGTCAAAAGTCTACCTTTGACTGGTCAAACGTTGACCATTCACCCTTTGACTTTTGACCACATGTCATGCACCTATTGGAGAGCTGGTGGGGGCTTGTCCCCCTGCCAGAACCTGGCAAGGAGAAGGGCGCACGCCAAGGGTGGCGTGAGCCCAAGTAGGAGGCGCCTAGGAGTCCTTGTTGGACAAGGACTCCACCTCCCTTTTGGATTCCAATCAGAGTTCTACTAAGAATCCAGTTTGACTGGTCTTAGGCGCCCTCTAAGGAGGAATCCAGGGGTCTCTATTTCCAACCAATCAGATTTAGATCTGATTTCACAAAGGGTTGTGATTGGTTGAGAGGAAGAGGAGTTGGATCACAAGAGGTCTATAAATAAGACCCTGCGCCCAACCCTAATCCTAAGTGAATTCAATAGAGATTTCCCACGCCCCAAGGCTGCCTCTCCCCTCCTCCATGCCATACTCTCTTCTCCCCTTGCTCTCCACGTCCAAAAGTGTTTTGGACTTAGTTTGGTGCGATTCAGATCAAGGAAAGGCGATCAAAAGCAAGAAGGCTGCGCTGCTGCAAAAGGACGACTGCAGATCTTCAAAAGAGTTTTGAAGATCCTCCAGATCAGATCCAGATCTGATTTTTGGAGGTGTGATAGAGAAGAAGAGGATCTCCAGATCCAACCCGAGTGGATACCGGTAGAGGCCAGGCGCTTGCGTGGCTAAGATCCAGAACCTTCCGCTGCAATCAGGATCATCTACAGGGTAATAGGATTACCCAAATCAGGTAAATTGAATTTAATTTAATTTATCTTGTTTTATTTTATTTATTAAAATAATAAGAATCAGATCTGAAACATATCAAGATCTGATTAAGATCAAGAGAAAATTTTTGAAATATATCTCTTGATCTAATCAGATTTGGATGAACCTGGACCAAAAAATCAGGATTTCCCTTCAGCAAGTCCCATCCAGACGACCTCCTCTACCTCGCGCTGGCCTCCCCGATTCGGAGCAGGCTTCGGCTGGTACGGTGTTGCTGGTAAACCCTACCAGCGGGGAATTTATCAGCTCCAAGTGGTCGTCGGGCAGGGACAATTTTTAAGAAGGCATCGTAGGACAATACATCGATCGAACTTCCGTTATCCAGTAAAATGCGGCGTACATCGTAGTCAGCGATATTTAAGGAAATTACAACCACGTTACTATGTGAAAATTGGATTCTTCGGCCGCCCTCCTCGGTGAAGGCCACGGGCTCTGCGATCCTCTGCTTCTTCGCTGCCCGAGATAGTGTTGATGACGCCAAGGAGCGGCCGACCTTCCTGGCTCTTCCTACCCGATGGTACCGCCCTTAGCCGCTCCCCTCGCTCTTCGGGCCGCCTTTGCAAGAATCGGCCGAGTCTACCTCGTCTGACGAGCTTTTCAATCTCGTCTCGGAAGCTGTTCTCCGATTTCCATCAGCACTTGGGCCTTCGGAGTGTTGGGGGGGGGCGTAGTTGCGGAACCTTTGTCGGGGAGAGCTTCGGCGCTGAAGAGAACCTCGGCGCGCTGTTCCTTCTGGGCTTCCCCACCTCGGGTTCCCTTGGGGAGTTCGGGTCCGCCAACAACCGGGAGGAGTCTGGGAGCGCCGCCGAGCTTTACTCCGCTTCTCTTCCTTGGTGGACCTGCCCGGTCCTTCAGCTCGCCGCTTGCCGTCGGCTTCGTCATCCCTGGCCTTGAAGGCCTCCTCTGCCCGGGCGTATCCTTCAGCCCGAGCAAGCATGTCCGCGAAATTCCTTGGATACTTTTTTTCCAGGGAGAACAACAAGTCGTTCTTCCGGAGGCCGCCCTTGAGGGCGGCCATGGCGACTGATGGGTCCAGGTTCCGGACTTCCAGCGCGGCAGCGTTAAACGCGCGTTAAACCGGGTGACATAAGCCCAGATGGGTTTTCCCTCCTTTTGCCTGATGGCCATCAAGGAATCCGAACCTCGGCGGGGCCGCCTGCTACTGATGAAGTGGGCTGCGAACTGTTGACTCATCTGGTCAAACGATAAGATGGTACTCGGCTTGAGCGCCGAGTACCAATTCCTGGCAGCTCCTTTAAGGGTAGAGGGGAAGGCCCAGCACAATATGGCGTCTGACATGCCGTGGAGCAGCATCGTCATCCGAAAGGCTTCCAAATGGTCGACCGGGTCGGCGGTCCCATCGTAGCTCTCAAACTGTGGGAGTTTGAAGTTCGGCGGGATCGGCTCCTGCATGATTTTCTGCGAAAAAGGGGGGTCAGTGCAGACGTCGTTACCGTGTGAGGGGGGAGCGTGACGAAGCTCTTCGATACGCCGGCTCATTTCTAAGAGCCTTTGATCCAGGAGATCTTCGCGATCTTTGATCCCCAAGGTTTTCTCGCAGTAAGGGTGCGAAGCCTCTCCCCGGGTCGAGCCGTGATCCGAGCAGAGGCTCTTCGTCGGTTGCCCTTCTCTTCCGGGGACTGGAGGTCGGGTAGCCCACATCGATCGCCCCTGGACTGGACCCCGGGGCTCTGGGGAATCCCACGCCGATCTAGCGGGTGCCGGGGTCCACGAATGCATGGCCTGCACTGCCTGCACTGCTTCCATCAGATCACGGACCTGCTGGATAAGCAGGTTGAACTGTTCCGCGTCCACTGCGGCTACAGGGTGAGCTCGGGTTGCCTGGGCCGGAGCGGGAGCAGACGGGCCCGAACGGGATCGGGCCGCGGAAGCTGTCGATCGCCGGGTTGAGGCTCTTCTGGGGGGCATTCTTTTTTGAAAAGGGATCCTGAAGCGGAAGAGGAGAGGTCCGGAGCGGAAGAGGAGATCGTCGCCGAGCACTCCTTTAAGAACAAGGGGACCTCGGAGGTTCAGGGCCCTTCCTCTAGCGCCAATCTGTTGGTGCAGAAATCCATCTTCGTCGGAGGTCGCCGGAGTCGTTGTCGCTGAGGTCGCCGTCGGGGACCTGCAAAACGAAGTCCCATCCGGAACCGGTGGGGGGTGGCTTCGGCAGGACCCTCCGACGGTCAAGTCAGTTTCCAGCTAATAGGAATGGAGTGCTCGGAATGAGTTTCCGGAGCTTAGAGATGAGGAGGAGAGCTTAGAGAGTCGAGAGTTCAGAGAGCTTAGCCTTGGCGTATCTGGAGGGGTCCTTTTATAGCGGAGCTTAGTTGATGGTGACGGCCATGCCGTCTGGCAGAGAGTCGTTGGGCAGCATGGAGTTCGGTACGGAGAGGATGGCGTCGTCGTCGGTGGATCGTGGGAGCCATACTGGCGTCGTCCGGTATACGTCGTGGGCCGCATGGAGTCCGGTACGGAGAGGAAGGCGTCGTCCGGTGGATCGTGGGAGCCATACTGGCGAGTCGTGGGCCGCATGGAGTCCGGTACGGAGAGGAAGGCGTCGTCCGATCTTGTTGCAGGCGACAGTTCGTCCAGAGGAGTTCGGACTTGTAATAGAGTTCGGCTGAAGGAAAAATCCGGGAGGAGCTCGGATGGCGGAACGGGCGTCTGGGAGGAGTCCGTCTCCGTCCTGCCGCTTGGAGTCCAAGGAGCTCGGCCGCCAGAAAGTTCGGCCGGCGGTGGGTGTTCGGCCCGAAGCCTGGACATTGGGGAGTTCAGCCGCTAGGCAGTTCGGTCGGCTGAAGGAGTTTGGCCGTGGGGAGTCTGAAGGAGTTCGGCCGCCCAGAAAGTTCGGTCTCGACGCTGGGAGTTCGGAAGAAGCTTGGAAGTTGACCAGTTCGGCCTGCTGGAAGAAGCTCGGTCGCTAGAAGTTCGGCTGAAGCCCGTCTGTCGGAGCTCTTCTGCGGCTACTGGTTATATTATGCTGAGTGTCGGGCCGGGCTTCGGCAGAAGTGGGATTTATCCCCAACGGACCGGACTTCGGCAGGAGCGGGATTTATCCCCAATACGTCATGATGCTTAGTCCTGCCTCCCAAGAATTTGCTCTATTGGTAAGTGAGGGGGGACTCATCTTGTATGACATAATGCTCAATGCTCCTCTGCCACACAGGCTTTTGCACCACAATAGTCTTCTACCGTAATGGATGGCTCTTCATCATTGCCATGGCACACCGTGTATTTCCTTGCATAAAGATTATGATTTTGTCATCATATCGAGTCTTGAAAATTACTTAAAAAATGATACATGAAAAATATATTTATCGTTCTTCGTTGATGACCTTTTCTTTTGCTTCTCAAAATGTTGTGGATGCTTCTTTAGGTCTCACATAAGGAGGATTTAATACAGGATCTTCATCACCACCATTATCATCAACAACAATAATTTCCCTCTCTTGATGATCATCATTAGGTTAATTGTCTTTGGCCGTTGAGTGCACATCCGAGTTTAGCTTACTAAAAAGTTTTTCGAGTTTTGCATCTCCAAGTTTGAAAGTATCCCATAAAATAAAACGGAAAGTAAAAGTATTTTTTCTTTCTTTCTTTCTCAGAGGGTAGAATAGAGAGGAGAAACAGTAAATCACGATGGAAAAGAAAATGGAAATCGTGATTTCACCATTTCTGTTTCCATCTTTTTTGACAGAAATCATCAACAGGAGAAAATGGAAATCATCACATCTTTTTTAACTGAATCATCAACAGGAGAAAATGGAAACCGTGATGATTGAAGCACTTTGTCGATTCTTCTTTTTCCTCAACAAAACATCCACGTGTCGAACCTACGTGAATCTGATCCAAAAAGGATATTTTGCATCAGGTTCAACCAACTTCTCCTCATTCTCGGAATAATGTTCATTTCTGCTCTCCCCAGAATTGAGGTTTTTTCCAGGTCCTTTTCTGGCAACTCTGGCTCGTGGCTGAATCAAACATAGTTTCCGGTTTACCTTCAAGCAATACCACAACCGTTGACGTAGGCTTGTGGCAATTCTTTCTTCGTTTTAAAGAGTAAAACATTCATGAGAGTGATACCAGCACCCACGCGTTTGGCCTGGCCAATAACATGAGAGCGAAGTTGTAACAAGGTCATCTGGACCTTCTTTATTTAGTTATCCTTATGTTTAGATCATGTTTGGGTCGACATATCAACCAAAAAAAAAAAAAAAAGGGATAACTAAACTGCAGGAACTGCAATTAGTCTTAAGAACATATGTATTCACTATTGTAGCAATAAAATAATGTAGAAAGGGTGTTTTAAGACTAAGGCAGCACAAGCTTGCACATGGAAGTTGTATAGCTGGACAAGCTCATGTCTGTCCGTGGCCTGAAGCTTAATTAGCATACTGGACTTATGACGTGAAAGTTGTTAATTAGGGTTTTCTTCAACTCTGGACGTGTTTATACTTTAAAATCTGTTAAGCATGAATTGTGAAATAAAGGAAGAGTTGCCACATCTTGGCCACGGATTTATTTTAAATCCTCCAACAAATAAGAGCTTCACTAGATGCAGATACTGGAGGCACTTGCAATAGCGACATATTTTTACATGTTTTATTTTATGGTTGGGAACTCAAAGGGTTCCCGAACAGAGAGAATCTGGGTCAATAGCTTCAGCACTTCAGCCTTCAGCCTTAACATGATTCTGAGCTAATATGGAACATGATATGGATCGAGATCCTGCACTTTTACTGAACCGGTATAGTGTAATTAATTGAGCCACAAACCTAAATTTTTTATGCAATCGAGTCTCTGAGTTGAAGGGGGTGTTATTTGGCAAATAAAGAATATACCACATATAAGCAAAATCCACAAGCCAGGAATTTATTTATTTTGGTTTATTTGAGTGCTTTATGTCGGTATAGCACATTGTTTGTGCATAAGGGGGGAAAAAAATCCTACTAAAATATGATCGAATCCAAGAAACCTGTCCCACTTTGATATGCCAAGATTCCCATCCTTTATTCATAAACTGCCAAAACATATAACATCTTTACAATTAATATCCAACAAACGACGATGCTGTCCATTAATTGAAACCCTCCACACCGTCCAAAGGCTCCAGCTCAACCACATTTGTTTTCTTCCTATCATTCTCCTCCTGTTCTTGGTCCAGTCCTGCAACGGATGCCTGCACGACTCTGGCCATCACGTCGAGCACATACTTCCTCTCTTATTTAATCTGCCACTCCATGGGCCACTCCTTTATTTTAATCGGAAACTAATGGTGGTCGAACCTCACCAACTTCTTTGATGTACGTGTCTTAACTTCTCCGGCAGGACATCAGAACTGATACTTCTAAACTTTTTCTTCCTGGATCATGCCCTGAGAAGGACGACGGAAGATGCGCAGAGAAATTCTATGTGAGCTTTGTTAATCTTAAAGCACATGGCAACCGCAGAAAGATAACGGATGAGATGAGTTTGCGGCGGCCGCGCGGATGGCAGACTGTATCGCATAAAATTTTTTTTACGTGCGCCTCAGGTGGAAGGGGTGTGACAAATTGGATAACGGTGGGCACTTGACCTTAAAGCAGCATCCGGTCACCGCCTAGTCTTCCCCGCTGTTGCTCCGCTAAGAAGTCAGCGCCTGCGGTGGTCTTGCGTCCACCGGAGACCGAATATTTTAGCATATTACTACAACGGTCGAGACTTTATCCTAACCGTTGCTAATGTAAACCCCAAACCAAGGAAAGGATAAGGAGAATGACAAAATTATCGAGATACCCTCCCAGACCACCCTCCATTTTTAAAAATTTCAAATAAGTTTCCACATGCATCCTCCTCGACCGACCGATTGCATTAGTCTACCGTTACGTATGGCCAAAATACGTTAGCTCTCTTCAGATTGTGGATGATTAAAGAGGTTTGAAACTCTTTGAGACCTACGTGATGGATGAATCTTGACTATGACTCGTATATCAAGGATGCTTCGAGATCTATATACATGGATGAACTTCATAGTGCATTAATATCTATAGGATGAGTGATTCTTAATTATAGATTATATATTATGTATGTTTTGAGATATAGAGGTGGATGAATGAAGTAATTATGCATGCTTTACGATTTGCATCGTAGATGATTCTTCACTAAAAATGCTTTGAGATTTATGCAGATAGATGAATGTAGATGTTTTGAGTATTTTAAATTCTACATTACCGATAATTCTTAACTATATGCCATATGCTAAAATTATTTTGAGATCTATACAAATGAGTGGATGAAGGTGTCCGAAGTACTTAGAGTTTTATGGGATAGGTTAATTATAAATTATATATTAAAAATATTTTGAGATTTGTGCTAATAGTTGGATGAAGATGTTTGAAGTATTTTGAGATTTATATGGTAGGTGATCTTTGAATATAGATCATATACTAAAAGTTTTTCAAAATTTGTGCTAGGATGTCACATCATTTAACATGGAGGATATTTTGATCACGATATAACCTACCATGTGATTCTATATTGTTTGAGGTAGAACTGGATGAATGTCAGGTTCAATTTGGAATACTTTGAAAATCTGAAGGATATGTTCGAAATTTTTTATGCTACCGTATGACTTTTTAAACAAGAGGAACTGTTGCTACAATTTTCCCTAACAAAAATCCAATGACGACAAAAAAAGTCACAAATCGGACAAAAGTCCCCCGCCCGTTGCCTTCGCCCACGGGAGGCATCGCCAGCCCATTCTCTTTCTCTCGACGAGAGAGCTCTTGTTCTTCTGGGTTCGTCTCCTAGGCGTCGTCTTAGTCTCTTATAGGCAAGTCCTTTCTGCTCGCTTTTTGTTGCTATTTTTTCTTTTAATTGCATCGATTTCGATTTCGGACCTTCTCTTCTTGCTCTTGATTTTCTCGAGGTATTTGGGTTTGGGAAAACCTTTGGAGTTTGAGATTTCGGTCTGATTGTTTTGAAGCAAGTCTTGATTCTTCTGTGTGGCCTCTACAATGGGTTTCTTTTGCTAAAGCTTCTGGGATTTTGTTTGTTTTTTTCTTTTTTCTTTTGCAAACATGGATAGGGATGAGTAACTTATGTTGTACTCGTTGCAAGGACGACGGGATCCTTTCCGTTTTTGGATGGTAAGTTGCATTAGAGGTTTTTCTTTTTCTCTTTTTTCTTTTTTTTTCGGCGGTTTTCCTGATTTAAAAGAGTGCGAGTTGATATTATGTTAAGCGGTTTGTGTTTTCCTCCCCCTGTGACAGGTTAGGGTAGTACCGATCCTATTGACGTGCTTCAATTGATTCAATGAATGCCTCGATCTCTATCTTAATTTCAATTCTGATGTTATTTGACTCGAAGTAGCTTTTGCAGATCAGGTCTAGATTGTTAGTTATTGAGGTCATTTGATTTGTCCTAGCTACCTACTATAACGATGCACCCTTTTTATATATTTAGCCGAGTCAAGCAGTCATTAAGTAGTTCTAGAAAACTGGATTTTTTTTTTTTTTTGATGAAATAGAAAACTGGATGAGTTGAAGATGGACAATTATCACTTTGATGTTGGGTGTGCGAGTTGTAGTGGAGGAGAAACTCGAAGAACCAATGATTTTTCAGCATGAGTATTGTGAAACATAATTCAAGGGGAATTTTTGTGGTCTTCTTGATTATAAGTCAATCCCATTCGGCTGACCTCAATATATATGGGACACTAAAGAAAGAGAGAAGTTTTACCCCCCCCCCCCCCCCCCCAAAAAAAAAAAAAAAGGAAGAGAGGGACTTAACAGGGAAAGATAAGTTGATCATGGTGATAACCATTTGGGAACTTAAAAAAGAATTACCCTGCACTTTCCCTTTACAGATGGGAAGTTCTAAGATCAAATCTGCTTCAATAACTTTGTTGCTATTCAGATACATCCTGGTAACTTTATGATAATTAACAAAATGAGTTTGGAGGCAATGCTTATGGGAGAGGAAAAGGTAACGTTTTGACATATGCTTTATAAAATTCCAAAACCATGACTGTGGCTGACCGATCCTGTGACCAGGAAGAGTGGATGAGCAAGATTGATTTAAAACAAAAACCCTATGCCAACTTATGTACAAAATTTTTATGTGGATCTGATACTCTAATTACATTCTCGCAATAAGTCCTTCCATGCAGGCTATCTCATGTCTTTTGGGTTTTCTTCCTCTTTCATTATCTTTAGTTCTTTGGAACATATTCTATTAACTGTTCATATTCTATGTCATTTCTTTATTGACTATAGTTGTCTTCATTTACTTTTACCTATTTTCACTTGAATGTATATGGTGACCAGCTCATAGGCTTAAGGCAATACAAACAAGCTAGAAGATCAATAGTGACTGTTTTTTCAAGGCATAACTCATAGGCATGCATTAATTTTAAGGTGGGGGACCATGCATTGAAAAGCTAACTTTGAAGCTCATAACTTTATAGGGTGATTTTTTGTGAATTCATCATAATGAAGGTCCAAATTTAGTGAAAACTTTGAGAGCAAGGTGAGCCTAGGAGTTTGTGTCCTACTAGAAACATTTACATTGCTTTTCTGTTAGTAAAACAGAGAATTAGTTACATTAGTTATTTGATTTCCACTACATTATAATTTTTTGTTCTCCAGTTTTGAAGTTACCTTGGTCTGTTAGTGCTGAGATGTGCTAATCATCTTTCAAGAAATAGCTAAATACTGTGAATTGATTAAGGCCTTGTTTAGATGGCAGTTTATCTTATCCACCTAACAACACTCAAGCTTGTGAGAAGGGATGAGACAAGGAAGAATTATGGCGGAGAAGAACATAGGATACAGAGAAACATGAATCCCTGAATTTTTAGATAGTAAATTTAACAAAATGATGATATATATTGCCCCTAAAATTTTGGGTTTTGAAGTTAAAAGCTTTTGATTATCTGGCTTCTTATGAATTGAATAAGGCCCTGTTTGGATGGCGGTTTATCTTATCTGCCTAACAACACTCAAGCTTGTGAGAAGGAATGATGGAAGGAAGCGTTATGGAGGAGAAGAACATGGGTCAGAGAGAACCATGAATCTTGAATTTCAGATAGTAAATTTCATAAAAAGATGTTATATCTTATGCCTAAAATCTTGGGTTTTGTAGTTCAAAAGTTTCTCTTGATTGCCCAGTTTCTTTGTTTTATCTTCTTCGATATTTCCACCAGCACGCCTATGCTATCACAGGATATGTAATGCTCACATCCAAACAAGGTCTAAATATTTCATTTAGTGGGCATTAGTTATTCTCCTCCATGGATTCCAACTTACTTTTGTTCTTCTTTCTCCTTTGTTCTTTGCCCTCTTCCTTTTTTACCCTTGTGACCTTGCAATTATAGCCCATTAAGTTTACATCAACTCTATCAAGTGTGTTATGGAGAATCCAGTGGCAGAACATTTAAAGAAAAGGTAGCTACAATGTTTGCATCTTATGTTGATTAATGGAGGAAGAAAAGCCTGAGAAACAGAAAAGGAAAACAAAATCTTGCAAATATGGTGCTATAGAATATGGTCAAGAAGGTCATGAAATACAGCTAATAACTCTGACCGTGCAACTTGTAATGATTTGCATGTTAAGGATAGGCTCATAAAATCGTACTGGAAAAAATGGTGAGACAAAAGAAGTCAAAGAAAATCAAGATGATTCCAATGGATTTCGAGTGACTTGTGAAATGAAGATGGGGTTCTGGAGTGGTGTAATTGCTGCATCTTGAATGGCAATGTTGAGCATGTTCAAGCATTGTGCAATAAAGACAGTTTATCCAAATGGGTTGAGCATAACACAGACTAGAATCCTATGATAGGTATTTGGTAGATCTAGGAAGGTAGAAGATTGGAGTTCAATATACATCCAGGGTGCATGGAATGGTTAGACAAAAAGAGGTGAGAATGAGACATTGTTGAGATGAGTGACTTGTTTATAGGAAAGAATGACAAAAAGGGGTTTTGCTAAGAACTAATAGAAATATATGACCTATTGGTTATGATTATGTAGTGTTGGGTAGATAGGTTTGATAGTGTGTTCTATAATTTATATGAATATAGGGGTTCGAAGGATGGTGTAATATGGAAACAATGGATAATGAGTTAGGGTGTTAATACTGTTTAAGATTAGCCCTAGCATGACTGGTCTGCAAGGTTTTTGATGTCTAAGTTCTTTAAATTTCCTAGAGTTCTTAGAATTGGAAACCTCAAACTAGAAGGAAAAGAATTTACGTCCCACGCTATTCCTGATACATTATTCACTTCCCATGCTATCCCTACTACATTGTTCAAACTGAAACTTCACCATGCAATCCTTATTACATTATTCAAACTGGAAAAGAATATTTATTCAAACAGCAACCTCACCAAGCGAGCCATTTAATTCAAGAATATTTATTCGCCTGGATTGAATCGTAGAAGCTGGCACCAAACATTTTCAGTTAGTGGTTCCTCCTTTGCTTCTTTGGCCTTAATGCTACTTGCAGTAGCATGCTCAAGTGTGGTTGATTCCAGAAAACTGAAAAAAGGCATCTTTAAACAAAAACAAAAACTGGGACAATTTACTTGCTCCATTTTTTCGCATATTATATATCGGATGCTCACACATCTAACATCCAATGGAGGAGTTTTAAAAGATGTCTTTGTTTTTGATCAGCTGATGCTTTATTATGCAGTTGTATTGGTTATGCTATCATTAAGTGGTCAGTGTATAAGTGCATTTTGAGTTTGATTTCATTTTGAACCTGCAATATTTGCCATAAATGGAGCAGTTGGAGCATTTGAAGTGTTAAAATGGTTAGGATTATTAGGCTCTGCCAGAGTTTGCTGTTGTGAGAAAAGAAGATCAGATCTGTGTTATGGTATGATGAGAGAGTGCAGTAACTTTTTGTGAAAACTTTAAAAGTTGTTGTGAGATATTTTGAATATTGTATCATTAGTAGAGTGCATTGACATTTATTTAGAAATCTTAGCAAAGGTGGCGGAGCATCTCGAATGGGCTTGTTTCTTTTATGCTTATAGCTTTTGACCCATGCTATTACTGATTAAAGAGGTTAAAGTATTTGATGTCCTATTCTGATTCTATCGGCTTATTTTGGTCTTTTTGGTCCTTGGGAAGTTGTTAAACTCCTATTTTCATTGATGCAACCTGTCATTTCTCTCCAAGTTGTTATGTAAATAGAGCATGTCATAGAGTATTTAGAGAGTGAGAGGGTGGAGAGGTTGATTGGGACGAGGGGCGCATAGAATTAATGCTGTAAGAGCCATGGAGCCAAATATCCAAGAAGTAGTCAGAGAGTTTGGATTCAAATTAGGATAGATGACATCAGCTTCCGTGCATTATTTGATCAACTTTTAGCAAACAAGGATTAGCAGGTCTTCTCTTCTTTTTTTTTTCTTTCTAAATTGCATGGTCCTGTTGGCTAGATAATGGTTTATAGCCTGTACGTGTGTTTGTACTTTTCTACATATGTTAACATAATTACAGCCATATCATTTTGTGTTTATGAAATGAGTTAACTTTCATTGTTTATGATGCCCTAACTCTTCAATATTACCTACAGATGTGTATAAGAGTAGTAAGTCTTATTTCTATGAATTCATGCTGCTTATCCCCCTTCTTTTAGTGGAATCTATGTTCTGATTCAGTTTTTCTAATTGATCCAATTTGCTTTCTGAATTTCTGCTTTGGCTTCAATATCCATACAACCATAGACTTGTGAGAGTAAGCCAGACTTTATATGATCCAGAATGTTATGTTGATGCCAACTATTGCAACTGAATTGTGCGCTCTAGATGATTCTCTTTAGAAGTTCATTCAGTTTATGTCGAATAAGTAGCAATCCTATCATGTCAAAAGCCTCCCCCTGGTGACTGAAATGGATTTGTTTTCATAATGGCTGATATTCTTATTCATGCTTCTGATATTCAAAAACTAACATTCCTCGTCTTGCGAAGATGATTGTAACAACTGCAAATAAGGTCATTCTAACATGCAAATTGAATATGCATTTTGCAAGTTGTCCTTGCAGGACTTTTGTTGAAATTCTGGACCATATATCATAAAGAATTGGATTAAATTCTTAAATTATTGCATTCACCTATCTTTTTGTAATTTGAATATGCTATGGATCATTTGTGGTTCCAGGTATTTTTATCAGGTCATGCTACTTGCATGATCATTACGTCTTTCTGTTCTGAATACTTCTGTTTGTACCATAATTTGATCAGGCTTATTTTGCCAGAGCACGCACTTCAGCTTCCTTCATGATCAATATGTTTAACTGCTTATCTTTTTGAGTGCCAAAAATAAATGTAAAACATCTTTTTTGATAAACTAACAGGTTGGAGCCATGCTTTTAGAGTCCAGTAATCGGAGGTGACAGAAATCAAGGATGTTAAGATGTACTTGTGATATAGCAACTCCTGCGTAGATGGATAAAGGTAGCTGAATTCCCCTGATTATGCCTTAATTACCTATTAATCTTCATTTATTATAATTTTGCACTTAATGGCCTAAGATATTAGAGCTGACGAGTATGATTCTGGTACCAGTTATCTTGCACTGGATCACTGCAGAATAAGATATATAATTCTCACTGAGTTACATATTCTCTCTTTTTATTTTTTCTTGGCAGTCATGGGATGTCAATAGTGCAAATGACATCTGGTGTCATTTGTTTGATTTGTTACTATTCACTTTGGCAAATTTATGAGCAATTTTTAGGACCTTGATGATGCTTTCTTCCCAAAGATGGAGATTGAATCATAGGCAAATTTCCACTAGCACCTACTTAGCCTAATAATTTTCCTCTATATATATGTATGCAGAAATATTAATTTCTTGAATTCTGAATGAAATGAGCTAACTGGATTGTGGTGAACTGATGGTCAATTGGTCATAGATGCTTGCATTCAGGACAAGTGGTTAGTGAGACTTGAAACTGATTCGTCATTTATGGGATGGAACAATTTCTTATGGAGTTATTGCCTAGTACATTTCTTTATAAAGGCATCTCACCCTAGTCTTCTTAGCCTGGTCATCAATAATGCACTTGTAGATCCAAGTCCTATAGCAGTTATAAAAATGTCCTGCAAGGAATGTTCTTTATAAAATATCATTTGTGACCGCTAAGAACGGTTTGGAACAAGGTTCACCATCCTAGTACCGGACCCCATACTGGTACTGTCCTATTGCAGTGTTGGTATGTGCGATACGGTACCTGATTTGGCATATTGAATGTTGATACACCCCTTGTATCATATATCGGTTTGGTACCGGTATAGTATGGTTGGTATGTATTGGTACTGATCGGTACAGCAAACTTTGGCTTGGAATGCGCCTTGCTTTAGATACAACATTTCAGCTTAACCATCTTCATATGCTGATACAATCTTCAAGTTAATTGTTATGGACACATTTTGGAGTACAAAGACAGTGATGCTTCAGTCTGCTGGAGAATATGGAAAATGCCTCACTTTGAAAGCATCCAATTGTTAGAAACTTGGAATTAATCTTTATTAGAATCACTGTAGTGCTATGAAATATAATTAAATGAAGTCAAGCCTAATATGTTTCCCTAAAACCCTCATGAAATTTTCTTTGCATGCGAAAAGGTTACCGGTCACTGAATCTAAAAGCATCCTATGGCTACATATATAATGTTAAAGGGAACGTTGGAATGATCTCTGTGTTTTAAACCTCGAGGTATCATGTCTGGTCGTGTATCTGATTGACATCTCACAGTGAATGCAGGGCAATCTTATGATTGTAAGGATTGTGGTGGGAAGTATATATTGATAAATGATGAAGAAGACCCGCGGTTGGCTATGTTTGACAAGCCCCTCCCATGCTGCGGCTGTGGAATAGGATGGTGTTCGTAAGTGTACCTCCTCACCCCCATCATTCCTTTTTTCTCACTCATTTATCTCATGAGAATACCATTTCTTTGCAGTTTGCTTTTGGGATTTGTATGCCCGTTGATATGGTACTGTGCTGCAATTCTGTACTTTTGCAGCTATTACCACAGAGATCCGCGAGAGCGATCTGGCCTTGCTGCTAATGCAGTTGCTGTTAGTCTCTCTCCCTCCCCCATCCCCTTTCTCTCTCTCTCTCTCTCTGACACACACACACTTGCATGGCACGCATGCATGTGCAGACAGTTCAGCAAAATCATGACGTGTCTTTCCCTCCTATAGCTATCGATAAGCAATATGCCTGCTATATGAAGCCTGTGAGAAGTGATTATTTCACCATAAAACACTTTGCTATTTATTTAATGACTGTTCAAACAGTAAGTGTAGTAATTCCTCCAACAACTTTAATAAACTATCAATAAAAACGTTAAGAATGCTTTGTGACAATTGATTTGATATGAGAGCATCAAGAAAAGCATATTGCATTTTTAACAGAGCTACCTGAAAGTTGAAACCACTCATTTGATATTTACTAAACCACTCCTTTTTTGATAATTACTATCACCTTGGAAGCATTAGGAGATTCTCAAAGACTCCAATGAGGCCTGAGGGATAATAATGGGAAAATACTGTTTTTTGTAATATTTGCTATTTCCTTTTTGAGAAATGTGGTGGAAGTACCACCTTCAGGGTTTGAACCCAGGACCTCTCCCTGGATTTCAGGGTTGCTGACAAGCTGGCTAAGAGTTCTTTGCTATAGTATTTGATATTTCCACTAATGTTTGGAAGTATTTCTTGATTATTAGCTGGACGGTTGATCTCACGACTGGTGGGATCGAAGTGTGTCTTCCTTCTTGTCCCCATCTTGTTCAGGAGCAGATCAAGGCCTTCCAAACAAGTTGGAGTTGAGAAGGAAGACATCCATTGATGTCTCTACGGCAATCATCTCAACTTTCATTTCATGATTGTGCCAGAATTTCCATGACAATCTCCATTTTCTTCAGAAAAGAAAATAGCCATCTCTTTCTTTCTTTGTTTCATTTTTTTAGAAAAGACAGTCCCAAAAGTGAGGCCCATCAGATTTTTATTAAGATCATGAATTAGACATCTTAAATTGTTATTCCTAGTTATTTTATTTTCTTTCCTCAAGTTTTGTTCTAATTCAGCTGTTTTATTTTCAGGCACTAGTCTGTACAATTGTGTCTCTCATCACCCTTGCTGCCATCTTCCTCTAGTTCAGGTCTTCTTCATGCTATACACGTTCAGGTCGAGTCCTCTCTAAGTGGAACCTTTGCTGCATGCGGCAAAGTTGGCAGCCAGAGAATATTTATGAACCTTGATCCAGCGAGAGGCGGGGGAAGCACGATGATGAATGGTCCTATTGTTTAAATGTGCTCACCAGTTCTTTATCTTGCGACACTAGGACGAAGTCATGTGTATGGTAAACCACGGTAGACCTTTGCAGTTAATTGGTCAAAATTATCCGTTCGCTCAAAAATACTGTGCAAAAATCATGGAGCTCTTTTAACCACAAATGTTTGTGGCTTTTTTTCTCCAATTGGTAAAGGAGAGGGCGGTTGTGATTGAAAATAAACTCCAATATGTTCAAGATAACCACAAAAGGAAGCATTTGGGCCTTTTCGTATTTCGGATCTAATTGAAGTGCTGCTATACTATGGACGCGCGTCCCCTGTCAGCAATCATGTTCTGCTGCTTTCTTGCAACGAAAGCTGGTTTTGCCTATAATGCTCCTACGATGGTGCCGTCTCATCATTGCGGCGTTTCCTAAAATAGGAAGGACTGTACTTTAGAGAGGTGGGTTTTGATGGACGTTTCATCTGCAGAGCTCCAAGCAGATGCAACAAGCTTACCGTGTGTATATATATATATATATATATATATATATATATATATATATATATCTGATAAATATAAATATAAATATAAATATTATTTAAATATAAAAATTTATATTTAAATTTATTTTAAATAAATATTAATATAATTTGGATATTAAAAGTATGAATATAATTATAGATATAATTTAGATAATTAAATTTTATGGCTACAGAATTAAGAATATTACTAAATATATGATAAATTAAGTTAATAATATATTTATATAGTTATATATTTTTTAAAAAAATTAATAAATATTATATAAAAATATACGTAGATTTGGATATTTAGATATGGATTGAATAGTTATTTATTCATAATTATATATATATATATATATTTATAGATATGAATATTAATTGAATTTTTAATTTTTTATTCATATCTAATTTGATTCGATTATGAAAATGGATTCGAATGAATAATATTCATATTATTTTCATCACAAGAACTATAAATTTTTTTATAAGTAATTTATAGCTTGTTGGTTATCATCCGGCATCATCATGTTATGCTATTTAACAGGAAAAGGCACTGAAATTTGGGAGACTTTTAGAGCCTAGTCATATTTATTATTTAAGAAAAATTAAATTTTACCCTATGTAAAAAATTATTTTTTATGTTGTATGTACCATGTGGTCGTGCGCACTGTATACCACAGCCGCTTGTTCCTATACCCATGCATCAAGATGAGCGTTTGATGAGTGGCAGCTGGTTGTGAGTGGTTGTGGGTGGATGTGACGCATACTAGGGAATAATTTTGTTCGACCTATTTGAGCTTTTTTTTCCCTTCAAATTTTAATTCGAATTACAGTTACTGGCATTTTTATTATTTCATAAGCACCGTGGGCTAGACAACAGAATGGCGACATCGACTAAGCTAAAAATTAAAAGAATTAATTTAAGCATTTAAAGAGGAGAGGGGTCTGTGTAAATGGTTGAAAGTTCAGAGGATCGAAATGAAATTTTTATTTAATTTTTATGCGGAGACTGGCTGCATATCATTAACTGCTGCCACAAATGACAAAACTGAACTACAAAGTAAATAGTCTTATCTTCTTCTGCAGGCAGGGATGCATTTTGATGTTGTTTGCTATTAGTAAAAACTGTTCCTTGGTTGGACCTTATTGATAGGTCAAATTTGTCACTTAGCATTACTTTGGGCTTTGATTTATTATCAATTAAAAATTTTAAAACAACACAGGTCACAGCATTTCATTTCATTGGTATTCTTTTGTGAAAAAATGTTGGTGCATTATGTGATACTTCTAAACCAAGAATAGAAAAGAAAGAGTAACATTTTTCCTGACAGACCGAACAGCCTCTAAACAACATGCTTCCCTACCCAGTAGACACATTTTTTTCCGCATTTCTTGACTTACTTAAAGGGCTAATTGAGGCCACCCTAAGTCAAATTCATAGATCTTTCTAGCATGGAAATCTAGGAAGTACATTTCATGGGACTGCGGTAGCTAAACCTCCATTCTCCCAAAATTAATCTAGCTTACCAACTTGTCTTGGACGAGCATCAAGGGATTTGCCTACAATCTGTACAGGAGGAAATTAGCATCGAGCCCTACGAAAAAAAGGATTTTTTCAGAAATGAGTTCCTGAAATATTTTATACTTCTGTGTTAATTCTAGTCTTTTTTATTCATATTTTAATTTCTAAAATCTTGCAATTATTAATTATATCTCTTTCAAGCTCACTAAATAATAGCCGAATATTCTGCTTATATTTTCTTAATTTCATATCAAATCTTTTTGTCTTAGCCCTTATATTTGACCAATGCTTTAACTTTTGCGTCTTTGTTGTTGACCCTCTAGTGGCCAAACCTTAGGTCAAGAGGGCAACAGGCGCAGGAAGATATCAAGTCCTAAGTCTCATTTGCTGCTCAGCCAAGAACGTCTTGAATTCTAGCTAATCTTAACTAGATTTTGGACAGTAAAAATTAGTTGAAGGATCAATTTATACAAGCAAATAACTTTATAAAAATTTTACATAAATATGAAAAAGGTGGGGATCAATGTGCCCATGCACAAGATTTCAAAGTCTAATATGAACATGCCATATAGAACTCCACAACATCATCCATATAAAATGTATTTATACACAGAAAAAGTAAGAAATAATATTAAAAAACAAAAATGATTCCACATAGGATGGAAGCTCGGAAATGAAAAAGTCCGGTCATTCCACCAGTACACTGTACACGGATGAGTGGACCCAATATGCTCGTAATCATTGGCATCCATGACCTCTCAATCAGCCATCCGTGCAATAATCGAACGGTTCAGCTTTAAGCGTTGACCCTCTGAATCGAATATCGTGGAGCTCGATAGCTTCGCAAATATGGAGTTAAAATAATGATAAAGTGTGGAAAAGAAGATAGAAAAAATAAACACTAAAAAAAAATAGATTCATAGCTAATTTGCTCCTCCATCGGTAGGAGGGACCGAAATCGGCAGATGGTCATCTGGATCTTGAGCAATTTGGTTGTGGTGGTCTTTCTTCCAAGCTGCGTAAAGATAGTAGGCGACCACAACAGCCACAAAGAAGGAGACCAGCAAAACGTACCCGAAAGAGGCGAAGGGAAGGAGGAGGGCAATCCGAAGCACGAAGGCGATCAAGAATAAGACGATGGCGATGGCCACCCCCCTCTTTTGGACCCATGCGACCTCGGGGCCTTCGGGCCTCACGATGGAGTATATGAGGAGGCCCACGCTCGTAAAGACGCCCAAAGAAACGAAAGCGATGAGGGGGTGGTAAAAGAAAGGCGAGTGCGGGTGCAGCTGGAACTCCGGCGGGATACTTGCGTACATCCCAAAGCACAACGCGGCCACCGCCAGCGACACACTCGGGACCAGCTTCCTCACACGCTTCGAGTCTTGCTCGGGTTTGGCGGTGGTCGGCGAACCCGCCTCCATATCCATCGCCCTCCGGATCGGGTTCTCGGCATAGCGAGGGGATGGGTGGTTGGATTCAGCTGTCGTTTGGTTTGGGTCGTCCGATGAATCGAAGCTCCGGAGTCGTTGGAAGAAGGAAAAGGGGGAGATGCGGCCGGTGGTTTGAGCTGAGTTATCGTCGGAGGAACCTCCGACCCTCAACAGTACTCGCCTCAAGTAGGAGTTGGAAGGGAACAACGAACCGGAGAAGATGCGGCCGATGTTCATAGCGAAGCTTAGAGCTGATCCAAAAAAAAGTAAATACAAATTTTCGTTCCCTTCTGGGAGGAGAGAGAGAGGGATATATGGAAAGAAAGGAGGAAATCAGACAACAATATATTCTTGAACTAATCAGCCGACCGATGTTGCAGGAGAAACGAAACCAATCAGCCGGCCTTCCCCATTTCCGCATTGAACTGGAGTCTGGGGTGGATAAAAGCGCTGGTAAGAGTGTTGACCGGTCAAACGGTGGGCTTCTAGAAAGGGGAAGCAACCGTGCCGGTCGTCCAGTGACCGCAAGTAAACGAGGATGGTGTTACGACTGGTCGCACTGCGATAGTGTTACGATGCCTCTTCCAAATTTATTCCGTCATTTTTTTTTTTTTTAAAAAAAAAATGCCTTTGGTGGTGGCTCCAGTGACTTGAGCCAGGTGCTCGCTCGTTTGCCCATCATTGCTAACATAAGACAGGCTATAAAAGTCCAGATTAATTATAAGAAGTTATAATTTCGAAATGCAAATAATTGCTTGCTGTACATAATCTAACATAATCAGTGAAATGCCATGCCATCATACCGCATAACATGAGACAAATTAGACGAGTGCCGGCTTTATTTTCTGCCATGCCTTGGCCTCCAAGAGAGAATCTATTCTGATTCCCTTCGTTTTTAAAATATATAGGATTTGTCCTCTTCCACAGAGTCCAAAGTTTTAGCTCAGGATGACGTAGAAATGACGCTGCTCGGTGAACGTCATGGAGCCCGTAACATCCTAGCCCACTTAGTCCGGGTTTAATCCAAGGAGTACGGTGACGAACCGTCAGAACCGCTACGATGGCCGTTATAATGGGTATTATTCCGTTACATGTATTTACTTATTTCGCACTAAAGCAGTATTAGAATTTAGATTGGGTATACTTTACCAGAAATAAAGACTGGTTAGCTTATGCTAAAACATGTATAATGCTGGATAAGTTTGATGCGCCTAAAAGTCTTCTTACGACCATCTAGAAGCATGGTCGCGCCCCATCGCTCTTGCTTTTTGATTTTTGACAGTAATCTTTACTCTATATAAGAAAGGAAGTACTAGCCGTTGCTTGTAGGAAATTCAAGAAAGCATGGCTTGCAAAAGATTATATATATATATATATATATATATATATATATATATATATATATATATATATATATATATATATGTAGTATTAGAATTTAGAGAATTTAGATTGGATATATTATATTTTACAAAAATAAAGATTGGTTAGGTTATGCTGAAACATGCATAATGTTGAGCAAGTTGATGCACCTAAATTTTCTTAAGACCATCCAGAAGCATGGTTGCATCCCATTGTTCATTCTCTTTGATTTTTGACAGTAATATTTACTCTAGATAAATAGCCGTTGCTTGTTCAAAATTCAAGAAATCATAGCTCACTAAAGACTAAAGATTACATACATACATACATACATATATATATATATATGTGTGTGTGTGTGTTTCTTTCAAAAGGAAAGATGAGGATTCTTGTTGAAGTGAAAAGCATTATGTTTATACTTACATTTATAGTCCCTCACGACAACTGACAGAGAATGTCATTCCAGAAGATTTTTTGATGAATAAAAGCATAACCGCATCAATTCATCTACATGTTGCGTTTCTGTTGTATGCTCAAAAACGACGCACCACTGCTCCTAAGTTTCATTGCAGCTTTGTATTGAAGGATGTCATGCCGGAGTGCTTTCTAGCATGTCAAGGGTTTGATATACATTATCCATTTACTAAAGGCCATATGCTTTTTAGGTTTGGGTTGTATCTTTCACGTGGAAGAATGATTGATATTTTTTTATGATATTATTTTGCGACAACAACTATTAAGTCATTTCTCATATAGATCTCAAAATATTTTGAATTTTTTTTTTTATTCATCTGCACAAATTTTACTACAGCTATTACATAATCTAGTGATGCATATCATGAAAAAAGATGAATCATTATTTCACACACAAGAAAGATATAACTTGAATCCATAAGCTATCCATAGAACATATAAAACCTTCTACTCCAGCGCCTTATCTTGATTGTTTTTGCTCATTGTCAGCCTCTCGTGACTTACATGCTCCATGCCCCTCCCACCATTTAGCCTTCCTGCAATTAAAATGGTGATGAAAGAATTTAATTAAATTTCAAAACTCCCCACTTACTTCCATAATGCTTTATCCATTTATAGATGACATATGTTTTGATGAAATACTAAAAGAGTACACTCATCTTAGTTGTTATGGCTCCACAAGTCCTTAGCTTCACCGGTTGCCATCAGTCATCAAACATTTTTAATTTTTATTTATTAATTAAATTAAACTCAAAGTTAGAATTTTGAAACTCATGCCTGCATCTTTCATCTAAAATAGGAACACCAGCCACCCGCCGTGATCAGCTTTTATCAAATCTCAGGCTAGCTCATAGTGCTAATAGAAAGATATCTTAAAATGTTGGTATATTATCACTTAATTTCTTCTTTCATTTTTTTATTTTTTATTTTTATTTTTTATTATTTTTATCATGATTCAGCCGAATTATTCTTTTTTTTCATGATTTTATCAGTCAAGATTGCCGAGGAGAGGTGATTTTTTTTTTTCCATTTTTTATTCTTACGATGCCAAACTGGTGGTGGGAGGAATGGGAAAATCGTATGATGATCCCATCGCTCGGCTTTCCTTCATTCCCTTTTCATTGGTGTTGACTAATCGTCACACGAGGCATCCCATTCACATCAGTCACGCATCTCGACATCTCAAAACTAGGCCGACCATGGTTAATAATATGATAATGTGGAGCGCTTTTTATTTTTTTTGAAAGAAAATAATTTAGAGTGTTGTCATACTTGGTGCTGCCCAATGACATTTTGGCATCTAGTAGATAACATGGACAAGTCAGAGTATATTTTAGGCAGGGCCGGACAGAGCCATCAAAGCCCCCTTTCTGCCCCCACCTATTTTAGCCCCCAGACCCTTCCCTCCATCGACCACCGCATGACGCATTTTGGTTGACCGTCCACCCATCGACCCATGAAAAAATGAACGGCACCCCATCGACCATCTTGAAAGTCAAATCATGGCACCAATCATCAAAACCTAGGTTCACCATCCATGAGCACCCTAGCACGAGATCCATTAAAAATTGTCGCCGATCGACCAAAGATGAAAGATCTATTGGAGGGCTTACGAAGAAAGGCCTCAGCCCTCGAGGCGGCAAGGGCTGAGCGATATAGCCGCAAGGAGAGGCACAGCATGGGTCACCGTCCATCGGCTTTTCCTTTTCACTTTCAGCTTTTCTGTTTCCGATCCAACGCTGAGCCCATCGGCCATCACAGACGACCCACCGTCCGTTGACCCATCCCGATGCCCCATCGATTGAAAAAATGGAGACCCATCATGTCTTGGTGGTAGCGATCCAGCAGAGCCTGGAGGCCTTGAGAGGCATCTCCGAACCTCGATCTCCGGCTCTTCTTTATCGAGGTTCGCATCTTCGTGCGGCTGCTGGGGTCGGAGGAGTTAGGGAGGCACTGCCTTTCGGCCCTTTCCATTGACGTTCCTGTAGACGGGTAGAGTCGAGACTCAAGCCACGTGGTGTCCGATGGTTGGAAAAGCTGGAGGCTAGTTAATGCTTTTATTTGCCCACTGGCTACAGCCATTTGTATTCTCATCAGTTTCTAATGATAATAGCTATATACTATCATCCTATAAATTTTTTTTTAAACTTTTCTTTTCTAGCTATGTTTACTCTTCTTCTTGTGACAGACTCTAACTTATTTCTGCACTTTTGCTGTCCTACACAACAGCACAAACAATTACTTGATCATTCATCCGATTTGCAATTAGCATTCGACAATCGGGTACTATTGTTCTAATCTTTATAATTTTTTTATCTAATTTAAAATTTATATTATATTATTATATTACTTCTATTTTATTTAATAGGTGATTCATTGAATTAGAAATTTTGATTGTTGATCTTGTATTTATCATTTAAAAAATATAAGATAATTATAAAAGTTAAATTTTTTTATTAATTTATAATAAAAATTTAAATATATCAACTCGAAAATATGAATCTAGTTATTCAAAGCTTCAAAAAAAGAGAAGAATTGAAAGTTTAATGCAATCTCAAAAAGAAGCTCTTGATAAATTTTTTATAAGTAATAAAAATAATAAATCAAAAAATATTGGTGAATGCTCCTTAAATAAAGAAGTTAATAATCTTTTAGAGTTAGATAATAATGAAATACTAGAATAAGAAGATGTTAATGAAAAGATTCAAAATGACCCTCAAACTCATGATGAAGAGAACCGATCAGTTAATTTAAATGATTGGATTCCTAAAAATATTTATGATCCAAGTTAATGAATAAATATTGATATAAATTTGAAAGATTTATTAGTAGAAAAATATCCAATTTTAGTATATATCTATAGATTTTTCTAAAGATGAATTCTCAAGACATTTCTCTACTATATATTATATTCAAAAGTTGGCAAATGGAGAAAAGCATGAAAGAAGATGGATAGTTTATTCAAAAGACTTAGATAAAGTATTTTATTTTTGTTACAAATTATTTAACTTTACTTCTAGTACAAGAAAACTAGCTAATATCGGTACTAGAGATTGGAAAAACCTTAGTGCTAAGCTTAAGAGTCATGAGATGAGTAATGAGCATATTATTAATATGAGTTCGATCATGGATTGATTTAGAAATAAGATTATAGAAAAATAAAATAATTGATAAAAATATTTAAGAATAAATAAATAGAGATGAAGAACATTAAAAAATATTATTATTAAGAATTCTTGCTGTAGTAAAAGCTTTTGGTAAAAATAATTTAGCTTTTCGTGGAAAAAATGAAAAGATCAATCAAGAAAATAATGATAATTTTTTAAATCTAATTGAAATGATTGCAGAATTCGATCCGATGATGCAAGAACATATTCGACGTATTAAAGATAATAAAATTCATACTCATTACCTTGGATATAATATATAAAATAAATTAATAAATTTATTAGTAAGTAAAATTAAAAATAAAATTATTAAAAAAATTATGAAAGTAAAATATTTTTCAATAATACTTGATTGCACTCCAGATGCAAGTTATCAAGAGCAAATATCTTTTATATTGTGATGTGTGGATATTTCATCAAGTCCAATTAAAATCATGAAATATTTTTTTGAATTCTTAAAAGTAGATGATGCAACTGAAAAAGATCTTTTTGATGTCATTGTGCATGAAATAAAATATATTGGACTTGACATTAATAATTTAAGAGGATAAGGATATAATAATGGATATAATATGAAGGACAAACAACAAGGAGTGCAAAAAAACTTTTAGATATAAATCTTAGATCCTTTTATACACCATGTGGTTGTCACAATCTAAATTTAGTACTTTGTGATATGGCTAATTCTTGTACTAAAGTTATATCATTTTTTGGAGTGGTACAATGCATATATTCACTATTTTTTTTACTAAAAGATGAAAAATTTTACAAGATAATGTATCTGGTCTAACTTTTAAATCATTATCATAAATACGTTGAAAAAGTTGTATTGAAAGTGTTAAAGCAATAAGATTTTAAGCTCCACAAATAAGAGATGCTTTATTAAAATTAGCAGAAGTTAGTGAAGATCCTAAAACAAAAGGCGAAGCTAATTGCTTAGCAATATATGAGCTTGAAAATTTTGAGTTTTTGTTGGGCATGACTATTTGGTATGATATATTATTTGCTATTAACTCCGTTAGCAAAAGTTTACAATCAAAAGATATGCGTATTGATGTCACTATAGAACAACTAAAAGATCTTTTTTTTTTGAAAAATATAGAGAAGATGGATTTGTATCTGCGATGATTTTTTAAAAGAAATTGCATTTGAAATGAAAATAGAACATAGATTTCATGATAAACGTATCATTCGTAGAAAGAAACAATTTGATGAGAATGTTGATAATGAAATAACAAAATCTCTTAAAGAATCATTTAGAATTAATTATTTCTTATATATAGTAAATCAAGCAATTTTTTTACTTCAAAATAGATTTGAATAGTTTAAAATATATAAAAATATTTTTAATTTTTTATTTGGCAATAAAAAATTGAAGTCACTAGACAATGATAGTTTGAAAGAATATTGCTTTAATCTTGAATATTCTTTAAAATATAATAACTACGATCATATTGATGGTTTAGATTTACTTTCAGAGCTAAGAGTTTTAAAAAAAATTATATAAGTAGAAGATAACAGTCCAATAGACATACTCAATCATATAAAAAGACTTGACTCTTTTCCAAATGCGTATATTGCTTTTAGAATAATGTTAACAATTTCAGTAAGTATTGCTTCGACAGAAAGAAGTTTTTCAAAACTAAAATTAATAAAATCTTACTTAAGATCAACAATGTCTCAAGAAAGATTAAGTGGATTGGCTATATTATCAATTAAAAAATAAATATTAGAAGAACTTGATTATAAAAATTTAATTAAAAATTTTGCATCTCAAAAGATAAGAAAAATAAAATTTTTATAAAAAAATTACATAAATTTTAATTTTTTTAAAAAGCCTCATTTTAATATTTAGCTTTAGGCCTCCATATGTGTTGAGCCGCCCTGATTTTAAGAGGCTCATGTAAAACATATATTCTAGTAAAGATGAGCCGTGGGTGCTTGGTTACCTGCCAACTGTAAAAAATCTTGACATTTGCATAGATTGATGGTTAAATCTTTATACTTAACAACCTAAAATTATGTTCGATTTTTTTTGCCTTTAACATTTTGATCTTCTCAGGAAATTCTCACATTTTTTTTAGCCTTTTAGTCTATATCCTATCTTGTGCAACTTGATAATCTAGTTTTATAATCTTCACTTTTTATTCATTACTATAAAATTTATAATATCACATGCTCTCTTGCAATACATATGATTATGAAAAAAAACTAATCAAAAAATATTACTTAATTTTTTTGATTTTGTATGAGTATCCAAAATTTTTTCAGTATATAATAGATATGAAAGTAAATATACACTTATACTAGCTCTCACATACTTTTTTTGTTTAAGCCTAATATTATCATTAGGCTAAGGATCACATTTAGTGAGAGATCTCTCTAAAATATATAATACAGGATTATAGATCAGTGTAAATTAAGTCACAATTATTCAAAAACATTTCAGCACATTGGATACAAGATATCAAGAGAAAAGCATGCCATAGGAATACGCAATGTTAACGGTAGGAACAAATTGAGGGAAAAAGCTATAGAAATCCAATAACAAATAATTTTAAGACAGAAATCTTGTTGCTACAATTACACTAGAATGAAGACCTTAAACTAATTGGACGGAGTTGAGGGGAACGGTGATACCTTGAATGGAACCAGATTCACATAAAATAAGTGGGCTGATACCGGCTACAGTATTATGACGAGGAAAATCATTTATAACTCCTTTTTCAAGATATAAATAACTACGGTTTCAAATATCATAAGTTCTGCCGACTTTGCTTCCCAAGGATTATGAAGAGGAAAGTTATTTATGGTACCCGGCCTGCTTGAAAATTTTCCTCACGAGATTGCGAGACTTACCGGCTTTAGTTTGTGTGCATAATAAAAATTTATTTATGCTAAAATATTTTACATCACCAAATTGGAGCCTCCATATCCTAAACTTTATGTGTCGGAGAGTGACTGACCATAGATTTTTTTTTTCCGTACCTTTTTTTTTTTCCTAAAATACAGATAGGATAGGATCAAACTCTGAAACCCAATCTAAAGTTTATTTCAACATGAAAAATTTTGCTCCATATGCATAACTTTTTTTTTTCTCTCTCTCTCTTACTTTTGAGCTTCATTCCTAAACATTGGGTCCAGTGACCCACTTCTCTCTCTTCATATGCTTCCCATAGAAGCTTCCCATAAAAAGGCCAGTTGAGGCCACCCTAAGTCAAATTCATCGATCTGTCTAACATGTAAGCGTCAAGGGATTTGCCTACAATCTCTACCGGAGGAATAGTGTCAAGCCCTACAAAAGGATTTTTGTTAGAAACTAGTTCCAGAAATCTTTCATATTTCTATAATAATTCTTATCTTTTTCTTTCATATTTTAATTTCTAAGTTCTTGTGATTACTAGTTATATTTCTTTCAACCTAACTAAACAGTAACCAAATATTCTGCTTATATTTCTTAATTTCATATCTTATAAATAATTTTGTCTAAGCCATCACAATTAACCTATTCTTTGTGTTTTGCCCCTTTATTGTTGATTCTGGCCAAAACTTGGGTCTGGAGGGCGAAGTGAGGAGCAAGAGGTCGTGTTCCAAATCTCATTAATTTGCTGTTAAGCTAAGGATGTTTTTAATGCTTTTATGATTTTAGCTAATCTTAATTAGATTTTGGACAATGAAAATTAGTTGTAGGATCAATTTATACAAGCAAAGAACTGTATATAAATTTTACATAAACATGCAGAAGGTGGGGATTAACATGCCCACGTAAAATATTTCACAGGCTAAGAGGAACAGGTCATGCCCACTAAGTCATCTATATATACATTTATACACATAGTCATTCCACCGGCACACGGATGAGCGGACCCCATATGTTCGTAACCATCGGCAGCACCCGTGACCTCTCAATCAGCAGCCGGCCATCCGTGTGGTAATCGAACGGTTCAGCTTTAAGCGTCGACCCCCTGAATTGTCGGTGCGGATTGGACTTCGATGACGCCGATAGATTCGAATCCCTTGGTTTATGCGTTTAAAATAATTAAACATAGTGGAAAAGAGGATTAATTTCTCCCTCCATCGGTGGGAGGGGCCGAAATCGGCAGATGGGAATCTAGATACCGAGGAGTTTGGTTGTGGTGGTCTTTCTTCCAACCTGCGTAAAGATAGAGGGCGATCACAGCGGCCACAAAGGAGAAGACCTGCCAAACGTACCCGAAAGAGGCGACGGGGAGGAGGAGGGCAATGCGAAGCACGAAGGCGATCAAGAAGAAGATGATACCGATGGTCACCCCCTTCTTTTGGACCCAGGCGACCTCGTCGCCTTCGGGCCTCACGAGGGAGTACATGAAGAGGCCCAGGCTCGTAAAGACCCCCAGAGCAACGAAAGAGATGAGGGAGTTGTAAAAGATAGGCGGGTGCCGGTCCAGCTGCACGTTCGGCGGGACACTTGCGTAGATCCCGCAGCACAAAGTGGACACCGCCAGCGACACGGTCGGGACCAGCTTCCTCACGCGCTTCGAGTCTTGCTGGGGGTCGGCGGCGGCCGGCGAACCCGCCTCCATCTCCATCGCCCTCGGGATCGGGTTCTCGGCATAGCGATGTGATGAGTGATTGGTTTCAGCTGTCGTTTGGTTCGGGTCGTCCGATGAATCGAAGCCCCATAGTCGTCGTCGGATGGAATCGAAAGAGAAGAAAGAAACGGGGAAGATGCGGCCGGTGGTTTGAGCTGAGTTATCGTCGGAGGAACCTCCGAAACTCAGTAGCCGTCTAAAAGAGTTGGAAGGGGAGAAAGAAGAGGAGAAGATGCGGGCCATGGCTATCTCTGCTGCTTCTTTTGGTAACTAAACTCAAGAGCTGACTCCAGGTATATACACTGTTATGCCGGCCATTTTGGGTGGAGAGAGAGGGGGGAGCAGGTAAAGAGACGCCGGTGTATTCTTTGAAGAATCTTAGACTAATTGCCGTGCTCCCCCGTTTGTCCCGGGGGTGTGCCAAAATGGGTCTAAACCCAATCCCAACGGGTCACTTCGGTCTAATTTATATCGTGATCTTAAAAAAATTTAATTTAATTTTAATATATATATATATATAGTCACACACTTAATGGAGACTATTTAGTCCTGAAACATCAGTTCTATATAAAATAATTTTTTTTTGTATTTAGACTTAGCGTAACCTATATAGGATGAATCAAATCAAAATTTTTGAATTGATTTGAATCGATATTTTTGATAGGCCGGCTCTATTTTAGTTTTGGTTTAAGCAAATCGGTTTAAGTTGGTTCAGTTTTAAAATTAATATTAAACCAATCTAACCCGGGTTGTGCACACCTCTAATTTGACTATCTGACTAGAGCTTGGGGAGAGCAACAACGATTAACCTGCTCGTGTTAGGACGAGGTTCTCCTCTTGTTTCTAACATGGCAACTATTAACTACTTCTTTCCTGTCATCACATAGTTTTTGCTTCCAGAAATAATGTTATTGAAATAAAAGAATTTTACTGAGGGAAAGTTACTGACAGTACATCCCTATTTCAGGGTCGTGGGGGCGTTGTTCCTCCGAGTTTCCTCGGGCAGTAAGTTCCGGGTCGAACGACCTCCTCTATCTCATGCTAACCTTCTCAATTTGGAGCAAGCTTCTCTTGGCTTTGATGCTGGGAGATGATGAAATCGTCAAAGTACAACGCTCCTCCTAGGGGCAACGTTGATGACGTTATGAGGCGGCCGACCTCCTTGTTGTTTCTGGCTATGGCAGCACCCTTGGCCAATCTTTTCCTGCTTCAGACTGGCATCGAAGGAATTTACCCAACCGCCTCTTTCTGACGAACTCCTCAATTTCATCTTGGAGCTGAAAGCATTCCTTAGTATGGTAGCCGTGGTTGCGATGGTAGAGACAGTACTTACTTCGATCATGCTTGTTTGGGGGAGATCGTAATCCTTCTGATCTTGGTAGCTGATTCTTAACTTTCATGAAAATTTGAGTTCGAGGAGCATTGTGGGGGGCGTAGTCGCAAAATTTTTCGGAAGGAGGACTTCTTCACACCCTTCTGTCGGGGCTTTCTTGGTGTCAAGCTCGAGGAGTTCGGGCCTTACTTGTGCTGGAGATGTCGTAAGCGCGATCAAACTTCATTCCATCCTCTTGTAAAACCTGCGGAAGAACTTCATGCCCCTTTGTCGGGGCTTTCTTGATGACGAGCTCGAGGACGAGTTCGGTGGTCTCGCTCATGCCGAACTTCATTCCGCCCTCCTATAAAACCTTCGTCGGGGCTTCTTTGGTGACGAGTTCAAGGGGGAGTTCGACCTCGCTTGCACTGGGGATGTCGTGAACACGGTCGAACTTCATTCCACCTCCTGTGAAACCTTCTAGGGGAGAACTTCTGCTCTCTGTTTCTCCTTCCTAAGGGCGATTGGTATGCTAGGCCAAAAGCTCTTCCTTAAGGCCAGTTCCTAGCATCCTCATGGTGGGTTTGCTGGCAAAGTCTCCGTCGGAAGCTGTCGCACGGCCTATATCATCTTGGCGGAGCCACGAACTTGCTGAATAAGTAGGTTGAACTGCTCCACATCTATGGTGGCTTCAGATGGAACCTGGGCTACCGGGGCTGAAACGGGAGCAGATGGACCTGGCATGAAGGCCATCGATCGTTAAGTCGAAGCTCTCCTGGAAGCATTTTCTCTTCGAAAAAGAACTCTAAAGAGGAAGAAGAGAGATCTCCGGAGAGGGAAGAGAGAAATCGTCGCCGAGCACTTCTTTAAGAACAAGAAAACCTCAGAGGTTCGGGGCTCTCCTTCTAGTGCCAATCTATTGGTGTAGAAACTGATCGTCGCCGGATCCAGCTGGAGCGGAGGAGGACGAGATTGCCGTCAGGGACCTGCAAAACAAAGTCCCATTCGGAGTCGGTGGGGGGTGGCTCCGATAGGACCCTCCGACGATCAAGTCAACTCTGGCCAACAGAAATGGAGTGCTCAGGAATGAGTTCCGCGGAGCTTAGAGAAGGAGAGGAGAGCTTAAAGCCTAGAGTTAGCGTATCTGGAGGGTCCTTTTTATAGGCAGAGCTTGATGGTGATAGCTGCAGCTGCCTGGTGGCGGACCGCTCGAGGTTGCACCAGATTTGATGTGGAGAGGATGGTATCGTCAGGCCGATAGTGACAGCCATACCGTCCGATAGTGATGGGCTGCTCGAGGTCTGACGGAGTCAGTCATGGAGGGGGGCACCGCCTGTAGTGTCGTTTATGGCAGACTGATGGTGACCATTTGGCCAAATTTAATGGCGATAGCTCTGAGAAAGCGGACGTCGGTTGGTGGATCTCGGCATATATCGATTCCAAAGGAGTTCGGATTCCTGAAGGAGAAGCTCGAAAGGAGTTTAGCTCCCGTAGGCGTCGGGCTGGAGGAGTGCGGCTAAGGCTCGGTCGCTGGGGAGTTTGGAAGGAACTCGGTCGCTGAGAAGTCCGGATGGTCGAAGAGGATATCTAAGAGGAGTTTGGCTCTTGAAGAAGTCCGATCGAAGGAGAAGTTTGGAGAGAGTTCAGCTTCCGCAGACGTCTGACTGGAAGAGCGTGGAGGGAGTTCGGCTCTCGTGGGAGTTCGACTAAAGTTCGGCTGCTGAGGAGTTCGATCGGATGAAAAAATTCGACTGAGATTCATCCGTTGAAGCTTTTCCATGGCTATCGGCTGCATTAGGCTATGCATCGAATTAAACTTCGATAGGAATGGAGTTTATCTCCAATAGGGAGTATAATAAAGTCCTTAGGATAGCAACCAGTGGTGATTACGGTTGAGAAATAATAGTTCCTTCATATCTATTCGGTACGCAATAAAATATATGAAGTAAGGTTGCTTAGCTATGGATGCATGCGGAAGTACAAGTAGCTAGGGACCAAGGATCTCCATCTCAACCGCATGGTATGACAGCATTTCGGAAGGAAAATATTCCGCGAGAGGCGCCGTAAGGCCTGGGGCTTTAGCTTCATCCTCATTCAACGCTTGTTCACGTTAATAAAACCCACATGTCCTTGTTCCTGATGCCAAAACGACGTGGCAGAGAGCTGGTCCCAGTCTACGCAGGTCCATTTTAAGTTGCTAGCGACGTCGCCACACCAAATCACATCATCAGCTCCACTTCCGCAGCCCGGCCGACTTACGTACGAGGCAAGGAAAAAGGGGGCCAAATCTATGCATGCTCGATGTTGTCGGCTGTCACCGATGGTCACTACATGTGCATTGGATTGGGCCAGGCCTGTTACTTACGCACAGCTTTGAGCTAAGTTACAAAAATCTGGCCCAAGATATCAAAAGCTAACAATTGGATAAATAGACAACCAACATCACTACAAATTATGCTAGTGCGAAGGTGGATTTCGCATAAAAAATCCATGTAATTATTCATTTTAGAAGGAAAAAAAAAAAAGCTTTTTATGTGAAACAATATACATTGAAAGGTCCTTGGATGACTTTACGTGTTGATGGAAATGTGAGACATTCAATAAATAAGTTTTTCCTACATTACACTAAGATAGGGCAAAATTATCCGTGGATCACTAAAATATACATAGTTCTAGAAAAAGAAAAACTTTCTTGCAATAATTAAGTGGATTCTTATATGTTATAACATTGAATAACCAAGTGTATTCCATGATAACGTATTTGTATACGTGAAATTGTCCATGATCAACCCAACTTGAAGGAGACCAAATCTGACTCAGACCCAAAAGCGATTAGTGTATCTAGGTCTAAATGTTAGCTTTCATTTGGATCTCGATGAAAGTTGGACACCGAGGAGCCATGACCGGTTGGGATAACAAAAGCGGCAGGTATCGAAGTTGATCTTGCCATGGACCAGCCAGGAGCCAAACTACAGTAATAGGACACCTAGTTGCCACGATTCCACCCTATACAAAGTGACCAAGGGCACCAAACCCGATGATCCCACGATGAATAGAACACCAATAATCTTCATCATTACCACGACCTAAGCGAGCTACTTGGTTCAAGATAGAGATCAATATCCTACATGTTATAAGGATAGATATGAGATGAAACCGAAATGATCAAATAAATTCCAAAATAATAAGACAACTATAAATAGGACTACATTCATAGGTCATTGGAGAAATTATTTCACCAATTTCCGATTCCACGTTATCCACCGTGCATACGTGAAGATTGCCCTGGTCCACTTGGACCTGATCCAAGTAATAATTATATCATTCATACTGATTTTTGGTACTTACCTCGCCAATGCATTAGTTTGTTTCTTTCTCCTCACACCACGGGCATCAACTTCGACAAGTCCCCTGATAACAGATCTGGGATTTTATATATAGCCTCCAAACTTGGTCCACCACTCCACTTCTCATGGGCATGAGGTATGATTCTACCTGAATATATTGACAAATTAGTTAAACGCAGAGACCCAGCGTTGGATTATGAAGTGCTGCTACCCGTACATTTCATTGACAGATTATGATATTAATGGACTAGAGGGAAAAAAAAGAAAGAAAGATTTAGATCAATCCTAATGCACTCTACTTGTTAGATTAGAAAGCATAGAAAGGTTAATGAGAAATCTCTCACTTAGAACTTCTTTGTTAGAGGCTCTTTTGGAAACCAAATCTGAACTCCAAAAGTGATAGCAAGAACCGCGGCTTACAGAGAAATGGTAGCCCCAGACGGCGGTCCCTCCTATAACCAACCCAGCTCTGGCTCCGCTCCCCTCACGTTTTGGCATTGCTCCGGAGGCAGTAATGTGAAGGTCTTCATTTCATTGTAGGTGACAACCGCTAAGGCTTAAGTTGCAGGCAAAAGAACAGGCATAGCGGTTCCACCACCGGCGAGGCTCGAGGTTGGGAACAGAAGGAATGGACTTGCTGTAATATTTTATTCCGCACAAAGTAGAAGCAGGTCGACAGACGGCACGGTTTGTTAAATCGCCAAGTCAGTGTGGTGACAGATAGGGAAGAAATTTAAATCGAAGGTCCTACCCAAATGGACAATTCTAAAATTAAATGCATATTAGGCCTCAAGGTCAATACATCAATGTATGGTGAAGTCAATTCTTGCAAAAACATTATTTTAGTTACGTATCTGATTGAAAGCTATCGAGAAGGTGAGCAACATAGGAATACACATTTTGATATCTAATGAAACATAATGCGCAGGGAAAAAGCTCTAGAGAATCCATACATCAACACTTAAGAGCGAATTCATTGTTGCTACAATTGGACTAGAAATGAAGACCATTAAACTAATTGGGCAGAGTCGAGGGAAAAGGGATACCCTTGGATGTACAAGATTCACGTAAGACAAGTGGGCTGCTAACCGGCTGCAGTATTCTGACGAGGGAAATCTTTACGACTCCTTTTCTCAAATATATAATAACGAAGGTTTCAAATATCACAATTTCACTGCCGACTTTACTTTATTAGGATTATATGGAGGAAATTATTATTCAATCAAGTAGATTGCAAGTACTTGCCGACTTTAGTTATAGTGGATGATAAACTTCATTTATGCTAAAATATTGTACATCACTAAGTTGGATGCTCTATATCCCAAATTTTGTGTCTGAGTCGGAGAAAAGCGAGCTTGGTTTTTTTTTCTCATGCCTTTTTCCCTAAATACAACTAAGCATTACGGACAAACTCTGAAACCCAAATCTAAAGTTGTTTGCAACATGAAAATTTGTTCTTGCTGACTAAGCTTTTATGACGGATAAACTTTCTTCTTTCTCTTATTTTTGAGCCACTTCACTCTTTCATATGCTTCCCATCGCAATGTCACCTTCCCATCTTCTTATGGAGTATCAAACAGCTCCACTATAAAAGTAAGAAATAGAAGATATTCCGTTGAGGGATTTTAAAATTGCCGAGGAAATAGTTGCAGGTACACCCCTTCAACCAGTCCATTTTTGATTGGTTCGTATTCCACCAGAATAGGCATTTAAAGAAATAGATCTCTCTGTAGAATATCGCGGAATTATGTTTCTTAACTATCAGCAAAAGGTGCGCGGGTTAAACAATTACCACATCTTAGTAGGGGTCAACAGGACACTGACGCAATGAACCTAAAAGGAATCTCTCAATACAAACCTGAATTACTATCTTACCAAAATACATAGGAAATCTAAAACCATGATCATTTTTGTTATTACCATCTTACCAAAACATGAGAGATGCAATCCAAACCACGGAGCTCGTTTGTGTTGGCTTCACAAATGCATGCAGCAGCTACGTGTCTCCAACACTTGCCGCCCGTTTCAACTCTTTGAATCATATATCCCACTAGAATAAAAGTATGCACATGATCAAGTTGATATAGTTCAAAACCTATACCTTGTTCATCAAAGTAAAAAAATACCCGATCCAATTTAAAAGTTAAAGCAGAATTAAAAAATATCCAGACACTTATTAAATCATGCATGGTTTTCCCACGCTAACACTTCGTCTATTGATATCTTGCGTTATATAAAATTTTAGAAAGATCGCCGCAATCGATACAACAGCCATCATTAGTACGGCATTATAAATTATATCCGCTATGCTTGTCACTGGACCACTTGGAGAACTTCTTACAAGAGAGCTCCATATAGAACTCTGCATTAATTACTAGTGTCGGGTATTGTCTTGGTGTGAATGTACAATGATATAGTTTTTTAATTCCCCCTCTTTTTCTAGTTTAAAATACATACAACATTCAGCAGGATTAAATAAGTAGAAAGAGCTTTGTCAGGCAATAATTTCTAGCTGAACGACTAAACATTTTTATGATGGTAGTCGCATTTAATAAATTGATATCATATGAAATAGCAGGTTAGAGAACTTCCATCATTCTAGTGGCCCAACTACGAGTCATCTCATCCACAACACCCTCCCCTGCGAATAAATTTCAAGGTATTGTTCTCTCTTTTCTTTTTACAATATTTATTGAAATACAATTATAAACATTATAAAATTATAATAAAACTTAAAAGAGAGGAATGAATTCTCCTTACCACCTCCCAGCAAATTTTGCGAACCTTCGTTATAACTATCAAGGAAAATACCTTCAATAAGCCTGCGACTTATTTTATGTGGATGTAATAGAGAGAAAGAATTGTAGCTTCCTAATCAAACATAACACATATAAAATCCTGGATTGCAATCCTTATCTTAATTTAAGCTAGAACCACCACCGCCTCCTTGTTATGTCATGGAAATTTGTCTATAATTCCACTTTTGAACAATGATTCCTGATGTTTCAAGCTTAGCAAAAGTCAAGAGGTATCGCTTGCCCGAATTTATGTATATTTATATGCTAGGAGTTAATTTTTAGCAAATATTTCCAGATAGAAAGAACATCAAATAATTTGCATTACCCTTTTCTATTTCGCGCAGAGGTTGGAACACCGTCCCCATTCTAAAATTTTCAGCAAATATGAAGCTTGTTCGCGTATAGCTAGATATGCTTGGCTTGTAATTGCACGCTCGCGTGGCTATTAATTCCAGCTTCTTTCGGGTCTGGTAATATTCCAACCTATGACCACTTGAATTTCGTCTGGAATCTAACCTTTTAAGTATTTCTGAAAAAAAATTTATAAGTGCATGCCACTGTTCCCAAGCTACATAGTCTTGTACTGCCCTTTCTTATCCGAGTCATTATCTCTACTAGCATTTAAGGGTTGCATACTAGATTTAGATATTGTCATTCCTACAATTTTGGTTTATATAAATATAATCTCAAAATTTAGTACCAACTTTGATCATATATTTTGAATGTTACTTGTTTGGTTGCAGATATTTGGTTGACGTCCGGTGATCGAGTTTGAGTTTGAAAAAGAAGAGTCCTACCGTCGGATTGGGGGACCACTGCAAAATAAAGTTCTATTCGAAGTCGTGGTGGTGTGGTTTCGGGTAGGAAACCTCTCCCGACGATTAAGTCAGCCCTTCTGGCCAACAGAAATGAAGTGCTCAGATAAGAATTCAGCAGAGTTCTGGAAAGGAGAAGAGAGCTTAGAGAAAACGTATCTAGAGGGTTCCTTTTTATAGACGAAGCCTGTAACAGACTGATAGTGACGGCCGTAATCATCCGATAGTGGGCCACTTAGGGCTACGTGGAGTTTGTTATGGAGAGAGGTATCCGTTGAGGCCGTTCGTTGAGATTTAATAGTCGAAGTTCGGAGGAAGCAGACGTTGGTTGGTGAAGAGCTTTGACATACATCAATTTTAGAGGAGTTCAGACTCTTAAAGGGAATACGGCTAAAGAAGATCATCCGGGAGGAATGCTAGCTGAACTCTAAAAGTAATCCGTTGGAGGAATCCGACTGAAGGAGAAGTCCGGAAGGAGTTTAGCTTCTGGAGGAGTTCGATCGAAGGAGGAATCCAAAAAGAGTTCAGCTCTTGGAGGAACTTGACTGAAGGAGAAATTTGAAAGAATTTTGGCTCCTAGAGAAATCCGACTGCAGGAGAAGTTCGAAAGGGGTTTGGCTTCTGGAGGAACTTGATTGAAGGAGAAATTCGTAAGGAGTTTGGCTCCTAGTGGAGTCTGACTGCAGGAGAAGTCCGGAAGAAGTTCAGCTCCTTGAGGAACTTGACTGAAAAAGAAATCTGTAAGAAGTTCGGCTCCTAAAAGAATCCGACTGGAGGAGAAGTCAGGAAGGAGTTCGACTCATGGAGAAACTTAACTGAAGGAGAAATATGAAAGGATTTCGGCTCCTTGAGGAATCCAACTGCAGGAGAAGTTTGGAAGGAGTTCGGCTCTTGGAGGAACTTAACTGAAGGAGAAATCCATAAGAAATTCGGCTCCTGAAGGAGTTCGACTGTAGGAAAAGTTCAGAAGGAGTTCGGCTCCTGAAAGAATTCGATTGGAGAAAAAGTTCGGAAGGAGTTCGACTCCTAGAGGAACTTGACTGAAGGAGAAATTCGAAAGAAGTTCGGCTTCTGAAGAAATCCGACTGCAGAAGAAGTTCAGAATAAGTTCGGCTCCTGAAGGAACTTGACTGAAGGAGAAATCTGTAAGGAGTTCAGCTCTTGGAGGAGTCTGACTGAAGAAGAAATCCAGAAGAAGTTTGGCTTTTAGAAGAGTTCGACCGAAGAAGAAATTTGAAAGAAGTTTGGCTCCTAGAGGAACTTGACTGAAGGAGAAATACGAAAGAATTTTGGCTCCTGGAGGAATTCAACTGCAGGAAAAGTCTGGAAGGAGTTCGACTCCTAGAGGAACTTGACTGAAGAAGAAATCCGTAAGAAATTTGGCTCCTGAAGGAGTCCGACTGAAGAAAAAATCTAGGAGTTCGGCTTCTGGAAGAATTCGATCGAAGAAGAAGTCTGGGAAGAGTCCAGCTCTTGGAGAAGTTCGACTGAAATTCAACCGCTAGAGGAGTTCGGCTATTGAAGGAGTTCGGCTGGGGTTCGACCACTGGAGGAAGAATTTTCGATCGAAGCTCTTCCGTGATTGCTAGTTGTATTAGGCTAAGCATCAGACTGGACTTCGACGAGAGTGGGGTTTATCCCCAACAATAGTCTCCTTACTTCCGAGTTTGAAATTCGAAGGGAGTACAAAAAAGGTGACTGACGAAGTTTTTTTTCGGTTGCTGCACCCATTAAGGTTGAAGCTCGGGGGAGATCTCATCTTCTGTTGAAGTTGAAGCTCGGGAGAGATTTTATCTTCAGTCAAGGTTGAAGGAGATCTTATCTTTTATTGACGTAAAAGCTCGGAGGAGATCTTATCTCCAGTCGAGGTTGAAAGAGATCTTATCTTCTATTGACGTAGAAGTAGAAGCTCGAAGGAGATCTTATCTCCAGCCGAAGCTGAAGGAGATCATATCTTCTGTTGATATAGAAGCTCGGAGAAGATCTTATCTCCAGTTGAGGTTGAAGGAGATCCTATCTCCTGTTGACGTAGACGTTAAAGCTCGAAAGAGATCTCATCTCTCATCGTTGTTGGGCATAATAGGGCTATTGTCGGGCCTCTCCTCTTATCTTATTTAAAATGAATGAGGCCTTCGACTTTGTTCACGTTAGGATGAGGTTCTTCTTCTGTTCCTAATGGGCTGTAGGGGCACATAAGGATCGTTGTCAGGGCCTCTTCCTCCATCTCATCTAAAATGAACGAGGTTCTCGACTTTGCTCGCATTAGGACGAGGTTCTTCTCCTATTCCTAACGGGCTGTGGGGGTACATAAGGGCCATTGTCAGGGCCTCTCCCTCCATCTCGTCTAAAATGAATGAGGCCTTCGACTTGCTTATGTTAGGACGGGGTTCTCCTCATATTTCTAACATGGTCACTTTTGATTATTTCTTTTCGAACTCCTTTAGGCGATAAGTTTCGATCAGGATGACCTCCTCTATTCCATATGGGCCTTTCTAATTTGGGACAAGCTTCCCCTGGCTTTGAGGCTGAGAGATGGTGGCTCACCGAAGCACTAAGTCTCCCAGAGATAGTGTTGATGATGCCAAGAGGTGGCCGATCTTCTTATTGTTCCTCTCTCATTGATGGTTCTGACTGCGACAGCACCCTTGGCCAATCTTCTCTTACTTCAGGTCGGCCTCTCCTGATGAGCTCCTCAATTTCATCTTGGTGCTAAATACATTCTTCAGTGTCATGGCCATGGTCATGATGGTAGAGGTAGTACTTACTTCGATTGTGCTTGTTTGAAAGAGATCGTAATTCTTTTGATCTTGGTAGCTGATTCTTGATTTCCATCAGAACTTGAGCTTTAGGAGCATTAAGGAGGGCATAGTTGTAGAACCTTTCAGGAGGAGAACTTCTTGACGCCCTTCTATTGAAACTTCTTTGATGACGAGCTCGAGGGAGAGTTCGGGCTCGCTGGCACTTGGAGGGATCCGTCAGCATGGCTGAACTTCATTCGGCCTTCCATCAGTGGCAGATCTATGCCGCTTTTCTGCGGCTTCCTCATTCTTCAACTTGAAGGCTTCTTCCACTTGGACATATCCCTCAGCCCGAGCTAGTAGATCGACAAAGTCTTTGGGGTACTTCTTTTTCAGAAAGAATAATAAATCATTCTTCTAAAGACCATCCTTGAGTATGGTTATTGTAATAGATTGGTTCAGGTTCCGGACCTCCAATGCAGCGGCATTAAATCGGATGATATAAGTTCGGATGGATTCTTCCTCCTTCTGCTTGACATTCATCAGAAAATTCGAACCTCAATGCGGACGTCGGTTGTTGACAAAGTGAGTCATAAATCGATGGCTCATCTGGTCAAAAGAGAAGATCGTACCTGACTTCAACATCGAGTATCAGCTTCTTGCTGCTCCCTTTAAGGTAGATGGGAAAGCTCGACATAATATGACGTCTGGTGCACCATAGAGTGGCATCATGGTCCGAAAAGCTTTCAGGTGATCAATCGGATCAGAGGTTTCAGCGTAACTTTTAAATTGAGGGAGCTTGAAGCTCGATGGAATGGGCTCTTGCATAATTCAAGGAGAAAAAAAAGGATCGATGCAGACGTCGTCATGGTGAATCAAGGCGACGTGGTGGAGTTCCTCAATCCATCGGTTCATCTTCCGTAGTTTCTAATCGAGGATGTCATCTCGATCGTAGATCTTAGAAGGCTTCTAGCTATAGATGGAGAAGATCTCTTCCTAAGAAGAATCATGATCCAAACATGGATCTTCTGCTCTCTGTTTCTTCTTTCCAGGGGTGACGGATATGCTAGCCTAAGTGCTCCTTCTTGGAATCGATTTCTGACATCCTGATGGTGAATTTTCTGATGGAATCATTGTCGAAGGCTGCCGCATGGCCTACACCATCTCGGTGAGGCCCTGAACCAACATATCAGCAGGTTGAATTGCTTCGAATCTACCATGGCCGCCGGTGGAGGAGGAGGTTGAAATATCGATGATGGAGTAGGGACAGACGGATCTGATCCAGATCTGACGGCAGAAGCGATAGATCTTCGGGTAGTCACCTTCTTTGGAGGCATTTCTTGGGATTGAGAAAGAGGATGGAGATGAATCTTGGAGAAGAAGGTTGGCAGGATCGATTGAGCACTCCTTTAAGAATAAGGATACCTCAGAGATAGAGGGCCCTCCTTCTAGTGCCAATTCTGTTGGTGCAGAATTTGGTTGATGCCAGATCGAGCTGAAGTTGATGAAGAAGAGGTTACCATTGATAACCTACAAAATAAAATTTTATCCGGAGTCAGTGATGGTGGCTCCGACAGGATCCTCTGATGATCAAGTCAACTCTTCTGACCAAAAGAAATAGAATGCTTAAGCAAGAATTTAGTAGAATTTTAGGAAGAAGAAGAGAGATTAGAGAAAACATATCTGAAGAATTTTTTTTTATAGATGGAGCCTGTAACAGACTAATAGTGACGACCGTAACCATCCGATAGTAGGCCGCTCGGGGCCATGTGGAATTTGTTATGGAGAGAGGTGTCCATTGAGGCCGTTCGTTGAGATTTAATAGTCGAAGTTCGGAGGAAGCAGCCATTGATTGGTGAAGAGCTTTGATATACATCAATTCTAGAGGAGTTCGGACTCCTAAAGAGAATACGGCTAGAGGAGATCATCCGAGAGGAATGCTAGCTGAACTCTAGAAGTAATCCATTGAAAAAATTTGATTGAAGGAGAAGTCTGAAAGGAGTTCAACCCCTGGAGGAATTTGACTGAAGGAGAAGTCTGAAAGAAGTTCGGCTCCTGAAGGAGTTCGATCAAAGGAGAAGTTCAGAAGGAGTTTGGCTCTTGGAGGAGTTTGGTCAAAGGAGGAATCTGGAAGAAGTTTGGCTCCTGAAGGAACTTGACTGAAAGAGAAATTCAAAAGAATTTTGGCTCCTAGAGGAATCCAACTACAGGAGAAGTCCGAAAGGAGTTCAGCTCCTGAAGGAACTTGATTGAAGGAAAAATCCATAAAGAGTTCGGCTCCTGGAGGAGTCCTACTGTAGGAGAAGTTTGGAAAGAGTTCGGCTCCTGGAGGAACTTGACTGAAGGAGAAATCCGTAAGAAGTTCGGCTCTTGGAGGAATCCGATGGGAGGAGAAGTCAGGAAGGAGTTTGACTCCTGAAGCAACTTGACTGAAGAAGAAATACGAAAGAATTTTGGCTCCTAGAGGAATCCAACTGCAGGAGAAGTCTGGAAGAAGTTCAGCTCCTAGAGAAACTTGACTGAAGGAGAAATCCATAAGAAATTCGGCTCCTAGAGGAGTCCGACTATAGGAGAAGTTCAGAAGAAGTTCGGCTCCTGGAGGAGCTTGACTGAAGGAGAAATCCGTAAGGAGTTCGGCTCCTAGAGGAGTCCGATTGAAGAAAAAATTCAGAAGAAGTTTGGCTCCTGAAAGAATCCGACTGGAGAAGAAGTCCAGAAGGAGTTCGACTCCTGGAGAAATTTGACTGAAGGAGAAATCTGAAAGAAGTTCGGCTCCTAGAGGAATCCGACTGTAGGAGAAGTTTGGAAGAAGTTCGTCTTTTGGAGGAATTTGATTGAATGAGAAATCCGTAAGAAATTCGGCTCCTGGAGGAGTCCAACTGAAGGAGAAATCCGGAAGGAGTTCGGTCGAAGAAGAAATCTGAAAGGAGTTTGGCTCCTAGAGGAACTTGATTGAAGGAGAAATATGAAAGAATTTCAGCTCTTGGAGGAATCTGACCGTAGGAGAAGTCCGAAAGGAGTTCGGCTCATGGAGAAACTTGACTAAAGGAGAAACTCATAAGGAATTCAGCTTCTGGAGGAGTCCGACCGAAGGAGAAATCGTAAGAAGTTTGCCTTCTGAAAGAATCCAGCCGAAGAAGAAGTTTGGAAAGAGTCCAGCTTCTGGAGAAGTTTGGCTGGGAAAGAGTCCGGCTCCTGGAAAAGTTCAGCTGGGATTCGACCATTGGAGGAGTTCGGCTACTGAAGGAGTTCGGCTGGGGTTCGACCGTTGGAGGAAGAATTTCTGATCGAAGCTCTTCCATGATTGCCAGTTACGTTAGGCTAAGCATCAGACTGGACTTCGGCGAGATCGAGATTTATCCCCAATACTACTTAAAAAGAAAAAAAAAAGAACAAGACAAAACTTGTTAAACTATTGCATGGGATCATTGGAAAGTTTCAGAGGTGATCAAATTGGATGGAACATGGGATTCTGAACTTTTGGATCAAATATTTTCACTCGATATTGCTCAAACTATTAAGAAAATTCCTCTTCCTAAAGTTAATGTGAAGACAGGTTGGTTTGGAATGCTTCAGGATCTTCTAAACTAAGGATTAAAGATGTGATCAGATTCGTTCAGCAAGACTAGCAAGACTAGCAAGACAATGAGAGGAAGAATCTTACATGGGTATGGAAATTGAAAGCGGCTCCTAGAGTTAAAATATTCATATGGAAATTGGGTTGAGATAGTCTCCTTTGCAAGACATTTCTTCATTGAAGGGTCTTCTTACTGGTCTAAAATATTCATATGGAAATTGGGTTGAGATAGTCTCCTTTGCAAGACATTTCTTCATTGAAGGGTCTTCTTACTGGTCAAAATATTCTTTGTGACTGGTGCCGATTATCAAAACAGCCTTTCTGCTACTTCCATACAGCTACTCATGTAGATTTGCTCGGTTGGTCCCTCCCATGATTTTCATAGAACACTAGTTGCTTATACCACTTGGGCAATTTGGAATAGCAAAAATGAACAGCTTTTTCAAAACAAAGGGAGTAATCCTATCGGTAAATTTAAGTTTGTGCATTATCTGGTAGAGAAATATTTTAATCATATATCAAAGTTGACTGAAACTATGGATCAATAGCACTGGAATACCGGCAACTCGGTGAGCTTGATTAACCTTTATCCAAAAATAGTCTCTTGGGTATCCCCTCCCTCCCTGTGGTCTGGTTAAAATAAACTTTGATGTTTTTTAGAATGAAAGCACTACTGGGATAGGCTATATTATGAGGAATCATGAAGGCAATATATTATATGTTGGAACATGGCAATATCAAATAGGTACATGGAGTGCTGGACTCTCGAATTAATACTGGCCTCATCACACCTTATATGTCACATTTTAATAATAACTCTCGTGCTAATGGTCCCCACTTCATTCTCATGACTGCTTGAAAAAATCATAAGCATCAATATTCTCACATGATACATTGCACATGACCTTAACAAAAATATATCTTTTGACATGCATCACGATGTGCTATATGCTAGCCCACAATAATTTGAAACCCCCATGCACCTAACCCCTTGCACCTCCAAACAGAGCAAACAGACCGCTTAGGGCAAGTCGTCATCCCTTTCTCTATTTTTCTGCTTCCTTCCATTAACAAGCAGTGTACCATACCGGACGTATCGTATTAGATTGGTTCAGTACTAGCATATGATATAGAGGGCATATCGATATCTAATATACTGAATTAGTTCTGTAGTTGGCACCGGTACAGGATTCAATACCGAGAGTAAACCTTGATTTTAAGAGAAGACATGTAGAATCTGCTGGATTCCCGAGTCTTGAGATTCGGATGAGATTCTCCTGAAATTCTAAGAAGTTTTGAGCCAAAAACCTCGCTGGAGAAAGGCAAATCAAGATAAGATTGAAAATGTTTTCCTCTCTAGAACAATTGAATTTTCGTTAAGTTGTAAAAGAAGCCAAGTCACGCTAGCGACGCTATTCCGCATGGCGTTTCTAAAACTCCGTTCGCATCTCACAGTTTGATTATTTTGAATAATGCTTTGTTCTTATACCAGACTGACTCGTAGCAGACCACGGTGGAAGGCCCCGACTGGAATAAATAAGAACAAGCAAAGCAATCGACAAGATACAAGCATACGAGGGCTGAGGAGCTTTGTATGAATCTATGCGTTGGACTAGAAATCACCCATGCAGAACTACTTCTTCAATTGGAGTTACCGTCTGAAGTCCCACCAAAGACCGTGTCGTGGAGAACGGTATTCCCAAGGAAGGCCTCTCATGACCACCGGGCTCCGCTTCCTTCGCGTTTGCTCGAATGCTCCTTAACGGAAGGTCTTCATTTCTTGGCAACTGACAGCTATTAGAATTATGATTTGCAGGGAAAAAGCTGTAATGCTCCAACGCCAGGATAGGAATTGATTGGAGCATTTATTCAACAAGCCCTATCCTATTGGCATCGCTTTATATTACCACCTACAGGATTTTCTATCAACACCATATAAATAGAGCCATCAAAACCGGCCAGCCCTTCACTAGTTGGCCCATTAGAGCTGGGCTAAAGAAGTTTTTTTTTAATAAATGGGCTATCAAATAGGTAGCTCAGCCCTGGTTCTCATAAGTGAAGGGTCTAAACAAACTAGCCCTTATTATTCATCAAAAAATAAAATAATTAAAAAATTAAAAAAAATTAAAAAAATATAATAAATTAAAAAATTCTCACTTCATCGAATAACTAAATAAAATCAATTCCTACATCAAATTTCAAAACATCAAAAGTAAATATGAAATAAGTTTAAAATATTTACTTTACTGATTACTTTAAGTAGTTAAGTTATTTTAAAATAATTTTTTTAAATAAATGGTAAATAAATAGGCTGGCCAGCGAACTAGACAGGCAGGCTCTTCATGTGCCGGCCTATAAATGAGCTGGGCTAGAAAGTTCTTTTGTTAAATAGGCTGTCAAAATTCTGACCTAGTCCTACTATTTTAAGGGTCTTAATGGAATGGCCCGTGGGCCATGGTCCATTTTGATGGCTCCACGCTTCATTATTATCAATTCAATGGACAGAGTTGAGGGAGAAAGGTTTTACCGGTTACCCTTTAACTCGCAAAAAAACAAAGTCTGTTGATGTTATGCACCAAAATATTCCTAAAATTTAGGCTTTGCATTGGATGGATATCGAATTATTTTTCTCAAAAGCTTCGAAAGAATAGGGATACACAGCGGACCCTGAGTTACCATCTCAGTGTTCGTAGTAGTTGAACTCCAAAATCACTTGTAACTATCACTAAATTGATCCGACTTGATTGGACCAGATTCAGCTCAAACAAGTTAGATTAAAAGTTTAATTTTATTCCCTAACCCACCAGAATAAACCCTGAAAAGAGATCCAGCCGGACGTCTATTCCCTCATTTAATATTGGGCCTAGACAGTACTTGGACCGGAATATGACCCAATCCACTTACAGCGCCGCCAAGAAGAAGACCTGATAGAGCAAATGATTTCCACCCGTCTGATTTAGCAAGCATGAATCCATCTGCATAGACTGCTGCTTCCCAGAGTAAACCTGATCCAGATCCAATACTGATGGTTGAGTATAAGTCTAAATCTTAAGAACAGCCAGCTTGGATTTGGTCTACATTAAGTTGGAATAGAACACGACCCAATCCGTCTACAGCCCTTCCCACAAGAAGAGCTGTTGTCCCAGAAACTTGTCTCCCACACGACTTAGCAACTATGGACTCTGCGAACGCAGCTGTCAACGCTGAAAGAATTCGGATAGTCTTCGAGCATGTTGTCCCCAACCCAAAAACGACCCAAATCCGTCAAAGATCTTGTGAACATACACTGTTAACTGTTGGGCTTAACTGACTTCATCAAAGCGCAGTTCGTACAAGAGTGTGGTATCAGTGGCTTCTGAACTAAATGGGAAACGTTTCAGCCCATTTGATTCCCCAGCTCAATTCATAAAATCGGCATCGTTTAGGCCCATTTGATTTCAAGGATTGGAATCATAGAGAACCCGTTATGATCTTTATAGGCCCCACCAGGGGCCTAACAGCCCAGGTCCACTTGTGGTATCTTAATCGGACATCATCCCACTGACGTGTCAGCCTAATATTCCTGGACTTGTATACGGGTTGTCTCAGTTCATTCTGATGGAGAAGTTTGGTGATCCAATTATAGGTGATTAAGAAGGTTGATTAATGTGTCTCATGGGATTGGAAAATTGCTGAGTTAGCCAGAAGTAAGAGCCTGAAAAAAGATCTTGAGGATTTGAGATCTCTAGCTTTTGTGGGGCTATGAGTTAAATTAATTCTCTTATTGTAGAGGGCGTAGCATAAATCTTAGAAGCCTGTTGTTTCTTTGCATGCCCCAGCAATGGATGGACCTAATCTGATTTCAAAGTGATGCACGCGATATGCCGTGCATGGCAAATAGATGGCCGTGGACGTCACATTCAAAATTTCAAACAGCAAATCTAAGACTTCTCGGCTACAAGTCAACTGAAGACTTTTGGACATGTTTACAACCAATCAAAATTCACATCTTTACAAATTATGAGTAAAATAACCAGATAGGATCAACCAAGCGAAGCCATAACTTAGAAATGCACAAAGACTTGAAACATCAATCATCTAATCAAAGTCATCATGCATCTACCATACTCGGTAAGGTGCTGCTATCAATAAGTAATTTCTTTTGTACAAGGTCCACATAAAATCAATTCCTAGACGTCATGCATGCCTATTTACATTTGCAATTACAAAATAAGAAAGGAGAACAAAAAATATACAGTGATCCTATATGAAATGTAAAATAATAATAATAATAATAATAATAATAATAATAAAAGAACTTTTGGATCTCCCATCTGCCGTTTAATAACGAACAAGTGCTGCCAGTCTGTACATTATTTTTAAGGGCAGAAGTCGTAGTCCGTCGGATTACGAGGGGGTTGTTAATTTCTTTTGCCCGAAAGAATGATTCCCTTCCCTTCGCCGCTTTTCGCAAGAATCCACCGCATTAAAAGAGCCTTCGCGGTGCGCGATCGGATGGGCAATCGTTCTTTTGCGCGAAAACTACAACCCGAATCCATTCGGCTCTGGCTCTCTTTCTTCCATGCTGCTGCAGAAAGATCGACGCACCCAGACCAGCGACCAAGAGAACGACAAGCCAGACCAACCGAAAGAAGGCTGCAGGGAGTACAATAGAAGTCCAGAGCATAAAGGCAACCAATTCCGAGGATATCGCGATTACCATTACCCTTTTCTGAATCCGTACCGCTTCAGGATTGGTAGGCTTGAGGATCGAGTACATGGAGAAGCCCGGACTGGTCAAGAGGGCCAAGCAAACAAAGATTACATGGCCGGCAAAGAGGAGGTCGTGATTGACCGGCAACGGGAGGTTGACGAAGCTGAACCAGCTTACCGATTCGTTTGGAACCCTGCTGGACGCTAGTAATGGCCGGTGCCGAGGATGAATCAATCTCTATGGCATGGTTTCCAGCTGTGGTGGGATCCAGGTTCGGTGGTGGCGTAGTACTGGATTGATAAACATTGTGCTATGGATGGATGTACGAATCAAAGAAGCGTTTGAGATAGGTTATGGGAAAAATTAAGGAATGGAAGTGGCTGAGGAAGCCCATATTGATCTACTTCCAGAACTAGAGCTGGTTGCCGTAGGTGAAGGACTGGGTAGTTGTAGTACAAAATAATTGGGTAGTTAGGAACCGGCTGGATCTTATAAGGCAAAGCTTGATTAGACTGGCATCTTGGATCTATGGAATGCTGAGGTGACGCCGCGTCCCGCTTACGTTAGTCACGCGTGCCGACGCCTCACAACTTGGCTGACTATCCTCGATATGACGACATTGTAAAATGTTGCCATAACTGTCGCCTAATGACATTTTTCATGTTGCATCTAGTAGGCGAGATGCATACGTAAATGCAACTAAGGATGCAAAATCTATCAAATCAAATCAGATTATAAGTATCCTGATTCAATCCAATTTTTTAATTGGATCCTATGGGATATTTGATTGAAGAAAATGGAAATCTAAAATAAGAATGAAAATGAATGACTCCTATTCGAACCATTTGATCGAAAGGAGTCTTATTCTAAGTCCAATTCTAAAGTAAAATGGGAATAACTCAATCGGGATAAATATTTGGATAACTGGTTAATATAACACCGACACTATTGCCAGCCAACAATCTTGTGCAATCAAACTTGAATAACACAATTAGTTACTTGGTAGATGATCGACTATCTTAATGAATCAAGAAATCAGCTAAAGACGTCATCATGCCGAAAATAGCTTGTTGACTACGATACTTGATTGATAACCAAGTATCCAAATAAGTACTAAATACTCGATTCATGATCGAGCAAGTACCAAATACTCGATAAATAACCAAGTACCAGGTACCTGTGGGATTAAGGAGGCTAAGAGCCAAGACGGTTATCATGGCATGATGAAATCATTAACTGCTCTTAATCATAAAATCATAAGCCAAAATAACCATCCTCTTGATCTCCACGACATGCACAATAACTTCTATGTTCGGACGTGCAGAAGTTGTGACCACTAAGACCCCTTTATAAAAGAAGAGGTAAGATGGGGACTGGGAGGTGAATTTTTCTTTTTCCAAAAAACCTTTTGAGGCTCTCATTTTGTAAAGTTCATCTATTATTTTTTAAACATCGACTGATTTAATCATCGGAGGATCCTCCACCAGTCAAATCCCGACAAAAGGACTTTTCTTGTAGGTTTATCCTTCACCTGGGTTTTGGGTGCATTCTCCACCAGAGTTTCGTGACAACAAGCCCAATCTATCTAAAACTCAATCCTTATTCTTCTCTAAGGATTCAAACTTTTATTCCGATTTCAATTTCGATCACAAACCAAACGCTTCAAAAGATTTGAACATTTCCAATTTCGATTCTAATCTATTTTGCTTATCATTTCGATTTTGATTCTAGTTGCTAACCAAATAACCCATAATGTGATTGGATCTAGACGGAATGCAATAGAAGTCAGGTCGGATCCATAATCAAAATTTTTTGATCTAATGGATCATTCAGGTCTAGCTAGATCAGTATATAATTTGATTCTAGCCCAAAAAATTAGATCTAGATTGGATCCAGATTAAACATGGCCAACTAAGTTTTAATTATCATTAGCCAACTACTAAACCACACAAATAGATAATGAATAATATTACTTTTAAAATTAATTAAGACAAAAAAAACTTATAAACTTATTTTTATGCTAAAGACAATGTTCGTATAAGTCTTATATCATAACTTAAAGGCTCAAACAAGTTTGGGTCCAGACAGTATACTCGATTTGAATTGTATTGGTTCGGATCAAAATTTAGTAAATTCAGATCCATCTCCAAAAATAGAATAGATCTAATTTTGGAATCTGATTTGGCTCCATGAGTTCTTTAAAGTGGTTCGAATTAGATCTAAGTGGATTAGATTGGGCTAGGTCATAGGTCAATTCGATCCATTTATAACTTTATATGCAATATACCGATGAGGATGAGCTAAGGGTTCTTAATTATTTGCTAACTGAGAAAAATCTTGACATTTGATAGATTATTTTTTTTGGTAAATTGGATATATTATGGTATATATGTATAGAGACATCTGTGGAAGTCATAATATAAAATATTCAAATGTGGAATTCCATAGTGTGGAATTCCATAGTGTAGTCCTGGTATCACTATGATAAAAAAATATCAATAACATCAATTAAAACCATAGGAAAAAATATAAAACATCATTGATAAAATTTATACCAATAGTTGGTGAACTATAATAATAGGTGGTATTACTAAAAGCTATTGTCATAATTTTGGTGACCTTTGGTAGAAGTAACTCTACGACAACCATCTTAAGTTATCCTATAATGATGGTTTGTAACCATACGTACAACTTATTACAGCGATTAAAATCATTGTATTAATATAATCAAAATTAAATATTTTTATTATAAATTAATATTAAATTTATAATCAATTTTTTATAAATTAATAAAAATAAATAAGATACTAAATTTAATTAATTAATATATGCTTGTAATTTTAATTAATGTATACTTGAAATAATATCAGCTTCTAATGTGAAATTATAGTTTATTGTACTTATTTAAAACTTATTCATGTCAAAAATATTTTGATATTTTAACTAAATACTAAATTATTTTTTGAAAAAAATTCAATCCTCTTCTTTTTTGAAGTATAATTGTAATACCCAATTCTAATCCGGACCCCAAATCAAAAAAAAAGAAGAAGAGTTCAGCATGGATCTTAAAGCAGAGGAAAACAAAAAGAAAAAAAGAAGAAAGAAAGAAAAATAAAGAGGATGCTGGGAGTTCTCTCTTGTGCTGGGTTTTCCTCCACTAGATCCTTGATCGGAGTCGAAGTGGAAGTTGGAAAGGAGTCCAACTCCTCCCCTATCCACCCTTATTTGAAGAGATCCAATCCCTTGCAGAAGCCCCTTATTGTTGGCTGTTCATCGGTGCTCTATAGTCTCTTCTCTCTAATTGAAATTGTAGCACCCTAGACTCGTGCCCTTGGAAAATCAGACTGGAGATCCTCACCAGAAGAATAAGATAAGGCCCTCTTGATTCTTTTGAATGATCTTCTTCCAATCCTCTCTAGCCTATAGAGTATCTGTCGACGAACTGACAAATTTCTTCTTGAAAAATCAAGTTTTTGAATCTCCTATTTTTGTTGATTTGTTCTTTGAATTTTTTCACCGCCACCGACCATCGTCGATCGCTGGACCTGGCCGGTTGTTGCAGCCGGGGATTGCCTCCCCTATTGTGGGTGACATAGAATGGGAGGTGAACCTCCTCAGCACCAGAAATAAGAGAAACTAAATCCCCTATTCTGTGAAGAAGGAAAAAAAATAAAGAGAACCAGATGATGCACGGGTCCTCTATTCTATGAGGAAAAAAAGAAAAAGAAAGAAAAAAAGAAGAAAAAGAGTTTTTCTCTCTTTCCTCTCTTTAGTCTCTCTTGGCTTATACTCCCCACTTTCTCTCTCTTAAAAATTTCACCTTCTCTCTCTATTTTCTTTTTCTAAAATTTTTTCTCTCTCTATGAATTTTCTCTCCAAAAAGATTTTACTTTTTCTTTCAAAGAAAGATCCATTTTTCTCTTTACTTTCTCTTTCTATAATACTTTCTCTCTAAAAATTGTCTCTCTATATATTTTTCTCTCTTCTAGAATTTTTTAAATCTTTGAAAAGGTTGATGATAAATTTGAATGATCCTAGTAAAGAAATTCTAATCCGTAATCACCGGATAGTATACCAGCACCCACTTTAACCAGACCAAATATCTTTAAATTTTATCATCCATGATTTTATTAAATTATCCATGAGATAATTTCATCATAATTTGATTTAAATTATTTTAATTTGATCGATTGAATTTTCAGACTATATCACTTGATTAATCCTATTTCATCTTTATAGTTTCTCTTTCCTTTGATCTTCTCTCTCTATTTAATGTATGAACTCAATCAAAGATTTTCGATCCTGTCCTTTCGAATCTAATTTGACTCAAATGAATAGATTTTGAACCACTTTTTCGATCAAATAGCATATCTGTACCATTCGAGTTTAATTTCATCGAATATTATAAAATCCAATCTATATTGATTTTTATTGAATTCTTATATTTTTTATGATCTTGATCAAATGAAAATATTTGATCGGACCTTCGATTACCAGATGGTGTACCAATCTTCATCTCGACTCTTGTTGGATGTTATTGATTTGTTCATTCTCGATCTCTATTGAATTATCTATATCCTAATTGAATCTTGATTGTATGATAATTAGATAACCAGATTGATCCAGACTGTTAGATGTGACTATCGTCAACTTATTTTTTCAGATTATTCATACCATTTTTAATTATTAAACATATATAGGATTATAGATGTCTGATAATGAGGTATAACGATATGATCTACAGACAAAAAAATTTGAAAAAAAATTATCAAGAATTATATGAATTTGTTGAAATGCGCATGAGATAAGTAATGTTTTATCTTTTTAGGTTTATCGGCAAAAGATATTTACTTAACATGATTTATGAAATGATGCATGAATTGGATGAATAATATTTTATAATTAAAAATATCTTATTTTAAAATATCATGATGATTGAAAGTACTTGTCTTACTATACATGATATTTGAATGTATTTGATACTATATAATTACATGAAATCTTATTGAAATGGAATAAAAAATATAAATTATGAAAAGAATTATGGTTTAAAATAATTTAAACTCTTAGCCTGACTATATGGAGGACTCCACCAATGGAGACTAATATGTTGGCAAAAAATTAGTCCTAAGAATTTATATTACCAGCGACACCAACGATAAACCACTAGCGAGACTAGTAGTTCCAAAAAACTTTGCTGCTAGATAATTTAAAACTCACCGCAAGATGATATATGTAGTCTTATGATCCTACTATAGGGATAATATGATCATAGCTCATGGCTGACAAGAATAACTAATAAGAATTTGATGATTTAAAAGAAAATTAAATTTTTGAAAGAAACTTGAAAGATTGAATTTGGCATGATAAATATTTTGATAATGCTGCATATTAAAAATTAATTTTGAACTAATAAACTTTATATGCTTATTTTTTTATAAATGATAGTTTATTTTATTGCTTGATTTAATCTAGTTGAAATGATCAATACTTACTCGTCTGTCTAGCTCATTATCCTTATTTTTACTATTTTTATAGATCTTGAGAACTAAGATGATACAGAAATATATACAAAAGAGAGATTAAAAGTAAAACCTTAATATTTTTATTTTAGATTAAAAATTTGATTGAAGCTAATGTAAGATCTTTGAATATTATTGAACTTTATAAAATATTAAAATTAAATTTTGATCAGTTAAATTTTGGATTTAATTTATGACTAATTATTTCTGCTATTTGTTTATGATATCATGATGAGATATTTTGTGTGCTTGTGGAAAAATTTTTTTATGAGTGTACAGCAATTGCCATGACTCTCAACTCACGATCTCGGATTAGAGGAGTGATAATAATATATAATTAATTTTATAAAATTTATAGTTCCTTTAATAACCAATAAGCATTAAAGATAATTTTTAAGAAAGAAGGTAAGAGTATTACACACTTTCTTATATTAATAAATTATTTATAATACACCATTAATTAATTAATTAGTAATTATTGATATAGATAAAATATTATGAAATAGATTAAAAATATCAAGCCAAATCCCTCTTTGACTATCTATTTGACTTGATTGATCATGCAACTCATTTGATAAATAGATTTAGATAAATGAATTTCAAACTAACATATTTAGCCTACTAAAACTTGTTAAGTACAAATAGAATATAGAATAGTCAATATATATTGTTGAAGTCACATTACTTCTAAAATTTATTAAATAAATGCAATATCTTTTTCTAAAAAATTCTAATATATGTCTAATGATGAAATATTATTATCACAAGAAGTTCAAATTAGTTTGTAATGATTCTAATTTATCACAAGAATAAATTATAAATAATTAACAATAAAAACTATTAGTTATATAATGATATATAGGGGCATAATTTATTTAATTAAAAAATAGATAGCATTTTATTATAAAACTATATATTATCAATTAAGTTTTATTTAACCAGAAAATATTGTTCTTGCAAGCATCCTAAGATTAAAAATTTTAATAATATCTATAAATAATCATCATAATATTATAGACTTTTTATGCAAAACTATTACTATAAAATATAATTTCTTGTAGCGGTTATAAGATATCATTGCATATAATAATTTTAGTAACACTCTTGATGAATTACTACAGTATTATGTATCTTTTATAGTATTTCTCAAAATCATTATTAAAGAGCATTTATAGTAACACATTCTTGAGTGTTACTAAAATTTTGCCGTTACAAGCTATTTTTGTTGTTGTAGTGTATTATTGGCCATATATATGTTGATACATCTCGAATTGATTTAGTGACAAAGCAAACTGATCGATAAAAGCTCATCACCTATGGCTATAAGCTGATCATTCAAAACTTATGATGTGGTTGATCTAGAAGGTGTATAGAGAGTCCTTTGTATTCCAAACCTCCCTCTAGCTGGCAACAATTCAACCATGATCATAAACTATTTCTAAACAAACATGATATTTGAGCAATTTGTATGGCTGAGAAGTGCGAGTGTGATTCTCAAGCAAGATACATGGGCCATTATTATAACTACCAGCATGCGAGTCCGAACTACTTATGGGCCCTGACCCTTACTTATGTATTTGTTCAAGGAGGCCTTCCAAATAAATTCTCTTCGGACCTTCTTACGTTGTCTCTACTACTCTTAAGCCTCCTATTTTCTGAGAGTCACGTTTGATTTAGGCATTCACCATCAGATATACTTCGATGGGTGAACTTCCATATCTTTGTTATTAGTTGGATCTAACATCGGGGAACTAGTCAAAGCAGCACCTCTGCCATCCAACACCCATTTAGAGGTGCTCAACATCATCGCCAATCAAGTGTAGCAGCCACTAGATCATCATTATGGCGGCATGCAGTGGTCCTTATCTAAACTTTTTGATCTAGAGAGCAGAGATTTCCAACAATCTCATCTACTTAATCTCTTGATCGAATGGTTATCAATAATAACAAATTGATGCTAGAGGAATGATCTTTAATCCTATCTTTGGAGGTCTCATCACTCAAGGCTCAGGAAGCATTGGAAATAGGTTATGGGAAAAATTAAGGAAGTAGTCGAGGAAGGATTAGTTAATGAGCAATGAAGGCCAAGCTAGTTAGCAACAAGTTAGATTATATATATATATATATTAAAATAGAGGCATCTATTGGCAGTGCCTCCATCTAACATATGGCACCAATGCAGAAGCCTATGCCTATCAGGTCGCAATACTCATAGAAGTGAATCAAAAAAAAAAAAATGATGATATGATGGACACTACAGAGAGAGTGTGTGATGGATCAACGGATCATCTGGGCTCGACATGTGAGATTTTTTTTAATTATGAGCTATTATTAATTATTTATTTTATCTTATTAAAATAGATTGATTATGTGATCCGGCCTAATAGATATGCATATAAGTTCAATGTTGTTAAGTGATCCTTTTTTTTATTTTGGATTAGGTGTACCTTATATTAAGTTGGTGTGGTTGGGGCGACACAGTTAGGCTTTGATCCAACTTGAGCCCATGATGGATGGGCCTGTTAGAATTTTATTTTAAATAGCTAGATCATCTCTCTACTTTCTATAGATATCATTAGATCAGTTCTCAGGCTTGTTCCATCGAATAGCCACCTGTTGAGAGAAAGCTGATAGAGAAGGGCTTGGTTCTCGATGTTTGTCTGAGCATCCAGAGATAGCAAATATAAATATGCATCTATGATTTTGTATTCTAATATTCTACATAGATTCAAAGAAAAATCTTCTACATATGGTATTAGAGCTTGATTTTGTAGAGAGGATTAGAATAAAAAAAAAAGAGGGGAAAGAGGAACGCCGGTGATTTCTTCTTAATTGCCTATAGCTATCGGGGGTTTGATGGGGAGAAGCCGGCGATCCACCAGTTGGTCCTTTTTCGATGGCTGTTGGATCGAATTTTAGGTGGAAGAGGCATTGGTGAGCCCTTCTCTCTGCTGCCCAAAATGTGAAGCAGCCACCCAGAGAGATTAAGGCCAAACAGGTTTCATGCTTTGGATTTGCGATCCAAAATCCAAACTCGATTTGGTATTTGAGTTATATTGGCCTTTTTGTACTTTAGTCTCTATAAATATAAAAATTTAATTTTAGTTCAATAAAAATTATAGTTTAGTCTTTATAATTATAAAAATTTGATTTTGATCTAATAAAATTATATTTTAGTCCCTATAATTTAATTTATTATATGAAATCTTTGTATTATAGTGAAGCCTTTATTGAAAATTATTGTTTTATAATAGTCTTTCAAAATTTTAGTTTGCTTTCTGAAAAATTTATTTCTAATAATACTCTTCAAAAAATTAATATTTGATATTTTTTATATAATATATCTTTTAAGCTGTACAAATATATTACTATAGCTTTGGAATGTGATATTATATTATGTGATGATCAGTGGGATGTGTGTTGTTAAATATTTCATACTGAACTTGATCATTTTGGATATTTAATTTTTTATATGGATAATTTTATAGATTAGCATGAATATTTATCATCAAAATAATTTATTTATATCAGTTCATAAAATTTTTCATCATGAGAGAGATATATATTTTCTAGTTATGACATCAATCATTATCCCAAAGGGGTTATTATATATTTTAACTAGAAATTTAATGTACCATTATATTATAAGAATACTCTGACTTTCGAGATCAATCTATCTAAAGGGGATAGGATTTTGAATGCTAGGATATTATTTCTTATGGTCTCATATAAAGAGCTCTTATATTACATATCTATCTAAAGGAGAATATGTGATATAGTATTTGGACTCTTGTTCATGGCTTATATCACTAAAGGACTGTATTATTTGTGTATATACTCATTATCTAATATTTTATATTCTTGCAGTTTGTTTGTACAGTCCTATTTGGTGTTAATAATAATAATATCATCGTTGAAGTCTTAATCGAGTCAAATTAAAAGAGATGGAAATAAGATATGAAATTTACTCTTGAAATTACTGACATTGATCTGGACAAAAAGATTATTTTGCTAAATAAAAAAATCTAATAGGCTTAGCTTAATTGCTATTAAGAGGTCTATTTTTGAGTATCTTCTGAGTGGTCTGCTAGAGATCAATAATACTAAGAAATTATTTGATACTATAGAATAGAGATACCTGTATCTAAAAATGCTGAGTTTAGATGCCTAATAAAAGAATTGACAACCATGAGATATGACAATATTAAGGGCATCAAAAAATATATTCTGAAAATGGTTCATCTTCAAACCAAGCTTAAGGATCTGAAAATTGATCTGCCTAACTCTTTTCTAGGATCTCATGCTTTGAATTTTTTACTTGTTGAATTCTCTTAGATTAAAACTACCATAACACTTTGAATAAAATCTGAAGTATTAATGAGTTGATTACTAAATATGTTGCTGAGGAAGAGAAGCTTAAGAAAGAAAAGAGTGAGAGTTTTCTTCTTTCCTTTCAAACCAAACCCTATTCTGAAAAAGATTTTGTGAAAAAGAAAAAGAATAAATATGCTGCTCCTTAACAATCTCAGGATGCTAAAGAACATGGTAACAATCTTGATCAAAATTATTTTATTGAAGGTCCTAAAACTATCATTGAAAAAAATGTCAAATGTTTTTATTGTAAAAAGAAAGGCTACATAAGAAATCAATGCTACAAGTTCAAGTATTGGTTAGAAAAAATAAAAAAAATAAAAAATAAGAAGATAAGCCCCTAGCTCTTATTTATTATGAGTTAAATATAGTTGATGTCTTTGTTGATTTCTAATGAATTGATAATAGTGCCATAACTTATGTTGTCATTTTCTTACAAGGGTTCATAAGTAAGAAAAAACTAAGTCCGAAAGAGATCAAGTTAAAAGTAGAAAATGATCTTATAGATGAAGTAGAATATATAGGACTTATCAAGTTATCTTTAGAGTCTGATTTTAAAATTTTTTTAGAAAATATTTTTTATGTACCTTCATTTTAGAAGAAATTTGATTTTTGTTTCTTCTTTAGATAAGCTTAATTTTGATTTTGATTTTCATGATGAAAAAAATTAATTTGACATTTAACTCTCAACTTATTGGTTATAGTATTTTGAGTGATGGATTATATAAATTATGTTTATCTTATGATAATCCCTATACTTCTTTAAATTTTGAAAATATGATTGCAAAATATTCTAGAATCAAATAAAGATTCTTTATGTTATGGTACAAGTACTTAGAATACATATCTAAGGATAAAATTGATAGATTGATTAAGAATGACATCCTATTTATCTTAGATTTTGGGGATATGGAGACTTGCATTAATTGTATTAGGAATAAATTGACTAAAACTAAAAAGAAAGGGATAACTCGTAGTTCAGATCTTCTAGAAATAATTCACACTGACATTAGTAGATCTTATTCTTCTATAATTTATTTATTGATAATTTTTCTCAATATAGTTATCTTTATTTAATTAAAAAAGTCTGATACTCTTAAAAAATTTAAAATTTTTAAAATAAAATTTAAAAAATAATTTAAAAAAAAATCAAGATCGTGAGATCTAATCATGGAGGTGAGTATTATGATAAACATATATATAGCAGGATAGCATATGGATCTATTTGCTAAGTATGTATAAGATTATGGGATCGTTGTTTAATATACTATGTTTGATAGTTCTAAGTAGAATGATATAGCTAAAAGATATAATCACATTCTTAAGAATATGACGGGGAGCGTGATGAGTAGATCAAACTTGCCAGAATATTTATGATATGAGGTTATTAAAACTACCTTATATATCCTTAATAGAGTTTCTAGTAAATATGTACCTAAAATATCTTTTGAAATTTGAACTGGTAGAAAATCTAGTTTAAATCATTTCTAGATTTAGAATTATCCTGCAGAAGTAAGAATATATAATTCTATAGAGAAAAGACTGACTCTAGAACTAATCGTTATTATTTTATTGGATATCTAGAACATGCTAAATAATATAGATTCTATAGTCTTAAAAAAAATAATAAAATTATAGAATCACAGACTACTAAATTTCTAGAACTTGATATGACTGATATTGAATCTTTTCGAGCTATTAATATTGATAAGAATCAGATTGAGACTGTCTCCATTTCTGTGACTACATCACATAAGAATATAGTTTCTTTAGGATGGTTTTAACAATCTTCCAGTGGTTCTTCTCTGGATCAGATTGGTATCTACTCACTATCCTTAGTAAATATGCCATATTTGGTAGCGTACATATCATGGCGTATATAATAGAATGCACTACCGAAGCATATGAAATTCTACTCATATGCTCTCTCTCTAGAGGTGTTGTCAAAAAATCTTTCTTTGAGAGAAAAATTTCATAATCTAACGGTAGATAGCCTTTCTTAAAATTCTCCATACTGAACCTCTTCAGCACAGTATCTATGTACGTGGATTGGGATATCCCAAGCAACCTTTTAAATCTATCTCTATAAATCTTCATTCCTAGGATGTAGGAAGCTTGTCTCAGAACCTTCATGAAAAACTGTGACGACGGTCAGATCTTTATTTCTTATAATGCGGGAACATCATTTTCGATTAAGAGAATATCATTCACATACAGAATGAGGAATATAATTGTTGGACCATTAGCCTACTTATATAAGCATGGCTCTTCTTCATTCTTAACGAAACCATATATCTTGATTGTCTTATTAAAATGTATGTTCTAATTCTGAGATGCCTGTTTCAGTCCATAAATGGATCTTTGAAGCTTGCACACATTAAACTCATCTATGGATATGAAACCTTCAGGTTGTATCATATACACCTCTTCATTCAGTTCTCCATTTAGAAAAACTATTTTCACATCAATTTGCCAGATTTCATAATCCGGATGCATAGCTATCGCAAGCATGATCCGAATGGACTTGAGTATTGCCACAGAAGAAAACATCTCATCATAGTCAATACTATAACATTGACGATACTCCTTGGTAATCAGATAGATTTTATAGGTCTTCATCTTTTCGTCTACGCCTCTTTTTCTTTTGAAGACTCATTTACACTTTATAGATTTTATCCCTTCGGATGGATCAATCAATGTCCATACATCATTGACCTTCATGAATTTTATTTCGGACCTCATGGCCTTAAGCCATTTTTTAGAGTCGGATCTCTGCATTGCATCCATGTAGATGGTTGGATCCTCATCGTTCTCATCAAGTTCGACAGGATCACCATCCCAGATCAAGAAGCTATAGTATCTATCTGATTGACGTGGTACTCTATCAAATCGTCTTAAGGATGCAGGTTCAGTAGGCTTCGAGGCTGATCGAATCAAATCTGGTTCAGGTTCAGCTACTTATATTGGTTCTTCCACTTATTGAACTTCTTCAAGTTCGACCTTAGAGACATTAGTCCATTCACCAAAAAATTTTCTTTCTAAAAAGACTACCTTAAGATTGACAAACATCTTTTGTTCATCAGCTACATAGAAGTAATATCCTTTGGTTTCTTTTGAGTATCCTATAAAACTATACTTGTCAGACCTAGGTCCTAGCTTGTCCGTTACTAAATATTTGACATAATCGGACACTCTCAAATCCTAAAGTGCGAGAGTACTGGCTTACGTCCTGTCTACATCTCATATGGTATTTTAGAAATAGACTTACTCGAAACTCTATTCAAAATATAATAAGCAGACTCGAGCGCAAATCTCTCCAAAGAAAGGTTGACAGACTGATAAACTCCATCATAGATCAAACCATGTCTAATAGGATTCGATTTCTTCTTTTCGACACACCATTATGCTGTGGTGTTCTAGGAGAAGTTTATTGGGAGAAAATCTCATTCTCTCTAAGATATGATAAAAATTCACTGAAAAGATACTCACCCCCTCGGTCAAATTGAAGAGTTTTAATACTCTTCCTAGTTTACTTTTCTACCTCATTACAGAATAGTTTGAACATTTTAAATGACTTCGACTTATGCTTCATTAAATAGATATATTCATACCTCGATAGATCGTCTATGAAGGTTATGAAGAAGAAATATCCACCTTTAGCGCTTGTACTCATGGATCCATATACATCGATATGTACTAGACCCAGGAGTTCATTGACATGTTTGCCCTTTCTAATAAAAGATGACTTGATCATTTTCTCAAAAAAATAGGACTTACAGATCGGAAGTAATTCACAATCACTGACCTCAAGAATTTCTTCTTGAGCTAACCTGTTTATTATGTTCTTGTTGTTGTGACCTAGCCTACAATACCAAAGGTAGACTTTTGACACTTCGTCTAATCTAGGATATTTACCGAAGGTTTGAACTATGTTAATAGATTATGATAATAAATATATTTCATTATTTAATTATCCAATACAAACTATAACATCATTTAAAATGATATCATAAAAATTTGCTTTTATTGAAAACTGATAACTGTTCTTAGCCAAAAGACCTATAAAAATTATATTCAATAAAAAATTTGAACAAAAATAATAATCACTAAGAATAATTCTATAAGAATTGATTACAAGATTCATGATTCCTAAAGCTAGAACTAGAACTTATTTTTTATCTCCAACATTTAGAAATCTCTCGCCTTCACCAAATCTCCTACTGACCTATAAATCCTACATCGAATTATAAATATAATAAGAGCTTCTGGTATCTAATACCCAGATAGTAGTATCATAAATTAAAAAATTGCAAGCGGTTATCATATAATTATCTTGCGTAGCAACTACTTGCTTCCTCCTCGGCCTGTTCGGATCTAGGGTGGCAATGTACTAAGGACAGTTCTTCTTTCAATGCCCCTACTTTTTGCAAAAGAAGTACTCTACTTAGCTCTGGTCGGACGTGCGCTTCTTGGTCTAATCCTGTGCAGACATCATAGCATGCGGCTGCACCTTCTTGCTCTTCTTCTTCTTATTCTTCTTCTCTTTCTTAAAGGGTCGATCAGAAGAAGATCCTCCCACTACATTCACCGACCTCTTTTGGAGCTGATGATCATTCTCAAAGTTCTACAGTAATTCCAATAATCTATGATAGTTCACTGCAGGCTTTATCATTTTGAAATGAGTAAGGAAAGAAAGGAAGGACTTGGACAATGAATTTAGGATCGCATCCTTTTCAAGCTGCTTATGCAGAAAAAAACCCAGCTTACTCAGACGTTCAATCAACTTGATCATGTACAATACATGATCAGTGACTGATACCCCATCCCTCATACAAGCATTGAAAATAGCATAATTAGTTTTGTGCCTTTCAACATCATCAAGTGTGCCAAAGAAATCATTTAATATTTGAAGCATCTCCTTGGACTGGGCATTCTCAAACCTACGGCTGAACTCATCATTCATCGTTGCCAGTATAATACATCAAATGGTGGTGCGATCATTGAGCCACTTCTGGTAAGTGTCTCTCACCATCTAGATAGCATTTAGGATTGGCTCCTCAGGTATCAGATCAGTCAATACGTATAAGATCCGTTCATGTTCTAGGACGATCTTTAACTTTCGATACCAACTATTGAAGTAAGGTTCCATGAGTTTGTCATTATCCAACAATGACCGGAGTGACAGGATAGTGGCTATTTTTGCATAAAAGAAAAATCATAGATCTAATTAGTATATGAATTATTTACTCTAAAGACTTGGACTTTAGTCTAAAGATTCTTCCACTATTTTGTTTGAATCGATAGCCTCTACCTCCAATTTGAGGATTATTCCTAATTCCTTAGTGGGTACTAGAATCCACATAGGCTACACATGAGCCCAACTTTGGTTGGTCAACTCGTGTACACCTACGAATAGGTTCATAATTAATTGCTTTATCAAATAACTTCTAGTAATTTTAATTTTGCTTCAAAAATCTAATCAATAGGTTTTGACCTCCACTGAAAAGATCCAATTAGGTCCAACCATTAAAATGATAATATTTGGGGCATCAGAATAACGAATGATCAGGTCCAACTTTGGCCGACCAATCTAACCACCATTAGAAAGACACGACCAAATTATCATATTATGAATGATAATTTTATTAGTCAATAAGCACCAGGTCTTTGGATCTCTAATGATTATTAAACTAATAGATCCATTATCACTTAACTTAATTAGAAGATATGACTTAGTTATCATCATAACTTTATCATTTTAAGAATTTAATAATTTTAAAAAAATTATTAACTAATTTTAAGAAGAATTAACCAATAAATTTGGATCCTTCCACTGACTTCACCAAGTTAGATCAATAAAAACCTAATTCAAGCCAGCATTAGGAGCACCTAAATCAGTCAAACTGATTTACCTAATTGACATGGGTGAGTCCAAATCATCAAGTGGTCTAATCAAAATCTAATTCATCAGGATGGCCAGATAAGTGAGACCAGTGAAGGGATATGCCATTAACTCGTCAAAGACCGAATCAGTATGAGTAGCTCTCAATTAAAAACTACTAGTCTAAGCTGTCAGACTTACTTTAGATACTATTTGATTCATTAGTTTCAATTTGACCAATCTAGCAATTTTAGGTTCAACCGCATAGCCACGAATCAAGTTCATTTGGTCCTCATTAAAGGCATGAGCTTGACCAACTACAATTATTATAATTTGGTCTAAAGAGTTCTTGACCTACTCTAAATCAACATTTGATTAGATTTGATCAATTACTCTAATTCAGTCTATTCTTTAATTAACCTTAGGTCTAACCCAATTAATGGACCTAATTTGACTAACCCGATTAACCCATAATTTTATGATCAATGTCTTAGGATCTTTAATTCATAATTCTATATCCTTATTAATCATACTTAATTCTCAATTAAGTTTAAGACTGAGGGTTGGGGTTCGGGATTTTGAAAATATTTTTTAAAATTTTTGAAAGGTTCTTTATATTCTAGTACTATTTTACTAAATAGGTCGACTCATTTCAAAAATGGATTGACTTATTTCATAAACAAGCACTAGATATAGGTTTGATTTCATAAAATTAGCTATTTTAGATATTTAGCCAACTTCTTAGTCGAACTAGCTCGGATCCCATTCGAGCTGGCCCGAGCAGAAGCTGAGCTGGCTCAATTTCTGAGACAACTAACTTGGAGAAAGGCCCGAAGGCCATTATTCCCATTGGGTAGGCTCGGATCAAATCCGAGGTGGCTCAAATTGAAGCCGAGCTAGCTCGATTCTTGATTGAGCTGGCTGGAGCATCAATTTAGAAAGCATATCATGATTGACATGCTGGTCGAGCTGGCTTGATTTCTGAGTGAGCCGACTCGATCAGCAAATAGAACCTTCCTAAGATCCTGTTCATGTTTAATCTAAATTTATGTACTCTACATAAAAATTATGAAACCATTTAGATCTAATCTAAACACTAAATCATGATAAAATTTAAATTAAATATATTCAAATATATTATAAAAATTATTAGATCTAATCTAAAATTTTTATGATCAATTTTTTAGATTGCAATATACCAGGATAATCTCTTCACTGTAAGGGATAAACCTTACAGTAGGACAATCTACAGTCCGTATGATTATCATTTTTATTTTTTAGATTAGATTATTATTTAGATCTAATCTAAAATTAATCTAAAATATGCATATATAATATATCAACGAACCTACCGCTCTGATACCAATTGAAGAAAATGCGCAGGGTTTCTAGCTCCACTTTCAAAAAATTTTCAAAAAATATACGCAGTAAAAATATTATTAATCAAATTAATAATAAGAGATACAGATCTAATCAGAAAATCCTACATGCTATAGGATCTAATGTATCATATATGCATGCATATCTAAAAAACAAAATAGCAAGTGCAATAAAAATATTTTACTACTCTACGTATTCAGAACATATTATCTTTTTACGGATAGATGATTTCCATAATCTGATCTTCTCAATATAGATATGATCACTGTGATGCAGCCATACACGTGTCTGGCCTCCATCGGTAATCCACACGAGGCCCAGATCCCAATCAACTCCTCTTGAGTGCTAGCTCGTGAAGAAATCTTTATTAACTGATGTAGATCAAACTCCCTTGATCTTCTTCATAGGAACTTCGGATGCTCCGGATCCCGATGAACGCAGAAGATAGAAGAGGAGGCCTTCTAGCAATCTTGTGAAGTCACGATCCTCGTAACTCACAACAAGAATCCAAAACCCTAGGTATCGATCCTAGGGTATACACTCACCCAAAAACCCTTGCACCCTTTTTCTTTTGGATTCTTTCATGCATGCAGAGAAGAGACTTTCTCTTCTCTCATTTTCTTTCTCCTCTCTTTCATGAGTTTTCTATATTTGTCCATAAAATCAATTATTTTATAGATGCATATAAACATGAAAGACGTGTGGGATTGGCTTAGATCAAAAGGTTATCTATTCAAACTCAAATTCCATTTGAATTGAATTTGTAACCAGATCAAGCCAAACTTTAAGGCGTGTGAGAAGGAGAAACGTGCGCCCTCCCTTGCATTGGAATCATCACGAGAAACCTCTTTATGCACAAATATTGGTGATGTGGCGCATGGGGAGACTAGTCAAACTAGTCTCTTATTTGACATCCAATTGAACTATTCCAATCCAAATTAGTTAGACCCAATTAGATCAGATTAAATCCAACTTCTTTAGGCTTAATTAGGCTTAGTTAAATTCTAATTAAATAAAAAATTAATCAAGCTAAATTTTTGATCAAATCATAGATTAAACCTCCTTGACGATTAGATCATCTTATAACCTAATTGGGTCAAATCCAAATGAATCCAATTCAACTGATTTTGATCCAAAAAATAATCACTCAATCAAATTAAGTTAATTAGTGATTAAATTACGAATCAATCTTCTCTTGATCAGTTATTAGATTGGGTAGGAACCTCTAGTGTGTGTAATCCTATAGGTTCAAACCTAAGTCGGTAGCATGAAAACTATTTTTCTGAATTAATTGAAGTGACCATCTAGCAATGATATCCGATGTCCGGATAGACTGAATAGTATAATCGCAATATTCAGAACCAACGTGAATATGGTTACCACATAATTCATCTCTTTGATCTCTATGTATAGAATGATTTTAGGATTTGATTCTCAACCCTAGAAGATACATCCAAATCATGTCTCAAAGCAATTAGTCCTGTGATCCCTCACAAGAACTATCCTGGCCAAGATTTTGGATAGATCTTCTTAATGTCACATCATCAGCAGGTTGAACTGGTTAAGAATTCAAAATAGAAGCAGAAGAATCAAAAACCTGAACATCCATTCTATCAACAGATGTATATGGTGAATCAGACTTGAAACTTGTGGAGTTTACAAACTCTAAATTTTAGTCTAATCATGATGACAGCAAGAGTGTGTCGGGATATGTGTTTATCCTTAATGGTGATGCTGTTTGCTGAAAAAGTTTCATGCAGCATATCGTGGTCGATTCAGTATGCGAGGCAAAGTATGTTGCTAAATCAGATGCTGTCAAAAAAGCGATATAGCTGAAGAAGTTCATCATCGAGCTTAGAGTTGCACCCTTCCTAGATGATCTAGTTCTACTCTTCTGCGACAGCTCTAGAGCCATTGGTGAGATGGAGGAATCCAAAACACACTAGTGGATGATGCATATTCTACGTCGCTTCCATCTTGTCCGAAAGATCGTAGATTGAGATGACGTTAATCTTTAGAAGATCGATGAAAAGGAGAACCTAGCCGATCCATTCACTAAAGTCATTACAGTGAAGGAGTTCGATGACTTTAAGTCAAAGATGGGTATACGATACTGCATCGATTGGCTTTAGGCCAAGTAGAAAATTGTTGGAAATAGTATTCCAAAGTCAATCGTCAGTCTATTGATGATTGAACTATTTCATATAATTATATATAAATTATTAATTAAATAAAAGTTATTCTAATTTTTTTATCATAAATCTTTCATCTTTTAATAAACTCCTGTATGTTGTATTGAAATCCTTAGGACTATTTAGAATCGACAAGGAAGGATTTATCATTTAGTCCTTAAATAAGTTCGTGATCAAATGATACGTTGTTACTAAAGAACGACAATGTTTATCGAGTATAGATCATTGTGTATCATATAGGTTGGTTGTCTTCTTAACTAAGGAGTGTGGAGATACTAGTATAGCATGTAGGTGAGATGTAGGGGTACATCTGCACTGAACGTGATCGACACTAGAGCTTTTCTGCTATCAAAAATTGCTCTGATAGAATATGGGCATAAGTCTCTGACTTGAGATCACAACAGTGACTTCCAAGCAACCCACTGTGCTTTGGTGTCGAACTATCTGAATTTCTAATTCAGTGATGGAAGATTTTTGGGTACAGTCAAGTACTTGAGGAGTCGATTTATGAGTCAAGATGGAATTAACCACTTTTGGACTCAGGAGCTATATTTAATAGTATTTCAATTTAGCAAAGTCTTGGCCAAGATAGTCCTTGTGAGGCATCATAGGACTAATTACTTTAAAATATAATTTGGATGTATCTTCTAGGGTTGACAATCAAATCCTAAAGTTATCCTATGCATAGAGATCAAAAGGATGAATTATACGATAACCATATTTACGTAGGTTCTGAATGTTGCGATTGTACTATTTCACATATCCAGACGTCGGGTGCCATTACTAAATAGTCATTTCGATTAGTTCAGAAAAATAGTTTCTGTGCTATCGGCTTAGGTTCGAACTTGCAAGATCACATACACTAGAAATTCCTATCCGATCTAATAGCTGATAAAGAGAAAATTGATCAATGATTTGATTACTAATTAACTCAATTTGATTGAGTGATTATTTTTTGGATCAAGATTAGTTGAATTGGATTCATTTGGATTTGATCCGATTAGATTATAAGATGATCTAATCATCAAGAAGATTTAATCTCTGATTTGATCAAAAATTTGGCTTGATTAATTTTTGATTTGATTATGATTTAACTGAGCCTAATTAAGCCTAAAGTAGTTGAATTTAATCTGGTCTAATTGGGCCCAACCAATTTGGATTGAAATAATTCAATTGGATGTCAAATAAGAGACTAGTTTGACTAGTCTCTCCATGCACCATATCACCAATATTTGCGCCATCTTTTCTCCATGAGAAAGAGGTTTCTCATGATGATTCCAACGCAAGAGAGGGTGCACGTTCCACCTTCTCACACGTCTTAAAGATTGGCCTGATCTGGTTACAAATTTAATTTAAATAGATTTGAGTTTGAATGGATAACCTCTTGATCTAAGCCAATCCCATACATCTCCCATGTTCATGCGCATCTATAAAATAATTGGTTTTATGGATGTGCACAAGGAATATAGAAACTCACGAAAGAGACAAGAAAGAAAACAAGAGAAGAGAAAGTCTCTTCTCTACGTGCGTGAAAGAATCCAAAAGAAAAAGGGCACAAGGATTTTTGGATGAGTGCATACCCTATGATCTATATCTAGGGTTGGAGAATCTTGTTGTGAGTTACGAGGGTCATGACTTCATAAGATTGCTAGAAGGCCTCCTCTTCTATCTTCTGCATTTATCGAGATCCAGAGCATCCGAAGATCCCATGAAGAAGATCAAAGAAGTTTGATCAACATCAGCTAATAAAGATTTCTTCACGAGCTAGCATTCGAAAGGAATTGATCGAGATTTGAACCTCGTATGGATTATCCATAGAGGCCAGACACATGTGTGGCTGCATCGTGATAATCAGATCTACACCAAAAAGATCAAATTATGGAGATCATCTATCCGCAAAAAGATAACATATTCTAAACACATAGAAGCAGTAAAATAGTTTTATTGCACTTATTTTATTTTTTAGATATGCATGCATATATGATACATTAGATCCTATAGCGTGTAGGTTTTCTGATTAGATCTATAGCTCTTATTATTAATTTGATTATGCATATGTTTTAAAAAAAAATTTAAAAGTAGAGCTAGAAACCCTGCGCGTTCCCTTCAATGACTTGTCCTCAGTCTGATTTATGGATTAGTGCTATGAACAAAAAGATGTAGTTTATGACTGATAATAAAATATAAAAGTCTGTTGAGCCTATTGAGAAATATAAACTTATTGGATGCAAGTGGTATACGAGTATAAGAAAGATTCTAAAAAAAGAGTTGAGTGTTTCAAAGCTAGATTGGTTACTAAAGGATTTACTCAAAAAGAATGAATTAAGTACACTGAAACTTTTTTCCAGTATCCTCAAATTTTTTTTTAGAATCATCATATCTTTAGTGGCTTATTTTAACTTGGAGCTTCATCAAATGGATGTTAAAACTGCTTTTCTAAATGATAATCTCAGTAAAAAAGTGTATATGAAATAGCTTGAGGGTTTTCAGGAAAGTGAAAAGGAATATTTAGTTTGCAAATTGAAAAGATCTATCTATGGCTTGAAACAAACATCTCGATAATGGTACTTAAAATTTGATGAGGTTATAACTTCTCTTGGCTTTGAGAAAAATAGGATCGATCAGTGCATTTATCTCAAAATCAATGAAAGCAAGTTTATCTTTCTTATTTTATATGTTGATAATATCTTGCTTACCAGTAGTGATTATGGTTTGCTTAATGAGACAAAATAAATATTATCTAGGACTTTTGATATGAAAGATCTTGGGGAGGTAGCTTTTGTCCTAGGTATTAAAATTCACAAGGATAGATCATATCATCTATTGGGTTTATCACAGAAAGCATACATTAATATTGTTCTTGAAAAATTTAATATACAGAATTGCAAACCATGTGATATATTTGTTGTCAAGGATGATAAATTTAGTAAAGATCAGTACCCCAAGAATGAGCTTGAGAAAGATCAGATGAAGAATATTCCTTATGCCAATACTATAGAAAGTCTGATGTATACTTAGGTTTGCATCAGACCTGACATTACCTTCATAATAGAAGTTCTTAGTAGGTATTTATCAAACCTAGGTCTTCAACAATAGGTTGTTGTAAAGAGAGTAATGAGGTACTTACAAAAAATTAAGGATTATATACTTGTGTATAGAAGAACTGATGATCTATAGTTATTGAGATATTCATATTCGGATCTTGTTGGATGCCCTTATAATTTGAAATCAACCTCATAATATATTTTTATATTAGCTGAAGGTGCAGTATTCTGGAGGAGCATTAAATAGACCATAATAGCTTTTTTCTACTATACAAGCTGAATTTATTGCCTATTATAGAGCTGCTACTTAAGCTGTTTAGTTGAGAAATTTTATTATAAAACTTCATATTATTAATTTTATCATCAGGCTATTGATAATCTATTATAATAATAATGCTACTATGTTCTTCATAAGAAATAATAAATTTTTTAATAGATCTAAATATTTAAAGCTGAAGTACCTGATAGTAAAAGATTTTGTAAAAAAAGAGGATATAATTGCTGAGTACATAGATACAGAGCCAATATTGGCTGATTCTCTAACTAAAGGTTTGAGACCTATATGTCTTACAAGGCTTATTGAAAATATGGGCATACTAAGTTCTTTTGATATACTTGGTTAATGGGAGTGACTTTCTATTTATGTTTTATTGATGTTTTATTATTATGGATCTTTTTTATCTCATATACTTTTGATATACATTGTTGGCATAATAAATTAATGATATATTTATTATATTTTTTGATTATATGTCCATATTTATTAGTATACTTGGAGATATCTTCTGTTATATAAAATATAAGATCAGATTTTGGATCTCAGATATGCTATGCTATCTACACCATGTTGAGTATGTGAGATAGAATGGCTTGTTGTTGAAGCCATTAGAATTTTTTTTGCTTATTTTGTATCCAAGCATATTGAAGAAAAATTGAAGGACTGACAATAAAAATCGCATAAGTTTGGATCATTTTTGGATGCTATTTTCTTACTATACTATCACACTAAGACTCATATTAATAGTGTTAGTTATATTTGTAATTATAGATAAGTCTTGTTTCAAATAAAAAATGTAATGACTCCAATGATTCACATGATTAATACTATTAAACCCAGCTAATTTCTTGGTGCTATTTATGAATCATATATTTTTTAAAAAATCATAGCTATGTACTATATTTTTTATTGTTCAGTTTGAGAGTCATTTTTAATTTTTTTTAAAATAATTTTAAAATCATAATTGGTATTGCCTAAGTAGAAGAATATGAGAATTTTTTTAATTATAGATTATCATTAATTATTTATTTTATTTTATTAAAATAGATTGATTATATGATCCAGACTAATAAATATGCATGCAAGCCTAATATTGTTAGTGATCCTTTTTTCTTAATTTTAGACTAGGTGCACCTTATATTGGGTTGGTGTGGTTGGGACGGTATGGTATAGGTTTTGACTTAATTTTAGCTCATGATGGATGAACCTGTTAGAATTTTATTTTAAATAGCTAGATCATCTCTCCATTTTCTATAAATTCGTGAGATTAGTACTCATGCTTGTTCCATCGAATAGCTATCTATTGAGAGAAAGCCGGTAGAGAAGGGCTTGGTTCTCAATGTTCATCTCACGAGCATCCAGAGATGATGAATACATGTATGCATCTATGATTTTATATTCCACTCTTTTTTATAGATTCATGAAAAAATCTTCTGCATGACATGCAAACTGTTGCACGTCGTCCTTGGCGCTGCCGACCCTCGGTCATCATTATCTTCACCCTGGGGTTTTGGTGCTGCTGAGCTCGGCGGTGATGAGGGTGGGGCCGGTGAGCTCCTTGACGTCATTGAGGGTAGTGATGGCGGAGTCAAAGCAGCCGGAGTGGAGGAGCACATCGAGGAGGGAGCAAAAGGTGTGGGGGTCGAGGGCGGTGTTGCCAACAAGGGAGGAGAGGGCGAGGTGGAGAATCAGGTAGAGATGGTCAAGGTGGGTCTAAGGGGAGCGGAGGAAGGAGACGAGGAGGGCAGAGAACATGGTGGGGGAGGGGGAGAAGGAGGGGAGAGAGGTGGCGGCCTATTGGAAGAAGGCGAGCTTGACGGTGAGGGGGGAGGAGCAATGGAGGAGGTGGAGGATGCTGGAATCGGGCAGGAGGGATGGGAGGGAGGAGGGGTCGAGGGTGGCATTTGAGCCTGATGTGGTTACCATTTCAGCGATGATGGATGGGCTTTGTAAGCTTGGGTTCGTGAATGAGGCAAAGGACTATGTTGCAAAGGCCGAGGAAGCTAATTAGGATTCGTATATATGTTGTGCATGTCGATGGGCTATGCAAGAAATGGAAAATGAATAATGTCAAGAAGGCCTCTATTGAAATGTCGGGTCTGGTTTAGCTCCAGACAAATTCAGTTACACATCACGGATATCTGGGCTTTGCAGAGAAGGCTAGCTATATAGTGGAAGCATCCAGGCTAAAGAATTTGATGCTTCAAAAGAGTATAGAACCTGATCTGCCTACTTTTAGCTTTGCTGGGGTATGGCTTCTAAAAGACTCATTTCCAATTGAGATTTTGAGACCTCTCAACCTCCCCGAGCCTCACATCCCATGCATCGTATGGGTTGTAATTTAGTAAGAATAATATACAAGTGGGATCTTGCGCCTATGAAGTTGATCTTCAAAACTAGGCCAACATCAGTGACGCATACCAATGTCTCAAAAGTAGGCCAACTACCGTTAATATGATGACAGTTCAGAATGTTGTCGTTATCGTTGCCGTGTGATGACACTTTTATGACCCTTAATCCCATCGTTAATACGACATTTTTATGTGGACTTTGTACGAAGGATGCAGGACTTCCACAAAGCCAGCAAATTTGGCGACTTCATTAGAACATCGAGGAGATTCCCTCCCATAATCCTGCCGTCTTTATTGTGTTTGGATTGTAGAGAAAATGAAGTGTAGCTTCCTAATCAAACAATAAATTACATAAAAGATATTATTGGACTACAATAATCCTTATCTTAAGTAAGCAGAACCGCGCTGGCTCGTTGCTATGTCATGGAAAATTGATTATAACTCCACTGTTGAACAATGAAAGCTAATAAGCTCGTGAGTTTCGAGCTCGGCAGAACTCAAGAGGTTGTTGCCGATTTTATATATTGGAGAGAACTCAAATTTTTCGATGCCCTTTTTTTCATGAAACACGATTTGAATAGATTAGATGCTGGCCCTAGTCAAAAATTTACTGAAATTGAAGTTTGTTGTGCATAGCTAAGTCTATAATATCTAATTCTATAACCATTTGTTGGGATATCAGCTACTCTGATATCACTTGTTAAGAATTTAGTATTAACGAATTACGATAGAAAGAAAATAAAATAAAATAAAAAAATAATTAAGTACGTGGATTAACCCAAAGGCTCGTCTCTATAAGGCATGCAAAACTTCACTATGAGAGAAAAAACTAAACAATATAAGAAAAACTTACTACTCAATCCTTATACAAGAGTCTCTCAACAAGAAGCCTTAAATCCTCACAAAAGCTCTCTGAAACCTCTCAAGAAGCCTCTCAGCACCTCCGAGATGTCGCCAGCTTTTCAATGTAATAAATGGTTCATCAATCAAAGTTATATAAACTCCAGAAACTCAAACGGTATTCTAGCATGAAATCCAATCATAATCACACTCGAGATCTGGACCGTCCGATCATGACTGGTTTCCTTCTGGACCGTCGGATCGCGCACAATAATCCCGATCAGGCTCGGATCGAATCTCAGTCGTTTGATCGTGATTGGCTCAAACCAGAGCCATCGGATCACGATCGATCCATGGAATAGTTTCGTGGACAACGCAAAACATAAGGAAAATGACTAACTGGTCCATGCGGGCTCCCATGAGCCGGCAATCCATGGTGGATCGCACTCCACAATGGGTTGGGTGCCCACGCGGCCCGCTCTCACACGGCCTGCGCGCCCAACCGACCCAGTGTGCGGCTAGCCCAGCACCATCAAGCATGGCCGGTTGGGCTGCGCCGCCACCTATGGGCCCCTCCAATGGGCCCGAGTGCCATCTACCCTGCTCTGATCTTTTTTTGCTCGTATTTTTTTCGTTTGGACTATTCTTAGGTTCATTGGACTCCGTTCGTCGTCCTGAACATTGTTTTGAATTTATTGTGGACCGAATCTTGAGGTATTTTTTTCAACAATCTTTACCTCAACTCGATATTCAGTCTATATCTATCTCTGAGAACCTATGATCCATCTCGCCCCCATGCCCTAGGACACGCCTGCTGATCATGGATGAGCAAACATGAAAGTCGAGCCAAGCCACTCGATCCCACCTCTATCGACTGCTGTAATCCTTCTGACCTGAGACCTACTCGAGATAGCCTCCTACGGCAATAGAAACTTCACTCTATGATATCGCATGTCATCCTCTCAAGTCTCTCATTCCGTGCCTGATCCATCTCCACTTGGAGCTCCACCTCGCACTGAACTTTCTGTCATGAGGTAATGTCCTTCATACTTTCTTTCTCTTAGCACCATCCTACTGCCGTGCATGACCTTTAGGATTCCTCCATCAGCTTTTTATTTGAAATCGATCGAATCCAGTCTGCTCAGTGAAATTAGATTCTTCTTAAAGCTAGATATGTATCGAACCTCATCCAACTTCTTCACTGTTCCATCATGGAGCTTCATACTGACTGTTCCACTGCCCTTGATCTCACAACTCGATCCATCTGGTAGGAACACAGTGCCCTCATCGATCTCCAAAGAGTCAAATATCTTTTCTCTATAAAATACATGATGAGAATAAGTAGAATCTATAATTCACTGAAAGAAAGAAGTAGATACCTCATCAGTAACCAGAAGAACATCATCACTATCTTCTATATCGCTACTGGCCATCGCCATAGTAGCCCTTATTCAATCCTTGAGTTGTGGGCAATCCTTGATTAGATGCTCCAACTCGTCACACCTATAGCATCTGATCTTATTTTGATCTCATCTTAGTCCTGGATCGTCCTTCTTGCGATCCTCTACTGCTCCATCTACTGCTTTCTGCTTCTTTAGAAATCGTCAAAGCTGAGCTCCATGATCTGAGTTCGAAGTTGGGTTCTTCCTCCTGAGAACCTCATTCTGAAGTATCGCTGCAGTGACCTCGTCCATCTTGATAATGCTCTTTTCTACTAGAAGAGTAGTCACTAAAGACTCATATGAAGGAGAAAGCGATGCTAGCAAGACCAATCCTTTGGTCTTCTCCTCAACTTTTTTGTCAATGCTAAGAAGGTTGATGAAGATCTTCTGAAAGTTGGATAAATGCTCCTGCACACACTGGCCTTCGTTCATTCATAGCTGGTAGAACTGCCTCTAAAGGAATAGCATGTTGGTGAGCGACTTTGTTTTGTATAACTCCTCAAGCTTCAATTACAGTGCCGTTGAAAAAGTCTCATCAAGTACATAAATCACGACATCATTCGCTAGGTATAAGCAGATTGTGCTCACCGCCTGCATCTAGATTCGCTTCCAATCCTTCACCTTCATGATCGCTGGCATCTCGTCGTTCAAGAGAGTGTCGATCAACCCATATTGGATGAGGACATCCTTTATCCTTACTTGCCATAAGGAGAAATTATTCTTTCCATCAAACTTGATGATCTCCATCTTGATTGCACTTATCTTCTCCATATTCTTCAATCTCTATCTACTACTGCAATATATACTCTAGTACTATCTAGCTCTGATACCAATCTGTTAGGATATCAGCTAATCTGATATCACTTGTTAAGGATCTAGTATCAGCAAATTATGATAGAAAGAAATAAAAAAATAAAATAAAAAAATAATCGAGTATGTGGATCAGTCCAAAGGCTCACCTCCATGGAACATGCAAAACTTTATTATGAGAGAGAAAATCAAATAATATAAGTATTGGAGATAAACCCCGCTTCCACCGAAGTTCAATCAGATGCTCAGTCGATAATGCAACCGATAGTCACGAAAAAGCTTCAGCGGACGAGCCCTAGCCGAGCTCCTTAGCGGTCGAGCTCCTTACAGACTCCTTCAGCGGTCAGACTTCTATGAAAGTCGGACTTCTTATGGACTCCTTCAGCGTTCGGACTTCTACGAAAGTCGGACTCCTTGCGGACTCCTTCAGCGGTCGAGAAGTCGGACTCCTTGCAGACTCCTTCAGTGGTCGAGCTTTTATGGAAGCCGGACTCCTCGCGAACTCCTTCAGTGGTCGGGCTTCTACGAAAGTCGGACTCCTCGTGGACTCCTTCAATGGCCGAACTTCTACGAAAGCCAGACTCCTTGCGGACTCCTTCAGTGGTCGGGCTTCTACGGAAGTCAGACTCCTTCAGCGGTCGGGCTTGCGGACTCCTCCAGCGGTCAGGCTTCTACGAAAGTTAGACTCCTTGTGGACTCCTCCAGCGATCAGGCTTCTACGAAAGTTGGACTCTTTGCGGACTCCTCCAGCGGCCGAACTTCTCAGTGGCCGAACTTCTTACAGACTGTTGATGGATTCCTGTAGGCGATCCCACTATTAAATGGATACACGATAATAACGATCGACATTTATCAAGTCAATAACGATCGGCATTTATCAAGTCAATAACGATCGACATTGATCAGGATAGTTACGACAATCATTAATCAAGGCAGTTACAACAAGCTCCGCCTATAAAAAGGATCGTCCAGATACGCTTAGGCTAGGTTCTAAAAACTCTTCTCTCCTTTTTGAAACTCTATCGAACTTCACACTGAGCACTCTATATCTATTGGCCAGAGCTAACTTGAGCGTCAGAGGGTCCTATCGGAGCCACCCCCATCGGCTCCAGATGGGACGTTGTTTTGTAGGTCATCGACAGCGACCTCATCCTCCTCCACACTAGTTCAATCAGGCGTCAACCAGTTTCTGCACCAACAGATTTGGCACTAGAGGAAGGATCCTCTATTCTTGAGGTTCTCTCGATCTTAAAAGAGTGCTCAGCGACGATCTCTCTCTAGAGATCTCCCTCCTTCCTCTCCAGAGATCTTTCCTAAGAGAAGATGCCTCCCAGAAGAGCTTCGACCTGACGATCAACGGCCTCCATGGCCCGATCCCACTCAGATCCATCTGCTCCCACTCCAACCCCGATAATCCAGATTCCATCTGTAGCTGTGGTGGATGCGGAATAGTTTAACCTGCTCGTCCAGTAGGTTCGTGGCCTCACGGAGGCGATGCAGGCAGTGTAGGCCATACACCAGCAGGCCCTGGCACCGACTCAACCGACGTGAGATTCTCCAAAGCCCTATGGTCCGGGCCAGGAATGGCCGACTTGGGCTATCCGGCCTTCGATCCTCGGAAGGGAGAAGCAGAGGAGGGAAAGCCCCTGCTCGGACCACGACTCGACCTAGGGGGAAGCTTCGCACCCATTCTACCAAAAAATCTTGGAGATCAAAGACTGTGAAGATCTCTTAGATCAAAGGCTCTTAGAAATGAGCCTACGAATCGAAGAACTCCATCACAATTCCGCCTCTCATGGTAATGACGTTTGTACTGGCCCTTTTTTTTCGTAGAAAATTATGCAGGAATCGATCCCGTCGAACTTCAAGCTCCCACAGTTCGAGAGTTACGATGGAACCACCAATTCAGTTGACTACCTGAAAGTCTTCTGGACGATGATGTTGCTCCATGGCGCATCAGATGCTATTTTGTGCTGGGCTTTTCCCTCGACCCTTAAGAGAGCCGTCAGGAACTGGTACTCGGCGCTTAAGCCGAGTACTATCTTATCGTTTGATCAAATGAGCCAGCAGTTTGCAGCCCACTTCGTCAGTAGTCGGTGTCCACATCGAAGTTCAGATTCTTTGATGAATGTCAAGCAGAAGCAAGGAAAATCCATCCGAACTTATGTCATCCAGTTTAACGCTACAGCATTGGAGGTCTGGAACCTAGATCAGTCCATTGCAATGGCCGCGCTCAAGGGCAGCCTTCAAAAAAATGACTTACTGTTCTCCCTGAAAAAGAAATATCCCAAAAATTTTACTGACATGCTAGCTTGGGCTGAAGGTTATGCCCATGCTTAGGAGGCCTTCAAAACCAAGGATGATGAAGTCGAAGGCGAGCGGTAAGTCGGCAAGCTGGGTAAGCCCGTAGAAGCAGAAAAGTCGAGTAAAGTTCGGCCGCATTCCCAAACTTCTTCTGGGCGCAGGCGAGGCCGAACTCCCCCTCGAGCTTGGAGGTGGGAAAGCCTTGATGGAAGGACACGCCGAGGTTCTTTCCAACGTCGAGGTTCTCCCCAACGTCGAGATTCTTTCCAATGGAGATTTCATAACTACGCCCCTCTTAACTCTCTGAAGACCCAAGTACTGATGAAAATCAGGGAACAACTTTCGAGATCTGAGAGGATACGTTCTCATTCCAGTAAACGCAATCCCAATAAGTTCTGTCTTTATCATTGTGATCATGGTTACGACACTGAGGAGTGCATCCAACTCCAGGACGAGATCGAAGAGCTCATCAGATGGGGTAGACTTGGTCGATTCTTACGGAGATGGCCTGAAGGACGAGAGGATCAACTGAGAGCGCTACCACCGAGGGAGGAGGACCAAGGAGATCGGTCGCCTCTTAGTGTCATCAACACAATCTCAGGGGGACTTCAACAAGAAAAGGTCAGTGGATCTAAAGGACCGATGAAGAAATAGAGGATCGAGGAACCTATGATATTTACCGAGGCAGATGCCCAGGGGGTCCAATTTTTGCACAACGATGTGGTTATAATCTCTTTGAACATTACTAATTATGATGTACGCCGCATTTTAGTGGACAATGGAAGTTCGGTTAATGTGTTGTTTTACGATGCTTTCTCAAAAATGTTCTTACCCAATGGCCACTTGGGGCCTATGAACTCTCCGCTGATAGGATTCATCGGCAATGCTATACTAGTTGAGGGCATAATAACTTTGGTTGTGACAGCAGGGCGACGTCCGAAACTGGCCAAAGCATAAGTTGATTTTCTAGTTGTAAGAACTCCATCCACCTACAATGCCATTCTTGGTCGATCAGATCTAAATGCACTTCGGGTTGTGGTATCGACCTATTATTTGAAGATGAAATTTTCGACAAATCATGGGATCGAAGAGGTCAGGGGAGACCAAGCTTTGGCGAGGCACTGCTACTCGATCGCCCTACATAAGGGGGAGCAGTCCGATTCTTATCTTATTGATGAATTAGATGTCTGAGACAACCTCACTGAAGAATGGGGTGAGCCTATGGAGGACCTCATCTCTATGCCCTTAGACGATGGGAACGTCGAGCATACGGTGCAGATCGACTCTAACTTGGCAGGCGAAGTTCGGAAGCAACTCGTTATCTTTCTTAGAAGAAATGCAGACATCTTCGCCTGGACCCCAGTAGATATGCCAGGGATTGACGTCGAGGTCATGGAACATCGACTGACCATCGATCCGAGACATCGGTCGATAAAAGAAAAGATACGCCACCACACCCTGAAGAGGCAGAAACCAATCGCTGAAGAAGTAGACAAGCTCCTCAAAGTCGGATTTATCCGGAAGGTTAATTATCCAATCTGTGTCTCAAATATGGTCCTCATCAAAAAGATGAACAACAAATGGAGGATGTGCATTGACTTCAAATAGCTGAACAAGGCCTGTCCGAAAGATAGTTACCCTCTATCCAGGATTGATCAACTAGTGAACGCGACTTCGGGCTATGAGCTCCTCATCTTCATGGATGCCTTCTCTGATTATAATTAGATCCGAATGGCACCTGAGGACGAAGAGAAGATCGCTTTCATTACTGACAATGGTCTTTATTGTTATAGGATCATGCCTTTTGGGCTCAAAAATATAGGAGCAACGTACCAGCATTTGGTCAATAAGATTTTCAAGAAGTAGATCGACCGCAATATGGAGGTGTATGTGGATGATATGCTCGTCAAAAGTCAAACTTCAACAAACCACCTCATCGACCTTGAAGAGACCTTCGGTGCACTCAGAAAATATAAGATGAAATTGAATCCAACCAAGTGTGCCTTTGGTGTGACTTCAGAAAAGTTTCTGAGGTTCATGGTGTCAAAACGCGGGATTAAAGCAAACTCCGAGAAAATCCGAGCCATTCAGGAGATGACCACCCCAAAAATGATCAAAGAAGTTCAACACCTGACCGAAAAGGTGGTGTCCCTAAATTATTTTGTTTCAAGGTCGACCAAACGATGTGTGCCCTTCTTCCAAGTTCTCAGACAACCAAAGAACTTCTACTAGACAGTGGAGTGCTAACGGGCATTCGAAGAACTTAAAAACTACCTTGGCTCATCTCCATTGCTGGCAAAGTTCAAACCTAGAGAGAAATTATTCTTGTACCTGACTGTCTTCCCAGTGGCCCTGACGGTAGTTCTAGTCAAAGAGGAAGCAAAGATGCAGCGATCGATCTACTATGTGAGTTGGGTCTTGAGGAATGCGGAGACTAGGTACTCAAGGTTAGAAAAATTGATTTACTCTCTTCTAATTGCTGTCCAAAAATTTTGACCTTATTTTTAGGAGCACACCATTACTGTCCTCACGGATCAATCAATAAAAGCAGTCCTACATTGAGCAGACGCTTTTGGAAGAATCGCAAAATAGGCAATCAAGCTCATAGAGTTTGACATCAACTATCGACCTAAGCCATCGATCAAGGCCCAGATATTGATGGATTTTGTGTTAGAATGTACCATTCCAGTCGAACCCGAGCCTGAACAGAATGAGACCGGCGCCCTGCTATCATAGCCGAACCTCCCCAAGGAAAGTGCTGACCTCTCCGAAGGCTTTTGGGCTCTGCATGTGGATGGCTCATCCAACTCCATTGGAGCTGGTGCGGGGCTGGTCTTAATTAGCCCTAAGGGCGTCGTCGTTGAGTATGCACTACGCTTTGAGTTTCCTACAACCAACAATGGGGTCAAATATGAAACGCTCATCGTCGGATTAAAAATAGCGAAGGAATTAAAAGTAGATCGGCTTTAAGTCTTCAGCGATTTTCAGCTAGTGGTATACCAAGTTAATGGCAGCTACGAGATGCGGAAGAACAGTATGGTGAGATACCTTAGGAAGGTGAGGGATTTGACTCTGGCTTTTGACAGTTTCGACATTCGATAAATTTTGAGGGTAGAAAATGTCAGAGTCGATCTTCTCTCCAAGTTGGCCACTTTAGCTCCGACCGAACTTTCCAAAGAAGTATTCTTGGAGGTTCTGAAGTGTCCAACCATAGAGGAACCCCAGGTCATTCTGCACACAAAATTCAAGCCGAGCTGGATTGACCCATTGATCACCTACCTCAAGGAGGGGGTCCTTCCTCATGATCCGAAAGAAGCTCGGAAGCTCAGAAATAAGGCCTTCCGCTACGTTTTACATGAAGGCGAGTTGTATAAGAGGTCATACTTCCTCCCGCTATTGAGATGTCTCCGACCTTCAGAGGTTGACCTCACACTCTGGGAGGTGCACGAAGGACTCTGTGGAAGTCACGTAGGAGCCAGGTTCTTATCGCAAAGACTACTTCGACAAGGGTATTATTAGCCGACCTTATTTCACGATTCCATAGAGTATGTGAAGAAGTGCGATCGCTGTCAGAAGAACGCAAACATACAAAGACAGCCAGCCTCCGAGCTTGCTCAACTAAGTGCACCTTGGCCATTTGTATAATGGGGAATGGACATACTTGGCCTCTTTTCGATGGCGTTTGGGCAGCGAAAGTTCCTCCTGATCGCGATAGACTATTTCACCAAGTGGATCGAAGCCGAACCACTAGCGAAGATTACCGAGGTCAAGGTGCAAAACTTCGTCTGAAAGTCACTTGTCTATCGGTTTGGTCTGTCCTAAATCCTTATAACCGACAATAGGCGACAGTTAGCTGGGGCGGGGTTCGTCGAGTACTGCAAAGGACTAAACATCTTCCATCGCTTTACATCGGTGGCTCACCCATAGGCCAATGAGGAAGCTGAGGTGACTAATCGGACCCTGCTACAAGACATCAAGACAAGGCTTGATAGTGCAAAGGGGGCCTGGGTGGACGAACTCTACCACGTTCTCTGGGCATACCAAACTACACAAAGGGTGCCGATTGGGGAAACATCTTTTGCCTTGATCTTCGGTACGAAGGTAGTTATCCCGATCGAACTTAACCTTCCGTCTGCATGAGTCGTAGGCTTCAACAAGCAGCTCAACCCCCAGGACCTCAGAGTTAACCTCAATCTGTTGGAAGAAAAAAGAAAGAAAGTCCGCATTCGGATGGCAGCCTACAGACGGAAGATGGCCCAGTACTACAACTCCAGAGTTAGAGATAAGACGTTCAGAGTGGGGGATCTAGTGCTTCGATGAGCCGCCGTCTCACAACCTCAGAGCCAAGAAAAGCTCATCCCAAATTGGAAAGGTCCATATGAAGTGGTGGAGGTCGTTCGACTCGAAACTTATCGCCTAAAAGAGCTTGGAGGATTAATGCTTTTCCGACCTTGAAACTCAAAAAATCTGAGGATGTATTACCAGTAAACTGCCTTTAATAAGACTCCTTTATTTAGCATTATTATTTTCTGATGCAAGAATTACATGATGAAAGGAGAGAAACGAGCGAAAGTGATCCATTAGGATCAGGAGGAGAACCTCATCCTAACACGAGCAATGTCGAACGCCTCGTTCACTTTAGACGAAATGAAGGAAGAGGCCCTGACAATGGTCCTTATGTACCCTCATAGCCCGTTAGAAATAGAAGGAGAACCTCATCCTAACGTGAGTAATGTCGAAGACCTCGTTCACTTTAGATGAGATGGGGGAGAGGCCCTAACAACGGTCCTTATGTTCTCCCACAGCCTATTAGGAATAGGAGGAGAACCTCATCCTAACGCGTGCAATATCGAAGGCCTCGTTCACTTTAGACAAGATGGAGGGAGAGGCCCTGATAATGACCCTTACGTACCTCCATAGCCTGTTAGAAATAGGAGGAGAATTTCATCCTAATGTGAGCAAAGTCCAGATCCGAGCTCCGAAGTCTACAAGAGATAGGATCTCCATCAACTTCGATCGCAAGATGAGATCTCCCCCAAGGTAACCTCTGGGGTAGGAGATATGATCCTCCGAACTTCAACTTCAATGGTACATAGCCCAAAAAAGAACTTCGATAGTCGTCTATTTTGGTACTCCCTTCCTTCGAATTTCAAATTTAGGAGTGAAGGGACTATTATTGGGGATAAACCCCGCTCCCACCAAAGTCCAATCAGATGCTCAGTCGATAATGCAATCGGTAATCACGGAAAAGCTTCAGTGGATGAGTCCTAGCCGAGCTCGTTAGCAGCCGAGCTCCTTGCGGATCCCTTCAGCGGTCGGGCTTCTATAGAAGTCGAACTTCTCGTAAACTCCTTCAGTGGTCGGGCTTCTACAGAAGTCGGACTCCTCGCGGACTCCTTCAGTGGTCGGACTTCTACGAAAGCCGAACTCCTTGCGGACTCCTTCAGCGGTCGGGCTTCTACGAAAGCTGGACTTCTTGTGGACTTCTCCAGTGATCGGGCTTCTACGGAAGCCGAACTCCTTACGGACTCCTCCAGCGGCCGAACTTCTCAGTGGCTGAACTTCTTACAAACTATTGATGAATTTCTATAGGCGATCCCACTACTAAATGGATACACGACAATAATGATCGAGATTTATCAAGTCAATAACGATCGGCATTTGTCAAGTCAATAACGATCAGCATTAATCAGGATAGTTACGATAATCATTAATCAAGGTAGTTACAACAAGTTCCGCCTATAAAAAGGATCCTTCAGATACACTTAGGTCAGGTTCTAAAAACTCTTCTCTCTGTTAGATATATGTGCCCTAGAAGCCAGAATTGACTGACACTTGTAATATACTTCTAGGGACAAAATTATAATTTTAACTAATATCAATAAAATAGATTATTTTCTATCACATATGTGTATTTAGTATCTGTGATACATCCTATGAGTTAATGGTAATGATAATTCATATTTTTAAGAGTTAAAAATTTAAGACATGAATAAGCATTGTTAACTCATAAAATGCTCTCGACCATAGGATCATCACGAGGATGGTGATTGATCCGAAAGATTGGTGTACAATCATTTCTTTTTAGTAGATGAGTCTTGAGTCTACGGTGTGGAGACACCAGAGCGAGAGTATAGGTACTCGTTAGAGAATGAGGGCACTGAGCGTGACCACCTCGAGTAGTCATTAGGGAGTCTACCTTCTCGTCAATGACTGACTCGATGCTGCAGTAGTGTGTCTGGTTCTTTGACCTGAGATGCATCGGCAGTTCACCTTGAGGGTGTTATAGTTTGACTACACCATTACTCGATCTCCTAGCCATTCGGAAACCCTGAGGTGTATGTTGGCTATAGCATGTTCATTGTAGGAACTGGATTGCATCAAGATGGAATCTATCTACCTCGGTGGTAGAGGAGCAGCCCTATGATGATCATGAGAATCAAGTCCAGAAGTCCATGGCCATGGTAGAGTGAAATAATAGAAAGAGTTTCTATTTAGATTTTCACATTGGACTCGAATCGAATGATTACATCATATGACAGAGACTAGGGTTTGACGAGTTCACCTTAACCCTAATCTGATCGGGGCTCAAGATAGAAGAACTTAATCACACAGGTAGCTGCACCAAGAGGTTCGCATTCAGCTCTGATGGGTTGCCACCATATACTGCTAGGTGTCACTGGTGGATTTTGGGAGCAATTAGAATGATTTAGATGATCGATCATTCTAGCTGTTCGAATCAGAAGAGTTCTGATCCATCGAAAGGAGTTTCGATGATGTCGATGATAGAGATCATGACATATCCCATTACCATACAGAACTGAACCTAACTGGGTCACACAAACAAGGGTTTGAATCTGGTGATCATCAATTGAACTGATCTAGTTCAATTGATCTGAATGAGATTCAATTAGGTTCAAGAAAATCGTGCTAGCACTCGATTGAACCTAACGTTCTTCTTTTACTATCATAAATAAGTTGTCCTGACTGAGCCAAAGGAGTTTGTGCTCAATCAGAGGCCTTCATATGGTCTGACTGGAGGTTGTCCAAGTCAGAAAAGGTTGTCTTATTTTGTAAGACATTACCTGCCATTTTTGGTCACCTGCCATTTCTTGTTCTTTGACTTTGGTCAAAAGTCTACCTTTGACTGGTCAAATGTTGACCATTGACACTTTGACTTTTGACCACATGTCATGCACCTATTGGAGAGCTGGTGGGGGCCTGTCCCCCTGCCAGAACCTGGCAAGGAGAAGGGCGCACGCCACCCTTGGCGTGTGCCCAAGTTGGAGGCGCCTAGGAGTCCCTTGTTGGACAAGGGACTCCATCTCCTTTTTGGATTCCAATTAGAGTTCTCTAAGAATCCAACTTTGACTGGTCTTAGGCGCCCTCTAAGGAGGAATCCAGGGGTCTATTCCAAATCAGATTTAGATCTGATTTCACAAAGGTTGTGATTGGTTGGGAAGAAGAGGAGTTGGATCACAGAGTCTATAAATAAGAAACTCAAAGTATGATTGAAGAAAATAGTCTTGCATATTTTTGATTTAATCTGATTAAATCATATTTTAGATCTTTTATTTACTATTTTTTGATATTATAATGGTTATAATAACATCTGAAAAATAGCAAATAAAAATTATTTAATTTTAAATATCATATGAGATATGATTGATGCATGTCTAGACTAGTTGTAGAATAGTTCTACATAATTATCTAGATTAGAATTTATTTTGATTAGATCAATTTAAATCTAATTTTTTAGATTATTATGAGATAATTTAGATCTAAAAACATGCATGATTTGATACATGAGATGTATGCAAAATATGCCATGATTAGATCTAATTTGTATATGAGATATATGATATAGATCTAAAACTGTTTTGTAGTATTGAATGTTCCTGATTAAGGCGTTCCTCTTGGCCGTCCGGTCATAAGAACGAAGAAGGGTTTAAAGGCCCTCTCTTTCCATTCGATGGGGTGTTCTTATGATGTGTAGGGGTGCTGCGTGTTCGTCCTTAATCAGAAACCCAAAACTTACTTTCTGCAAAACCCTAGATCCTGAAACCCTAGGATTTATTGTGCATATTTTGTTTATGAACCCTAACTTAATTAAGAATTAAGATTTATGGAATATTAATTAGGTCTAAAATTGAGAATTTCAGATCTAAGACATATTCATAATACTGGGTTCGGGCTTGGGTAGCTCAATTAGGTCTAAGCGGTTGATCAAACCGAATCAAGAGTTGGTTAGATGGGATCAACAATGCTTAAATTGACCAGCCTAATAGGATTAAGTCTGGGTCAAGATCGAGTCACGATCAAGCAAGACCTAATTAGGCTCAGAGGTTAGAGTCTGGATTGTAGGCTAACCCAATTGGTTCTGACTCAACAATTTGGTGTCTAAGGTAAGTTTGGCACATACGACCGACTGGTTTTTAATTGGAAGCTACTCGACCTGAATGCGTTCTTGTACGAGTTAATGGCATATTCCTTCCACCGGTCTCACTTACCTGGCCATATCTGTTGACACAGTTCTGATCTGAGGTGGTCAATAATCCGAGCTAACCCATGCCACTAGGTTAGTCATAATTGTTATGACTAAGCCAAGTCTAGTTTAATGAGACCTGAATCAATTCTCCCTAAGAAAAGATTAAGTCTGAGGTCTTCCACCATTGTAGATGTGCGGGCCCTTCCCGGGGTTGATTGTTCTCGGCTGGATACAGTGGCTCAGTTGCACCGGGAAAAGATGCAACCATGTCTATTAGGCATTGGATGCTATGGGCTGGAGGATGAGTTGGGCTCAATATTTCGGATACGGTGAGAGACTCAATTAGGAACCCAGTCTATGCAAATGGTGGGTCTGACTTAACTAGGAGTGGATCAATATTTCCGGATACGGTGAGATTCATGAATTAGAGACCAAGTTTGGGTGCACCATGATTAGAGAATCATTGAACAAGAGTTGTTCACTCATTGGCTAACCCATCACCAATAACTGTTAGGTGAGGTGATGAGTCAGTTGGTGAGACCGCACCACCCACTAGAAATCATTAATCATGGAGATTTTTGCATCTCTACAGAGGGAGTGTAGGGATCCGAGAAAATAGTGGGAGCTAATTTGTTTAAAAATAAAATCCCTAAATAAATTGGTCAAGTCAAAATTACAGTATCTAACTAGAATCTTTGACTCTCTACAGGAAAATGTCTGCGTCCAACCCATTGGCACGTATCCTGGACACACATAGACTGACTGGACCCAATTATAAAGATTGGCTCAGGAACTACAAAATTATTTTGGGTTCCGAGAAGTTAACCCATGTTTTGGACCAGGACCCTCCCACCTTACCAGCCCGTCCATCCATTGAACAGAGAGCGTCTCTGAAAAAATGGATTGACGAAGATAATAAGGCCAGATATTACATGTTGGGCTCGATGTCTGATGAGCTCCAGCGCCAACATGAAGATATCGGGACTGCTCGCCAAATGTTGGCTCACCTGCAGGAGATGTTTGGTGAACAGAGTCGCGCAGCCAAATATCAAGTCACGAAATGACTTTTTAAGGCTAAGATGCGTGATGGGCAGTCAGTCCAAGATCACTGTCTGACAATGATCAAGGACATGGAAGAGCTTGAGAAGCTCGGTGTGAAGTTGGACTTGGACCTGCAGAACGATATTATTCTGCAATCCTTGACTGATGCATATGGGCAATTCATCATGAATTACCACATGCATAAACTTCAAAATTCCTTGGCCGAATTAATGAATATGCTGGTTACCGCTGAGCTTTCTATGAAAGGTTCTAAAGGCTCAGTTCTTGCTATGGAACGGACTTCTTCCAAAAGAAAGTCTTATGGAAAGAAAAAAGAAGTCTGTGAAAAAGCAAAAGGTGGAAGGATCAAAGAAGAAGAAGGCAGAGCCGAAGAAAAAGGCCGATGGCAAAGGAAAGTGTTTCCATTGCAACAGCGACGGCCATTGGAAGCGGAACTGCCCTACTTACCTGGCCACCCTGAAGAACAAGAAGGAAGGTCCTTCTGGAGGTATGCTCGTTATTGAGTCTAACCTTACGGTTTCTTCTGCATCCAGTTGGGTGCTTGACTCTGGTTCTAGTGCTCATCTGTGCACTTCTATGCAGGGTCTTGAGGATAGCAGGAGGCTGAGGGATGGAGACATGATCCTACGCATCGGTAATGGAGCAAGAGTTGCTGCAGTAGCCGTGGGAACATACCCTCTTCGATTACCATCTGGTTTAGACTTAGTTTTGAAAGACTGTTATTATGTGCCTGCAGCTAGCAGGAATTTGATTTCTGTTTCATGCTTAGCACAAGAAGGTTATGTGATCACCTTCTTTAAGGACCATTGTAACATTCTTTATGAAAGAAATAAAATTGCAAATGGTTTCCTTATTAATGGTCTTTATCAGCTACATATTGATGTACCTATTCTAACTATCGAGCAAAACGTGAATGCCAAACGACCTAGGGATAGTCCAAACGACAGATATCTATGGCACCTGAGATTAGGTCATATAGCAGAAGATAGGATCAACAAATTGGAGAAAAATGGGCTATTGAGTCCATTGACTTTTGAGTCATATCCAACTTGTGAATCTTGTCTTCAAGGCAAAATGACTAAACTCCCTTTTGTTGGACATGGGGAGAGGGCCACAGATCTCCTTGCCCTAGTACATACTGATGTGTGCGGCCCATTTGATGTGCCGGCTAGAGGCAATTTTGTCTACTTCATTACCTTTACCGATGATCTGTCTAGGTATGGGTATGTGTATCTTATGAGACACAAGTCTGAAGCTTTTGAAAAGTTCAAAGAATTCAGACATGAAGTAGAAAAACAAACTGAAAAACCCATTAAGGTTCTTCGATCAGATCGAGGAGGTGAATACCTTAGCCGGGAATTCCTAGACTATCTTAAAGGAAAATGGCATAGTCTCTCAATGGACTCCACCAGGAACACCTCAACTCAACGGGGTTTCAGAACGGAGAAATCGGACTCTATTGGATATGGTTCGATCCATGATGAGCTTCACAGACCTCCCTGATTTTCTTTTGGGGACACTTCATTGTTAACTTCAATTTATTTACTGAATAGGGTTCCCTCTAAAACCGTTCCTACCACACCGTATGAGATATGGCACGGTAAGAAACCAAGTCTGAGTCATCTCAGAATTTGGGGTTGTCCGGCTCATGTCAAAAGACAACAAGCGGACAAGTTAGAGTTTAGGTCCTTTAGAGCTCGATTCATAGGATATCCTAAAGAGTCATTAGGATACTATTTCTACATTCCAGAAGACCACAATATGATTGTGAGTCGACATGCCATCTTTCTTGAAAAATAGTTTATTCAAGATAGCGGCATTGGAAAGCAGATTAAGCTTGATGAGAAAGTCTCACAAGTAGAACGAGCTAAGGACCAATTGGAACCAAATCAGGTTGAGCCAATAAGAACACTACCTCCTCCACCTCGTAGATCGGAAAAGAGTTTTCCCATCCCCCTGAAAGATACTTAGGTATTATTTCAGAGGATGTAGAGGAAATGTTCCTCGTAGGTAATGGTGCTCATGGTGATGATCCCAAAACCTACAACGAGGCGATATCAGATATCGACTCCGAGAAATGGCTAGAGGCAATGCAAGTCAGAAATTGACTCGATGCACTCAAACCAAGTCTGGACCTTGGTAGATCCACCAGAAGGTATAGTACCTATTGGGTGTAAATGGATCTTCAAGAGAAAGATTGGTGCAGATGGGAATGTGGAGACATTCAAGGCTAGACTAGGTGGCAAAAGGTTATAGTCAACGCGAAGGCATTGACTATCAGGATACCTTTTCCCCCAGTAGCTATGCTAAAATCCATCCGCACATTGCTTGCCGTTGCAGCCTATTTCGATTATGAAATATGGCAAATGGACGTGAAAACGGCATTCTTAAATGGATATCTTGAGGAAGATATCTATATGGAACAGCCGCTAGGTTTCACATCCAGTGATACTGATCACAAGGTTTGCAAGCTGCAAAGGTCCATATATGGACTTAAGCAAGCATCTCGGAGCTGGAACACTCATTTTCAATGATGTGATCAAAAAGTTTGGTTTCATCAAAAATGAAGAGGAACCATGTGTTTTCAAAAGGGTCAGTGGGAGCGCTGTTGTCTTCCTCGTATTGTACGTGGATGACATCCTCCTTATTGGGAATGATATTTCCCATGTTGACATCAGTCAAATTGATGTGGTTGTCCAAGGAATTCTCCATGAAAGACCTAGGTGAAGCATCCTTTATTCTAGGAATTAAGGTCTATAGGGATAGACCGAATAGGATGCTAGGACTTTCACAGAAGATGTACATAGAGAAAAGTACTAAAGAGGTTTAGTATGGAAAACTCTAAGAGGGGATTAATACCCTTCAGACATGGTATTCATCTTTCCAAGAAGATGTGCCCCAGCACACCTGAGGAAATAGAACGCATGAGCAAGATCCCTTATGCTTCTGCAATAGGGAGCCTCATGTATGCCATGCTATGTACACGACCTGATATAGCCCATGCTGTGAGTGTCACAAGCAGATATCAGTCAAATCCAGGTGAAGAACACTGGACTTCTGTGAAATGTATCCTTAAGTACTTGAGAAGAACTAAGGATATGATGTTGGTCTTTGGTAATGGAGAACTCCAAGTCCAGGGATACACAGACTCGGATTTCATGTCCGATATAGATGATCGAAAGTCGACATCTGGGAGTCTGTTTGTGTGCAATGGTGGTGCTGTCAGCTGGAAGAGTTCCAAGCAAACGGTGATAGCAGATTCCACCATGGAAGCAGAATATATCGCTGCATCAGAGGCTGCGAAAGGAAGCATTCTGGTACAAGAAGTTTGCTGCAGAAATTGGAGTAATGCCATCAGATGCCATTCCTCTATACTGCGACAACAATGGCGCCATAGCCCTTGCTAAGGAGCCGAGGTCTCACCAGAAATCCAAGCACATTGAGCGGCGATACCACCTCATCCGCGATTACCTCGAGAAGGGTTATGTCGAGGTCAAGAGAGTCAACTCCACAGATAATGTGGCAGACCCACTTACAAAGCCGTTGGGCCAGCAGAAGATCGAAGTCCACCTTGAGAAGATGGGACTTAGACTTGTAGCCAATTGGCTTTAGGACAAGTGGGAGATTGTTAGATATATGTGCCCTAGAAGCCAGAATTGGCTGACACTTGTAATACACTTCTAGGGGCAAAATTATAATTTTGACTAATATAAATAAATGGGTTATTTTCTATCACATATGTGTATTTAGTGTCTGTGATACATCCTTTGAGTTAATGGTAATGATAATTCATATTTTCAAGAGTTGAAAATTTAAGACATGAATAATCATTATTAACTCATAAAATGCTCCCGACCATAGGATCATCACGAGGATGGTGATTGATCCGGAAGGTTGGTGTACAATCGCTTCTCTTTAGTAGATGAGTCTTGAGTCTACGGTGTGGAGACACCGGAGCGAGAGTACAGGTACTCGTTAGAGAACGAGGGCACTGAGCGTGACCACCTCGAGTAGTCATTAGGAAGTCTACCTTCTCGTCAATGACTGACTCGATGCTGCAGTAGTGTGTCTGGTTCTTTGACCTGAGATGCATCGGCAGTTCACCTTGAGGGTGTTATAGTTTGACTACACCATTACTCGGTCTCCTAGCCATATGGAACCCTGAGGTGTATGTTGGCTATAGCATGTTCATTGTAGGAACTGGATTGCATCAAGATGGAATCTATCTACCTCGGTGGTAGAGGAGCAGCCCTATGATGATCATGAGAATCAAGTCCAGAAGTCCATGGCCATGGCAGAGTGAAATAATAGAAAGAGTTTCTATTTAGATTTTCACATTGGACTCGAATCGAATGATTACATCATATGACAGAGACTAGGGTTTGACGAGTTCACCTTAACCCTAATCTGATCGGGGCTCAAGATAGAAGAACTTAATCACACAGGTAGCTGCACCAAGAGGTTCGCATTCAGCTCTGATGGGTTGCCACCATATACTGCTAGGTGTCACTGGTGGATTTTGGGAGCAATTAGAATGATTTAGATGATCGATCATTCTAGCTGTTCGAATCAGAAGAGTTCTGATCCATCGAAAGGAGTTTCGATGATGTCGATGATAGAGATCATGACATATCCCATTACCATACAGAACTGAACCTAACTGGGTCACACAAACAAGGGTTTGAATCTGGTGATCATCAATTGAACTGATCTAGTTCAATTGATCTGAATGAGATTCAATTAGGTTCAAGGAAAATCGTGCTAGCACTCGATTGAACCTAACGTTCTTCTTTTACTATCATAAATAAGTTGTCCTGACTGAGCCAAAGGAGTTTGTGCTCAATCAGAGGCCTTCATATGGTCTGACTGGAGGTTGTCCAAGTCAGAAAAGGTTGTCTTATTTTGTAAGACATTACCTGCCATTTTTGGTCACCTGCCATTTCTTGTTCTTTGACTTTGGTCAAAAGTCTACCTTTGACTGGTCAAATGTTGACCATTGACACTTTGACTTTTGACCACATGTCATGCACCTATTGGAGAGCTGGTGGGGGCCTGTCCCCCTGCCAGAACCTGGCAAGGAGAGGGCGCACGCCACCCTTGGCGTGTGCCCAAGTTGGAGGCGCCTAGGAGTCCCTTGTTGGACAGGGACTCCATCTCCTTTTTGGATTCCAATTAGAGTTCTCCTAAGAACCAACTTTGACTGGTCTTAGGCACCCTCTAAGGAGGAATCCAGGGGACTCTATTTTCCAACCAATCAGATTTAGATCTGATTTCACAAAGGGTTGTGATTGGTTGGGAAGAAGAGGAGTTGGATCACAAGCTTAGTCTATAAATAAGACCCTGCGCCCAACTCAAAGAATAATATGATTGAATCAAATTCCCCATGCCCCAAGGCTGCCTCTCCCCTCTTCCTCCATGCCAAACCACCTTCTCCCCCTTCCTCTCCACGTCCAAAAGGAGTTTTGGATTTTTTGGTTGGTGCGATCCAGATCAAAGAAAAGGCGACTGAAAAGCTAAGAAGGCTGCGCTGCTGCAAAGGACGACTGCTGATCTTCAAAAGAGTTTTGAAGATCCTCCAGATCAGATCCAGATCTAATTTTTGGAGATGTGATAGAGAAGAAGAGGATCTCCAGATCCAACCTCAGTGGAGGTAGGCACTTGCGTGGCTAGATTCAGAACCTTCTGCTGCATACAGGATCATCAACGGATAATAGGATTACCCATATCAAGATAAATTAAATTAAATTTAATTTATCTAGATTTTATTTAATTTTAAAATAATAATAATCAGATCTGAAACATCCTAGATCTGATCTAGATCAAAGAAAAAAATTTTTGAAATATATCTCTTGATCTGATCAGATCTGAACGAACCTGATTCAAAAAATCAGGATTTTCCTTCATTCTCCTTCTTGAAACTCTGCCGAACTCCACACTGAGCACTCCATATTTGTTGGCCAAAGCTAACTTGAGCGTCGGAGGATCCTACCGGAGCCACCCCCATCAGCTCCGGACGGGACGTTGTTTTGCAAATCCGATCTCATCCTCCTCCACTCTAGTTCAATCCGACGTCAACCGATTTCTGCACCAACAATAAGAAAAACTTATCATTCAATTTTTGCAAAAGAATCTCTCAATAAAAAGCTCCAAATTCTTATAAAATCTCTTTGAAATCTTTCAAGAAGCCTCTCAGTACCTTCAGGACGTCGCCAGCTTTTCAACGTAACAAATAGTTCATCAATCAGAGTTATATAGACTTTAGAAACTCAAAAATAGTATTTCAGTATGAAATCCAATCCTAATCACACTCGAGATCGATCTAGATCGTCCGATCATGACTGGCTCTCTCTTGGGCCATCGAATCACGCACAATAATTCTGATCAGGCTCGGATCGAATCTCAACAATCCGATCACGATCAGCTCAAACTAAAGCCATCGGATCATGATCAGTTCATGGAATAGTATCGTGGATAGTGCAAAATGCAAGAAAAATGGCCAACTAGTCCATGCGGGCGCCCGAGAGCTTGCGGTCCATGATGGATTGCACTCCACAGTGGATTGGGCGCCCGCGCGGCCCACGTGCGCCCCCCATGCGCACTCATGCGCTCGGCTCGCCCAATGCGCAGTTGGCCCAACACCATCGCTCGACCAGTTTGGGCTGCACCGCCGTCGTCTGGCACTGCCTGTGGGCTCCTCCGACGAGCCTGAATGCTACCTATCCCGTTCTAACCTTCTTTCGCACGTATCTTCTCCGTCTGAACTTCATTTGAACTATTCTTAGGCTCGTTGGACTCCGTTCGTCATCCTGGATCTTATTTTGGATTTATTATGAACCAAATCTTGAGGCATTTTTCTCAACACCACTTGATGTATGCATTCTAATTGGCCATGACCTATGCGCATAGTATTTTTGAAAAAAAAAAAAAAAAAGAGTGCACGCATGTCCCAACCTACATGTCCCGTGGTTGCTACCTTCTTTTCAGAGTCCAGCAATTTCACTTGATTTAGGGTGCATATAGATTAAGTAGATAGATATTGTTCTAACATTAGGGGGCCTTTGATTGAAATTCTTATTTTATGAAGGAGAGGATGGATTTCTTTGATAACTCTTCCTTTTCCATCTTCCTATGAGACCATGATTTTTATATCAAAGATTCCTGCAGTTTTGGTTCCTCTAATCTTCTTTCTAGGAGTAATCATCATGTTTACATTTTGTTTAGATTCTTTTATTAGTTCATAGCATTGAAATAAAGATGTTTGGATTTGAGTCATTTCTAAGAAGGAATAATACTCTGATTGAAGTTTATCTCTTTGATCTTTTGAGTAGGTTTTGAAGAATTTAGTTCTTTTTTGTTTATTTTATTTTGAGGGAAGAAATCTTTTTTAAGTTTTGGTTTATCAATTTAAAATTCAGTTTGAATTACATAGATGCCTAAGTGTGTGTATATATATATATAGTTAGGCTAAAATCAGATCGATCGGATTTGAACTCAGATCCGATTAGATCAAAACTTTATAATAAGGATCTTATATTAATGATTCAAATCATTGAATATGATCTACTGTCTCAAAACTGCTTACACATAAAAAATCATATGATTCAAAAATCTCGAGCCTATGCATTAAGTAGTCAAAAATTGAATAGTCTAAATAAAATTGAATTAGATGTATATTTTGATTACTTGATGCACAGGCTACGGATCTTTAAATCATATGATTTTTTATGTACAAGTAATTTTAAGATAGTAAATTATGTCCAACGATTTAAATCATCGATGTAGAATCTCCATTATTTAGTTTTGATCTGATTGGATCTGAGTTTAAATTCGATCAATCTTATCCAAATCTATGCACACACACATATATACACACACACTAACCTGATCATATTTGATGCTACTTTAAAAAAAAATAAAAAGTAAATAAATAAATAAAAGACAAACTTCTCAAATCAGTTGCTGCGCACAACTCGTGAAGAGAAAATTAAAAACAAACATAAAACTTTTGGAATGCACTTCTCTTCTATACAATTCAGCCGGAAAAGCGTTTCATTCTATACAGTTCTTTGCCAAATCCGTGATGTTAACGAAGGATGTCATACAGGAAGAATTTTGCAGGGCGTTTTATTACGAGTTACGTATCCTTTGCGCGCTCGGAATATGAGCACTACGAATAATTAATTAATTTCTAAGTTGGTGGAGCAGCACTTTGAGGAGGAGGAGGAGGAGGCGATGAGCGCGAGGGCCAGGGTGAGGACGAGGCCGATCAAGGACAAGGGCAGGCAGCGGTTGATGGAGCGGGAAGTGGCGAAGGGGAGAGTCAGAGATGCGTTGGCCGGCGTCAGGAAAGTACTCGGACTCGTTGACGTCCAGAACGGGGTCGGCGCCGGAATTGTTGGCAGGAGCGGTGGTCCTTGTCCTATACATCTTCGGCAGCGACGGCCGCGTTCTCCTCGTCGTAGCCGTCGTCCTCGTCCTCGGACGTCTGCCGCTTGGGGTTGCCTTCGCGCACGTGCCATGGGTTTGATTAGATTCGAAATGAGAACCCCGGAAACAAATCGATAAGGGATGAAAGGAGAAAACGGAGGGGAGAGACGGCAGGCCGGTTTTTGATCCACCGATGCTTGTAATTATAAATTTCATCATTAATTAATTTTTAAGTAGTTACACTAATAATAAGTCATCACAGAGTATAACATGAATTTGATGTTTTAACGGCATAACAGAAAAACACCTATTTTGACAGAATTCTTTTAGTTTAATTCGTCACCAAAGGTAACGTCTGTCGTACCCAGAAAAATCTTTAATCACTGACTTTTATATTTAGCTTTAGACATTATATTCATGCAACCGGTTATAACCATGCGGACAAATTGAAGAAGGTAAAATCCTACATTAATTAATGCAAAGATATAGGATAATATGAAGCGAAACGGAAATGGCTGAATAAATCCAAAACTACCGTTTCTTGTACTCACCCACAAATTTACAAGTAGTTATCTTTCTTTCTTTGAACTTGAGTAGTTTCGGGGATCGGACCATGGACCTCAAATCTGGAGGCCTTTTCTAGCCTTCCAACTTGATCCAGCATTCTAACTCCCTTCTGCAGGAGGTACAGTCGCGACCTAAGTACATGTAGAGCACATGATAGAGAATCTTGATTGGTGGATGCAATGTTGACCATGTCACTGACAAATATGAAATGAAATGATGAGAAGAAATGGGGAATAAAGGTCAAAAAGTGCAAGACCCCAACCGGAATAGATGAGATCAAGCAAAGCAGTCGATAAGGTAGAAGCATACGAGGGGTGAGGAGCTTTATATGGATCTATAGCTATGCGTTCGACTAGACAGCATAGAGAGGATAAGAGAAATCACCCAGGCAGAACTACTTCTCTAGTTGAAACCCGTCTGAAGTCCCACCAAAGCCTGCGTCCTGGAGAATGGTCCCTTTTATAACCACCGGGCTCCGCTCCCTTCGCGTTTATACCGTTGCTCGAATGCTCCTTAACGGAAGGTCTTCATTCCTTGGCAACTGACAGCTATTAGAATTATGATTCGCAGGGAAAAGAACGACAGATGAGTTTAACCATGGGGCTAAAAGCTGTGATGCTCCAACGCCAGGAAGGATGGATAGGAATTGATTGGAGCATTTATTCGACAAGCCCTATCCTATTGGCATCTCTATATATATTATCACCTAAAGGAACGTTTCATCATTATCAACTTTAAGATGGAGATATTGTCACAACGGCTCCATCGGAAAACAAGAACAATTCAATGGACGGAGTTGAGGATGCAATAAGCAGGAGCAGTCCGTTTATCTCTCCATCTATCTATGCATCATATTCTAGCTTGTAGAAATTCTTTTTTACATCCGGAAGAGATGGGAAAGGGGAATATTGACTAGGTTAATTAGTCACCTTCTTTTTCAAATTGAAGTCATCAAATTCGCTGTAAAGCATTCAATTCAATGTCCTTTTTTTAATTATTATCAATAATATACTAATTATCCAAGAAATCTTTATAAGGCTCGATCGGTGCAATCGGTTATGTGGCTCCACTGGGTGCACCCTACACCGAGCATGACCCAAATTGTTCAGGTCGTGTCTAGGCCCAACACAAGTTTCAGAAGGGTTGGCGACTGCCTCCGAAAGAACTCTCAACAACCATGTTCAGCCCAAGAAAGTAAATGACAAACATTTATGCAAGATTGGACGTGTTTATATGGAACAAAGAGGTTGACGCATTCCCATATCACACTCAGATCACATTTATATGGAATGTTCTGCAACTTAACAAGGGTCAAGTTTTTGTAGCAAAAACAGATATGGGTAAAGTTTATAAACAAAAGGTTAAAAGCAGATCAGCTGTTTCTTTTCTAGTTATCCTGCGGAGAACTCCTGCCAATATATATATATATTTAAAAAAAAAAAAAAGATCATAAATTATTGTTATAACTCTGCCAGAAAAGCATTTCATTTATACAATTCTTTGCCAAAAAAAATTAATTATTTACAAAGAGTCCATTATATAGAAAATTTGGAAGAGAACAACCACCTAAGCTCATCTATATGCTGCATGTCCTTTCTATACTCAAAACAGAGGCATCACTAAGTTAATGTTAGTGCAGTAGTCCTTTGAGGAGGAGGAGGAATGCTCAGCCACGAAAGGCAAGGATGATTGATGCAGCTACGAATGGCAAGGTGAAAGCCTGAGATCTGCTGGCTGCCAACGGAGAGGACCTGGTTCTTTTTTTGCCCCACTTTGATTGCCTTCTCGTCTTTGCTGTCGGCCTCACCCTGGCCCTTCGCAGCTCGGGATTTGCTCTCGCGGTTCCGCCATTTGAGGTGAGAATCTGCCAGATGCCAGAGACATTAAGCGTGACTCATTGGAACATCCATCCCGAAAAACAAATGTCACGATGGTTTTTTTAATTCCATTGCTAAATTTTTGTCGCAATTTCTTTTCTAGCATAAAATCTCTTTAAACAGCAGCCTTTATTACTTTATTTGAAGTTTTAGCTTTTAGATTCGTATATTCATTTTATCTTACAATATAGTTCATGGTGAAACTAATTTGAGGATATGAAGTGAAACAGAAATGGTAATATAAATTTAAAGCCGTGCAGTGATGGATAGCCTCTACGATGTGCTGACGGGAAGGATGTGTAAATGGTTTGGTTAATTAAAAATTAAATTAAATTATAAATTATTTTGATGTTTGATTCGATTTTTTTAAACAAAATTTCAATTTCAGTTTAAAATTGAACCAAAATTTTTTAATTAGTTTGATTTTTTATATTTAATTTGATAACTTCGATTAACTAAAAATTAAAATTATCTAATACTCTTTGATTTAATATTTAGATTTTATTTAAATATTATTTGAATCAGACGATCCAAAACTAATTGAGAATTGTATTGCACAAAATCCCACGGTACATAACACGCCATGTTACTCCTTGTATTTGAGCAATTCTTGATTACGTGCTATGGTCCATGCAAATGCTCCATAATTTACCTTGGATCGTGGCCCTTGGTTTATTTGGACAGTTGGATTGGATTGTACAGTGCCTAGTTTGCTAATCCCCTCGCACCTTGCCCTCTGACCGTTGGTGCCTAGTAGTCGGTACTATAGCCCATAGCCTAGTAGTCAAACCATCAGAGTTGAATGCCTCCACCCTCTCTACGGCCTTCCCTCTTCTTCTAGGCTTCTAGCACCTCTCCAGTCTCCATCTTTCTTGCTGACCTTCTCCTCCCCGGTGCCCACCGCCTCGGCAATCACCCATCGCCTCTCCCTTCCACCATTGTCTGGTCCATTGCCTAGTCCCTAGCCTCCAACCCCTGGATGCTGGACCGTCGAACACTGCCAACCCGCCACCCCCTCTCCGATCTATCCTCCTCTAGTTCTCTTCAAGCATTCTCCATTGTTGCTACTAACCTTTTCCTCCTCAGCACCCACTGCCTCACTCGTCGCCTCCCTCCCTTCCGTTGCCGCCACCTCACCTTCACCTCCTCCTCTAGAGGCCCCAAGGCTCCTCAATACCATCGGAACTCAGATGCCTCAGGCCTCCAGCCCTTAGACGATGGACCATCAAACCCAGCCACCTCCTCTATGGCCTGCCCTCCCCTTCTTGTGCCTCTCCATCACCACCGCCAATCTCGTCTTCCTCCTAGGTGCCCACAGCATCACCTCTTGCCTCCCTCCTTTCGCCGCCGCCACTACCATACCTTCATTGGATTGTTCCACCATCGGTCTAAGCATCCAATACCGTGAGAGTTTGATATTTATTTATTTATTTTGCTTTTAAACTTTCATATTAAGTTATTAATAAATCTTTATTTTTTATTGAGATTAATTATTAAATTACTTAAACTTGTAGATGATGGATCAAAGACATACACATCAAATAATTGCCAGCTTGAACTCAATGCCATCACTACAAGCATGCCCACCTACGAGAACATAATTAAATGCAATTTCAAATCTGACTTCAACCAAAAAGAGAAAGCACATTTAACCAAGATCAGAAGTATAGCTTCACTTTGAGAGGAAAGAAGAAAATGGTAAGGTGAAAGGTATATGTAAATATTATTCAAAAAATTTTCATGCTGATACAAAAAGAAATGGGGCAACTTCATTAAAAAATCATCTCAAAACATGTGCGCAGAATCCATCTAATACAAAGGATAGACAAACTAAGTCGAATTTTCAATTAGTGAAGGAAAAGAAAGGAGAGGTTGTTCTTGGTACTTGGAGGTTTGACGAGAAGCTTGCAAGAAAAATCTTGGCTAAAATTATTATAATTGATGAACTGTCATTCAAATTTTTGGAGGGAGAGGGATTTAAGGAGTTGATAGCAGTGTTATGTTCTAAATTTCGTATTCCATCGTAATGGACAGTTACACGAGATGGTTTTTAGCTCTACTTGGATGAGAGGTTGAAGTTGAAAAATTTTCTAAAAAATTCTAAGCAAAGAATTTGTATCACAATAGACTCTTAGACCTTAATACAAAAGATGAACTACATATGTATCACCGCACATTTTATTGATGGAAATTGGAACATACATAAGAAAATTCTGAATTTTTGTCCATTTTTAAGTCATAGAGGCAAGAAGATTGATAAAGAAATAAAGATGTGTCTTCTTGATTGAAAAATTAGTAAAGTATTTATGGTCACTATTAATAATGCAAGCTCAAATAATATTATAATTGATTATTTAAAAGATAAAATACTAAATTAGGGGACTGATGTGCTTGGATGAAAGTACATCCATATGAGGTGTATTGCATATATAATTAATTTGGTTGCCATTGATAGTTTAAAAAAAATCAAAAACTCAGTAAAATAGATTCGAGCTGCAGTGAAGTTTATACGGCAGTCACATAGTAGATTGGCTAAATTCAAGGAGTGTGTCGAAATAGAAAAGATTTAATTATAATATTTGTTATGCATGGATGTTCCTACTCAGTGGAATTCTAATTACATGATGCTAAAGACTGCTCAAAAGTTCGAAAGAGCATTTGCAAGGTATGAGGAACTTGACCCTTACTTCAAGTATGATTTAGAGCATACTAATAGTTTAGAAGGGGTGCTTAGTGATTGGACTAATTAAAAAAGGATGGTAGTTTTTTTAAAATACTTTTATGATTTGACATTGCAGATCTCTGATCTAAATATATGACTACTAACATTTTTTTTTAATGAGATTAATGGAATGAATTGCTTGCTAAATCAATGGATTGAAGGTGAGGATTTGGAGCTTAGATTGATGGCTACAAGAATAAAAAGCAAGTATGATACTTATTGGGAGGATATTAACAAGATGAATAAGCTTATTTATATACCATCCATCCTTGATCCTTGACAAAAGATGGCACATGCAAACTTTGCACTTGTTGATATGTATGGGGCCAAAAAGGAACAAGACATATTTAAGAAAGTGGAGGCAGTATTTGAGTTATTTGAAGAATACAGTAACAAATTACTCCTTTGATAGTGAAATTTCATCTACCTCTTCAGCAGATACCATAACTTTTGAGGATGGCAAAGCTAGAAATATGATATGGATACGATATTAACAACATCTTCCTGAACATATGGATGGTAAAAATGAGCTTAATAAATATCTAAGTGAAGATATTGAGTCACAAAGAATGGACTTTGATATTCTTGCTTGGTGAAATGTCAATAGTCTAAGATTTTTCATTCTCTCACTAATGGCTCGAGATATGTTAGTGGTTCACATCTCAATAGTAGCCTTAGAGGCTACTTTTTGTACAGATGGTAGAGTACTTGGTGTATTTAAGAGTTTTTAACTCCTAGAATCGTGCAAGCACTCATTTGCACATAAGATTAGCTTTGATCTTCATCTCAGCTTACTATAGAAAATGATTTGAAGGATCTTGATAAGTTTGAATGAGAAAATATTTTAATTTTTATCTTTTATTTTTTTATATATATACCTTTAAATTAAAATTATTTTGTTTGAAGTTGATGAATTATTTTATTTCTTTTATTCACAGAATTTGACGATCTATCAGTGAAACCTTCTATATCAGTTATTGAGGGTTAATCACATCAAGTATTAGCTTGAAGTTAATGACTCGACTAGTTTGACATTGGAGGCTTAGAGCTTTACTTTTTTTTATTTTATTTTAGTAGTAGTATTATATCTACATTATAATTATGGACTATATGTAGGATATTTGACATAGTATTTAGAAGACTGGAAGTTTACTTTACATTTAGTTGCTTTTAATGTTTGTAGTTATTATGGACTATTGGTAGATTTTATGATAATTTTATGGTTTGTTGCTTTTACTTTTGATTTTATAATCAATGTTGCAATAATTATATGACTTAATTTAGTTGGTTGGTTTAATTTTCAATAGATTTGGCTATATGTTTTTTATGATTATTTCATAATTGCTCAAGAATCAAAAATCCAATTTCTTTCTATGGGTTAGTTTGATTTGATTGCTAATTTGTGATAAATATTATATTAATAGATTACAAAAAAATTTCTAATCTAAATATAAATAAATATTTTTTTATTCATCTAAATTTTAGATAGTTTTCATTGATATTGGTGGTTTTGTAAAAGCTTGGCTGTAGCACCGTAAATTCAACTTCTATAAAAATATTTGACCATCATACTATCGTACAACAGCCCGAACAGCAGTGGGCACAAACGGGAAAATGAAAGGATAGTTGATGATGCCGGTAACGTAACCAGCTTTCCGCTCAAGACCCAGGAGGCTCTTGCTTTGTGTTTAGAGTAGTTCATTTTCAAATGTTAAAATTTTGAGAACATACTTTTATTGGTGTTATGCCTTTATTTTTTTTTTCTTTGAGGTCAGATAGGTAGATTCATGTTATTTCTTTGGGTGATATTTATGTTTAGAAGAATCTACGAGACCGTGACAAAACCACAAAGGAGTGGATTTTTATTTTACAAAATTTTTTTTATAATTTAGTTAGTTTAATTTTGAATCAAACGCTCATCTATCATGTCCCTTCTAAATCATGGTCCATCCAGACCAAGCTCAAATACAATTCATAGCTCAAATAATAAAACTATTAAAGAATTTAATAAGTTCAAACTAAAACAAAAAATTCAATATAGAGAAGTCTAAAATTAAATTACTAATTGGATCGAATCAAAATTATTTTGATTTGATTTATTACATTTTAAGCTACCTCAGTTTGATTTTTAATTCTATAAAATATAAATTTAAAATTTTAATTTTTAAAATTTTAATTTAGTTAGAATCAAAAAAATAAATGCATACCTCGCACCGTGCAGGATCCTAACTGTGAGCCTAAGTACACCAAGAATGGTTAACAACTGGGTGGATGAACGCCGCTCGCCAAGAATAGTTAACAAAGCGAGCGTGGCTGTTTTTTTTATGGAAAGAGATCTGTACTCGTGGTCCGAAAGTTGCGGTTCAGGTCAGGTGGTTGATTGAAGATGGTGCCTTGGTTGATGTCAGCCAGGACTTCTAGTTTTCCAATTTGGCCCTCTTTATGAGATTTGGCTATCCAGGAACAGCCTTATTTTTTATAAGGTAGTGCCTGCTAAGCGTATCCTTTAGAGAGCCTACAGTTTGGCCTTGGAGTATCACTGCTTCGATTCCATCATGTTGCCCTTGCATGACCCGAGTTCTTGAGACGTTCCGACTGCATCTGCAGCATCTCATCGACTCCGCTTTATTTCATGAGAATCCCCACACTCTGAGTTTGTCAAGATCAACTTTGATGGTAATGTCAAAGAAAATAGAAGTGGTTCGGGTTATATCATTCAGGATCAGGCCTCAAGGTTGCTTGCCGCGGGGGGTTCACCGTCGTTTGAGCCATCCGTCCCGGGTGCCGAGCTCCATGCTGCTTAGGCTGATGTTCTGTGCACGACCCAGGAACTGAGGGTTGATAGGATCATCCTTGAGGGGGATTCGATGACGGTCATTGACTAGATCGAGGGAGGGTGCTACGCATCAGGTGGCTCACCAACTCCTCGAAGATATCTGAAGGATGTTTGGGCAGTGCACTACGATTTCTATTCAGCATATGTTCTATGAGACCAACAGTGCTGCTAACTAGATGGCATCTTTTATTGCGGACCATTCCGATGATTGGAGCTGGCATCTGACATTTTTTGTCCTCTGGACTTAAGAGATATACTTTTTTCTGACTTTTTGGATAGTACTCATACTAGATTGATATGATCGCTCGTTTGTACCAAAAAAAAAAAAAAATCGCTCACCTACGAATATCAAATGAAAGGAAAATGAGAAGACGGGAGAAAATGCGCAAAAAGAGCTACCTCATACTCGAGTACAAAGGCGCTGTGAACAAACTGAAAATAAATCAAGTACAACGTGAAGTCCACGATAAGACGATATTTGAAGAACATAGAGATCTAACGAGTTCTCGTATATATTTATTGATCAGATTAGAAAGCATAAGAGTGATAAGAGAAATCACTAACACAAAACTTCTCTAGTTGGGGTTCCTCAAAACCCTTCTGAAACCCCCAGTGAAGCTGAAACCATGGCTTGGGAGACGCTAGCCCAATGGTTGATCCCTTTTTATAAGCATTAGGCTTCACTCCCCGTTTTTAGGCTGTTGCAATGCAGTAAAGGAAGGTCTTCATTCCTTGGCAGGTGACAGTTGTTGAGACTCATGAATTGCAGGCAAAAGAACAACATAGGAGTCCAACCACTGAGCTGAAGAAAACAAAGTTTTAACGGTCTAATGGAAGGAGGAACTTGGCTGTAGCAATATTTATTTGTCAAAAGACGACACAGATGGTGGAACCACCATGCTCAGGTGGTAACGGAAGGAAGGAATTTGTTTATTGGAGAATTTCCAAGACCTTCCAAATGGTACGTCCTCAAAGACTTGTAATTTAATCCATATGAAGTTATCCTTGTTCACAATATTTTCAGTAACATTTCAGTACGTCGGATAAGTAAAGGGTAATTTCACAATTTTTTCGATTAGAAATCCATACAGCTGGTGAAAGATAAGAAGAAGGAAGGGGGTTGTTACTGCATCAATTTTAAGATGGAAATCTCATTGCTACATTTAGACAAAAAAGGGAAAAATTAAATTAAATGGAAGAATTGAGAAGAAAGGAGTTACCTTTTATCATTTAACTACCAGGAAACAAAACCTCTTGATGTTATTCACTAAAATATTCCTAATGATTTTGATGAGATTAACTATTGGACAATTTATGCTGATTAGGAGAAGAGGCTTTAGCTAGGGTTTAGAAGGTGTTATTTAGGAAAAGACATGCTGAGATAAAATTATTTACAAATCCCTAGCTGAAAATTAAATTACTAGTTACAAGCACCTAGGGCTGTAAATGGATTAATTCCGGTAAGATTCATGTTGCATCCAGATCTGAACTCGATAAGAAAATCAAGTTTGGATTTGAGTTTGGCTCCATCAAAATGAATAAACTCCAAACTCACATCTAAATTTGATCGATAATTAGATTCAAGTTTCCTTTTCAGTTTTAATTTAGTGCACAATTTTAGGAGTCAAGGATGAACCATTTTCAAAAATAAATCACAATAGTCTGAAGCAGATTAGGAGTACAATATTGAAAGTGAATAACTGACTTTGGATTAAAAATCTAATCACTTTTATAACAGATTTAAATTTTTTACATGTAATTTGATTGAAACAAAATCAAAATATGTCAGGTAGGATTCTAATGCTAAAATAGCAACGAGCAAGAAATAAGCAGAGCTTACATAAGAAAAACCGTTCTAACAGCAAGAGATGAGAAAAGCATCTGGAGCACTTTTCAACCTTACGCACCTAATAGAAGCGTTCTATGTACCAAAAAATTAGTAGCCTTCCATGCCTCATGCATCATATATAACACAGACTCTAAAGTTTTAACAGCATACGTTTAGCATTGGAGTTTGGGAGGAGCTTAAACCTTGCCTGGATTAACCGTAGGTTAGGATAATTCCATGACAGAACCATAAATCAACCGGCGAGATCAACAATGATGTCACCAAATCAGAGTAATAATACTGCTTTTTTTTTTTTTTTTTTTTTTTTTGAAGCCGTTATTCTTCGGAAAATGAATACAATATACAGCCACTAGAATAAAGGCATTAAACAGGATTTTAAAAACCAGCAACTACATGGACATTATCCAGAAAGCAATCCATATATCCTAGTGAATATGGTACTTCACACAGCAGATCAGAAACAACTTTTGGAAAATAACAGAGATAAAAAGAGATGCCAACATTATCAGAATGATCATTTGCAGATTCTAACCTTAAATGTTCTGACAAAACTAGGTGGCGGGGGACGAGAAAGATTCAATCTTAATATCCCTCACAGAGCCATGGCGCTTGGAGGTAAACGCAAACACACTCAAGCAGAGGGTCCACAACAACTTAAATTTACATAGCTAGTACATTGCCCAGGTGTTAAGAAAATTACAAGACCATCGGAGCGGAAATAGAAAATAAACCTATCTTGAAACATCCTATAATACATACACAGCCTATAATTTCTCATACAGCCCTTACAGCCCAAATTTAATATATATATATATATATATGGGCTAGCGTATCAACCGAAGTAAGATAAGAGACTAAACTGAACGTATAACTTACGGTTCTTTTTACTTAGATAATAATTAAATGACAGCTGATTAACCCACTGAAGTCTTGCTCCGGAACTTCCTTCGGGCTTTCAGGTCAACAACAATAATGGTGATGTTATCCTTGCTTCCTTTTTGGAGTGCAAGTTTTGCAAGGTATTCTGAAGCTGCTTGAGCTGCAGGATCAGCTCCTTCACCTCTTTGCGTGGAAGAGGCCGCAACACCATGCTTTTTGTGCCAGAGAAGAATCCGCTTGCGAGCAGCATCACAAACCTCCTCGTTTGACATGACATCCCATAAGCCATCACTGGCTAATATGAGGCATTCATCTTCTCTCACTCGTGGTACAATTCTGACCTCTGGTTCTGGGATGATCCATGGTTTGAAGTATCTGTCCCCTGCATGTCAACCGCCAATATATGTTATTAGCCAAGTCTAAAGAGTGTAACTTGATCATCCATAGGTAAACTATTAGAGTAGACAAATCAACAAATTACGATACCACTTTGATGATTAGATGCTTGTACAAATACATGTTATATTCATCTTAAATCCATGACCTACAGTCATGACATATAGAATACATGCTTGACATGTCTGTATTATATTGTTGGCATTTTGCGATACCGATTACATAAAAAACAAATTCTCCAATGGTCAACGCAAATCCTGCTCATTCAAAACTCAAGAACATACGCTTTCAATCCCATTGTCATGACAGTGATTTGTCGGAACTCAAATAGCTAGTGTTCTAATAAAATACAATAAACATGCCCAAGTACAAAACTCAAATAAAAGGTGTCATGTATCATAATCTTTTCTTCTGCTGCAAAATACAAGGGTACATAACAACTTTCACTTAAGCATTGCATTGAGCATACATGTCACAGCTTACCAGAAACCGATAGCAGCCTAACTCAAGTATGTCCAATTTATTTTGTATGAATCTGTATATGTACCCCTAACAGGACTGCTACATGGCAACAACAGTTGCATCTCATAGAACATCTTACACTGGATCCGAGTCTTATAATGGAATATGTTCAGATTTATGACCTCGTGAGGTAGAGCATAAGAAATTGCTGAAGTATTTGCCTCTCAAGCTAAATGGTATCAGGGCCTCCAAAAGCTGCATAAAAGCAATGGACATGAACCACATAAAATCCGACTAGCTGTCGGAGGTCACCGTTCATTTGAATGCTCCATTTTATTCAAAATAAACCAATATTTTGGTTTATCTTGGCATCGGTCACCCATTGAGATGAACTAGATAGCAGCCTTTAAAAATCTTCATATAGATTTTCATCAGCTAGTCTACCATGTGATTCAAGAGCTGAAAAATGTGAATGAACGCAGATCCCCTTCCGCATTTGCAAATGCTTGTAACCAAATTTCTAAGCAGATTTCAGAGGACCCAGACTTGATTTGTGAAAAGGAATTAAAAATTGCTTAGTTAAAAACAAGATAATAGGTTGTTATTCATGGTATGCAGGGGAAGAAAACACTCCTCAACAATTGAATCTGAACCAAAAAATTGTGCAAGTCTAGCATGTAAATCAAGACAATTTTTTCCAACACAAAAGCATGTCAAACAAGTGAGATGCATGCCCATAAAGTCTATACAACAAGAGTCTGGAATTTATGAGCTGAAACAGAAAGAGAGGGGTGTTGCGAATTTTGTACCAGAGTATTGCAGCAGGAAGAAAAAAATAAAATAAGACAATCAAGTACGTGGATTAGATCAAGATCTATCTCCACGAGGGATGCAAAGCTTTACTATGAAAAAAGAAAATTTACAAGAGATCACACCCTCAACCCTCGTACACCAATCCCTCTCTCTCAACAAGAAGCACTCATCTCTCACCCCTTACAAAAGCACTCTCTCTCTCTAGGAGACCTCCTAAAGCGACCGCCATCCGCTGCTTGACAGTCTGCCCGAAGCCTTCTACTTCTGCTCTCTGTCAACACCCCTTCAGGACCTACTGCCTGCTGTTCAAACCCCTGAATCTCTACTTGCTGCCGTCTACTATCAACTACCACTCTCAGCTTACCATCTGCAGGTCTCTTTAAAAGCCTGAAATCGAATCCAAATCCCAAATTGAAATGATATAGAACTCCTGATTCAAACCAAACATCCCTCAGACCATTTGATCACCACCGCAAGCCACCGGAACCATTAGATCATGCATATAAGCCCCGTAGACTGCGAGAAACGCGGGGAAACGACGCCCGGTCCATCGTGGACCACACAAAATGCATAGGGAAACCACCTAGTCCATGCCTCGCATGTGGACCACATGAAGCCGCCATGGGCTGCGCGCTAGTAGCCGGCCCGCACGCCTGCCACCACGTGCTGGGCCCGAAGGCGCGCTAGGCCGCGCACCCGCACGCGTGCTGGCCTGGGCCGTGCACTGCAGCGACCTAGCTGGCGTGGCTAGCTAGGCCGCACCTAGCTTGCAGGCCCCACTTCTACAAGTCGGCCCAAGGCTTACTCCAGATCTTAGGTACCTTTTTGGACTTCTCCTTGTTGCGGTCTTCGCTGTGGGCTCTCTGTGGATCGAATTCAAAACATTTTTTTTCAAACAATCTCCATCTCGACTCGACATTCGGGATTCTAACCTTGAGAGCTTTTCTGGATGATCTCACCTTATGCCCTGAGGCATATGTCTACTGATCATAGATGGACAAACATGAGAGTCGAGCCAGGCCGCTCGATTCCATCTCCATCGCCTGTTGTGCTCTACTTAATCTGAGATCTGCTCGGGATAGCCTCCTACAGCAATAGGAACTTCACCTTATGACGTCGCATATCATCCTTCCGAGTCTCTCATCTTGTGTCCGATCCAACTCCACCTGTAGCTCCTCGCACTAGGCTCTCTCTGGCTCCTGAAGCTCCACCTTGCACTGGACTTCCTGCCAAGAGATAATGTCCTCCATACTACTTCCCCTTCACCACGACCTTATTGCTGTGTATGATCTTCAGAATTCCTCTATCAGTTCTCCACCTGTAGTTGCTTGAATCCAGTTTGCTTAGAAAAATTAGATTTCTCTTGAAGCTGGGTATGTATGAGACCTCACCCAACTTCCTTACTGCTCCATCATGTGTCTTCATGCTGACCGTCCCAATGCTCTTGATCGCATAGCTCGATCCATCCAGCAAGTAAACAATGCTCTCACTACTCTCCAGGAACTCAAATAGCTTCTTTCTGCAACAGATATAATGCAAGTAGAATCTAAAATCCACTGCTAGGATGGAGAAGATAACTCATCCGAGACCATCAGTGCATCATATATTTCATCCACACTGCTACTATCGACCACTGTCGTAGTAGCCTCATTTGATCCTTGAGTTATGGACAATCTCTGACTCAATGCTCCAACTCATCACACCAGTAGCATTTGATCTTGCTCAAATCCCTCGTCTTGGACTTGGACAGCCCATCTTGCAATCTCTTGCCACTCCGTCCTCTACCGCCATCACCTCCAGACATCATTAGGACCGAGTTGCCACCTAAACTCGAAGCTCGATTCTTCCATCTAAGAATCTCATGGAGTAGTGCAGAAGTCACATCTTCCATCTTGATAGTACTCTTTCCTCGTAGAAGAACAGTTATCAAAGACTAAAAAGGAGAAAGCAATGATAACAAGACCAACGCCCCAGTCTTCTCAACTTTCTCACCAACACTGAGGTCGGTGAGGATCTTCTGAAAGTTGATGAGATACTCCTACACGCTTTATCCCTCGATCATCCGCAATTGATAGAACTGCTTCCATAGGAAGAGTGCATTGGTGAACGACTTCACCATGTACATCTCTTCAAGCTTCAACCACATTGCCATCGAAAAAATCTTGCTAAGCACATAGATCACGCCATCCACTAGGTACAAGCAGATCATACTCACCGCATGTATCTAAAGCCGTCTTCAATCCTTCACCTGTATGATAGCCGACATCTCCTCATATAAAAGACAACTGATCAACCCTTGTTGGATAAGCACGTCCTTCACCCTCGCTTGCCACGAGAAGAAATTGCTCTTTCCATCGTACCAATTGATCTCCATCTTGATTGAGCCTAATTTCTCCATCTTCAATCTTGATCACCACTGCTACAACCTATACTCCGATACTGCCTCACTCTAATACTAGTTGCTGGGGATCTCGTACCAAAGTACTGTGGTAGAAAGAATGAAGAAATAAAATAAAACAATCAAATACATGAACTAGACCAAGGTCTACCTCCATGGGGCATGCAAAGCTTCATTATAAGAAAAAAGAATTTACAAAAAGAGATCACACCCCCAATCCTCATACACCAATCCCTCTCTCTTAACAAGAAGCACTCACCTCTCACCAAAGCCTAGCCTGACCTATTTCCACCCCTACTGTCAGCACCTCTTTAGGACCTTCTGCCTGATGTCCAAACCCTTGAATCTCTGCTTGTTGCTGTCTACTATCAGGCTACTACAACTCTCAACTTACCATCCGCAAATCTCTTTAAAAGCTTGAGACCGAGTTCAAATCACAGAACTCCTAATTCAAACCCAACATCCCCCGCCACCGCAAGCCACCACCATTAGATCGCGCATATAAGCCCCATAGACCGCCTGTATACCACGAGAAATGTGGGGAAACGGCACCCAATCCACCATGGACCGTGCGAAATGCACGGAAAAAACACCTAGTCCATGCCTCACGCATGGACCACGTGAAGCCGCCACGGATCACGCACCCGCTGGGCCGCACTCGTGGCCGGCCCGTGCACGCCCGCTCATGCGCACAGGGCTAGCAACATGCTAGGCCGCGCATGACATGCGCCCGCCTGGGCCACGCACCCGCACACGCGCTGGCCTAGGCCACGCACTGCAGCGGCATGGCCCGCGCGGCTGGCTGGGCCACGCCAAGCTCGTGGCCCCACTTCTGCAAGCTGGCCCAAGACTTGCTCCGGGCCTTGGATATCTTCCTAGGCTTCTCACTACGGTCTTTGCTGTAGACTCTTTGTGAGTCGAATTCGAGACACTTTTCCTAATAGGGGATGATACCATAAGTTTTTTGCTATGCAAAGTTTAATAAGAAATGCATGTGGTAGAGGTAAAATAGTTTGATGAGTTCGACACAAAAATTATGGTGAGCTTTGCCTTCACGCTCGGCTGACAGAAAATGCTATTTTAGACAAAATGACAGTTGCAAATCATTTTGAGAAGAATAGATGGGTGATCTCCACCAATTTATTAAAGTAACAAAAAGCATTACAAAGATACAAAAGCTTAAGCATTTGCCCCAAGAGTTTAAAGAGCTAGAAACCAAATCAACAAGATAAAAGAGGAGTTTAAAGGCATCTTAGGAATTTATGCTAACAAGAAAAGTAAGCAGGTAGGAGTTCCGATTTCTATAAATTGAGAAAATATAACTAATAGGAAAACAAAGCACAGCAGATGCAGACCAGTTCATGGCATGTATATCATCATCATCCTCATGCAAACAAACTAATCACATGCAGAAGCATAGTTTACATCCACATGATCTGTAAAGGAACAGATATTCTTCATTCATAATCATAAATGCAACATATTAGAACTGTATCTCTACAAGTATGTCTCAACATATAGCAGAATGCTGTTTGCCAGTGCTCGTGTATGTGGTCCACATACAATATGCTGATGCCCCTTTGCAAAGTTATATATCTTGCAAGTCCGATTGTATATAACACAATTATATGTTCTTTCAAGGCAAAAAAAGTTAATCTAAATTCCAAGTGCTCAATAAAGAAAATATTTTACTCATTTTGATACAGCAAACCCAACATGAGGTGCAAAATTTAAAAGGAAAGCATGTTACAAATGATAAGCGAAAAGAGAGATGCCAACATGATTTGGGAAAAAGGTTAAGCTTACAGAGATACTAAAATAAACAGAGCAGACATGAAAATGTTCGGGTGCTTTTTCCTTATCTAAGGAGAATTAATGTTCTTCTTTGAGGATTAGACATGGTTAATTTAAAAATTTTAGTTGTTTTATGAAGTTAGGGAAGAGACTTATGGAAGAATGGTGACAAGTACAACATACAAGTGAAGAACAAGAGATACCCTCGACCTCATATTAACTTTTCCAAGCCAACACAACAATTATATAAGCATCTCCGCATCCTGTATTTGATCTTATTCCAATTGTTGCAGCTAGAAGTGAAAACACATCAGGCACGCAATTGTTTCATGATTACCATGAAACTCCAATTGAATCATAAGATCTGAAGTCTGAAATGCAAACACTCACTACAACAAGGGGGAGTAGGAATGGAAGGGGGAAATAATGAAAAAGAATAAAAATAAACACTAGGCTGACTTTCAAGCTCTACATAACGCATCATAAATCCTAACATTGATCTGTTGATGGTGGTTAAGTGATCCTAATGCTTCTCTAAATGTATTATAACAGAGATTAGAAGGATTTGGCTCAATTTGTACAGGGACACGGTTAGGTCTGGGGATACCTACCATAGCAGGTCAGGCTGGGAAGTTCAGTTTCAATCAGGACTCACAGCCACTGCGAAACACGCCACTTGAGCAAAAACAAACACAATTCCTAAGGGTCATGGGATCTGCTTTGCAGCCCCTTTGGCATATATCACACAGTATGAGTAACAGGTACCTACAAAATAAATTGGATCCTTTATGTAGAGTTTCACATGCCTCTTCTGACACTTGCTTGGGTTGGTAAAGTTCAGTGTGGGTCTCCCCCTCTTCCAAAACAATGTAGCTACTCTTCTTTAATTTGTTAATTATTTTAATTTTCTATGCAGTATTAGTCTTATGTTACACATCAATATGTCACACCTGCATGGGCAACAAGGAAGATGACCCATGGAACATGATCTATAATTGAATATTAAAGTCTGAGAATCTTCCCTAGCAAGTAGCAAGGCCTATCTGAACAAACATTGCCATGACCTGGTCTCATAATGGTGAGCAAGAGGGATATGAATATCAAGTGCATTCAACAAACAGATATGCTAGCAAAACTAGCACGATACATGTATTCTCAGTGCTAATTTTTCCAGCCCAAACATTTTTCGCTTGTTGGAAAGAGCATACATACCAATTGACCTTGACATAGCAAGAACACCAAGCACACGGTATCCATTCCACTGGATAACCTTTCCTCCAGCTGCTTCAATCCTGGCGTATTCATCAGCTCTGTTTGGCTGGAGCACAGAGGCGGATGTTGGTTTCTTCTTAGCCATTCATTTTCATCCAAACTAGAACAAGATGCAAACTAACCGAGAACATCACTTGCCTTACCTTGTGATCCACAGATAGAGCCACTGGTTCTTTGCCACGACAAAGTACTGCCCTTGAATCCCCGCAGTTTGCAATGATAATATGAGACGAACAAATAATAGCTACCACTGCAGTAGATCCAACAGTCTCCGGGGCAATGGGTTCTGATGGCACGGAAGTGGAAAGGCTTGTGCTTGACCCCTCCTCGGAGGCATCTAGCGTGCTTCCAACAACTTCCCTACCTTTCCCTCCAACCTCATCATCAACCTTCAGAAAACAATCGGTGAAAGCCATCTCCCATTGCTTCTTCCAATCATCCCCGCTGTGATCTCCAAAACTTCTGTTTACATTTTCAATCTCTTCAATGAATCCTAAATGGACGCGCTCCCGGCAATAGTTAGCGACCTGGAATCAGAGAACCACAACCACATAGCAAAGCTCCTATCTGAGCAACCTCATATATATACCACACGAAGGGAAAGCATAACCAGAGAAAGAAATGAATGAATAGTACCTGAGCACCACCATGGCCATCATAGACTCCAAAGAAATGGGCAGGCAAGTGACTAAAACCTGGACGCGTGCTTTCCACCAAGCAATCAGCAGTTAGCATCCGGCCCGGAATTTCCCAAAACCACGGCAAAGCCACTACGGCATCCTCCATCTCTGGTCTTCTCCCACAAATAGAGATGCAACCCCAAAGGGGTACGTAATTCGGTAGGAAAGCACGACCTAGGAAAGCACGACCACCATGAACAGCCGGGTCAACAACGGCTGCTGCTACTTTCAGATCAGAATCGGTAACGCCAGCAGTCACCAACCTCGAACCCGATTCCCCGGCGATGATCTCAACACCGGGAGCAATGCTCTGCACCATGTCCAAAGGGACCACTATCGCAGCCGTACCAGCTGCATCCAGAGTTGAGATTTCTTCCAAAGCGCTCGCAATGCCAACGCTATCGATGATTACGGAACTGGAGCTCTCAGGAGACTGCTCCGGCCCCACAGACATGGAGTCTTCCTCGTCGCTTCCAGGCACCGTCCGGACCTCCAGATCGTCGCCACCCCCTCCTTCCTCCATGGTCACAGCCTCACCTTCTGATTCGATCGGATCAGACAGCACGCTCGCGGCATCGACCATCAACTTGAGGCGATTAATCTCCATTGGGTTTCTATCCTGGAGCGGATTGCCTACGTTAATCGGCAAAGCAATCACCGGAGACATCTCCTCCATCGCCTCCTCCTCCTCCTCCTCCTCCTCCTGAGGCGTCGTCGTGGATGAAACAAGAACAAGAACTGAAAAACTGGGAGCAGCAGCCCACCCCAAGAATCACGTCAACTCTCATTGCTAAAGAATGGCTTCTTCCTCCTCCTCATCACTATGAAATGCCCTCCTCTTAGCCCAACTCGAAGGACTCCTGAGATCTGAACACTGCCCCTTTTTTATGCACAAATCTCGAACAATGAAATGATGGGAAAGGTGGGGAGGAAAAAAAAAAGGAGGGCAGATCTAACTCTAGGAACACCGAAATAAAGGATCCAGCCGTTATCGTCAAGCACAGGAATAAGGAAGGGAGAAAGAGCACAAAGGGGGGAGGTACCTTGAAAAGAAGGTGTTGAAGGATCACAAGAAAACCAACTTAAAGATGGAAGGGGGCCTTCTCACCACATGGCTTCCGTGGATCTGAAGGAACCCAGGTCAGCCTCTACAAATCTAAAATCATCTTCTAGATTATAGTCTTTGCCCCCCTCCCCTCTCTCTCTCTCTTCCCCTCTTATAACATCAGCCTTTCCCAACACACTGAGAGAGGGAAAAAAAAAGAAAAGAAAAGAAATAAAAGAGCTGCGTACTGCCTGACATCTTATCACTTTCAAATAGGGAGAGCAAAACAAACAGACATCTTTTGTGCTTATCTCTTGCAATAGAAACAACGATACAGCAGAAGAAAGCAACCCCCACTCCAAGGAGAGTGGGGAGCTAAAATGGAAGGCGTACCACGATGAGAGAGGGGTGGGGTTGTGTGCTATTTCCCTCTCTTCTCTCCGCTTCTGGTGGGAAGCTAGGTGTGGAAACAGAGCTGGAGAGCAGAAAATTGGACAAAGAGAGGAAGAGAGAGAGAGAAGAGGAAAGAGAGAGAGAGAAGAGAGGGAAGGGGAGGGGAGGGTGAGGGGGAAGAAAGAGTGCCAGGTGTCGGGTGTTGACGGTGATCGGGTTAATTTCTCCCGCATTCTTTTCGCTTCGCCCGGAAAGAAAATTTTAATTTTGAAGTATAATGACGAAACCACCCTGGACTTCTATCGGAATGGCGGAGTTGGACCAAGGATTGCATCCTAAGTGTCGCTGTCCAGACGCGCCCTGATGGATCCGGGATCGATGATGGCAGCGGGGTGATATCATCGCTGCCGTCTGATGAAAAGACCCACGGTGGAGCCGGCGTCAGGCGGGCGTCCTTTCAGCTTTGCCAGTTCGCTTCGACAATCATGCTGATTTAAGTATGGATGCGTTTTGGCGCACACGTGGCCTGCTGTTGAGCACATGTGACCCCATGTTTTCCCTTGCTATTAATTTTTTCCCGGGAAGGAATCGGATCCCGTCCTCCGCCCGGCAAGCTCACCTACTTTGCTCCGCCGAATTTCGGATGATCCAGGTCCACATGGCTAAATTCCTGGCAAGGCAACCAGTGCTATCACATCATGACGATGAACGTTACCCACCGTTCCGGACAACGCTACCTTTAAAAGCCGTTCATGAAGCAAAATCGATCTGGACCGTCCACATTCGATCAATACCATTCTAACAGCTTCTGGTAGCCGCCGTATCATCTATTTCATCGATGGAAACGTCGGACTCGCCCTCCGTTAACCTGCTTATTGACGGCGCCGGGGCGTTTTAGGGAGAGGGGATGAGGTGGCCGTTATTAAAAGGCGACATCAGTTTCGAGGCATGTCATTGTTTCCGCGTCCGCGAACATTTGACGTCTATTGGGCCACAGGCCGCGCGCCACGAGTCCGCGACGCCGACAGGATCGTCTGGAGCGTCGCCACGCGTCGTCCGCAGACCATCTCTGATTTGACGCACCAATGACGCCCCTGCCATCGCACTGGCCTCCACACACACACACACACAAACACCACCCCCCCACCCCCAACCCTTTCCCCTTCTTCTTTTTTCCCCCCTTTTTTTTTTTTCTCTCTTTTTTTTTTCAGTTGGCATCCGTCGTCTCGAGCGTCCAGGCAGCTTTCGGTGGACAGTGATATCACCATCCCTTTGATTATTCTGCCTTCCACCTTCCAGGAGGTGCGAGGTGGAAGCGGTCCTCTTGAGGAAAAACAGAGCATGGGTCTCCATCTGTCCCATGTAACAGTCCCTTGGTCGTATGCTCAACAACCACTTTATGATGAGCCCTGACATTAGATTGTAGAGATCACATCTGTAACGTGTAATTAGTCCAGCCATGCTGACAAGCTAGTTTAATCCATTGAGGTCTGATTGATTGGTTTAGCCTCAAATTTGACGGATTCCTGTTAATTTGCATCCACCTTCGAAGCTCATTCTTAACGCTAAATTATGTAGGGCTGAGTCAGCGCTAAGGCTATCAACGTCTCCTTTCCCCTACCAACTGGATTTATCCTGGATAAAAACCTTTATTTTATGAGAAACTTCGAACAGGTTATTCTAGATAATCAGAATTAGCCCGCTTAACCTGGTTTCATTACCGAACGTGGCCTGAGGAATTTTACAGACAGAATATGACATCAAGTTGCATCTCACGGACAATGAAATATCGGGTCCGACAAACTGGCGACAGTTGCAAGAATTCAACAGTTGATTCACGGCAAGAGAAAGGAATTGAGAAGCCCCTCCTGGAGCATTATTCTTCTGTGAAAATTGTGTCACCAAGCATTACCCGCTGCAATAATGTTCTAGATCAGGGAATGAGAAGGATAAGACAGCAATCACGTTTTTCGCTAAATGCTATCTTATGATAACCAACTTTCTATCAAAAGCAGCCCCCACCGAAGCATTATTTTCAGCATTCGAGAAAGCTACGTGCCATCAGCAGGCGGCAACAGATAAGATCGCAGCAGCGACGAGATGGCTACTTTTAAGTCATCAAAATTCTGGACTGGAAGGTGAGATGCAAAATATCACATCTTTTTTGGAATTATTGAGAAAATGGCAAATAAGCTTGATATTGTCGGCCTATGAATGAGATCTGACCCGATCCATATATGAACAGTAAAGGAAATTTCCTGACCCACCTAAGAACGGTTTTTTGCAATTGAAGTAGTTGTATGTATTGCCCGATAAAATAATAATATAAGAAAACTTTTGCATTCACCAAAAATTGCTACGAAGAGACTTTTAAAGGAGCCGTATTTACTGCCGCAGTAAAAAATCTTTGGAGTGAGAACCTCCTGTTAAACCATGTAGCCAGTTCATAAAAAATTTGGAGATTTAGAAGTTTGTACATGCTAGAACAGATTCTTTTCTCTTTTCGTTTTTTGCAAAAAGGAGAGGATAAATAATTAAGTTGACGGGTCTATGAAGACAAATATCAAGATACAGCACTTCGTTGGACCAAAAAACGAAAAACTCCGTTAGCATCGTTTTCCAAGCCTTCTGGTTTCCATCACTTAGATACAATAGATAGATTTATGGAATTTTATTTTCTGTTCATTTTGGAGCACAGAACATGGGATGCTTCCTTGTTACAATCTAGTACACGAACCACAAAACTTTAGTATCACTCTCATTTCCACGGTCTTAACGAAAAAATACATCAGAAAATCCACCAGAATCGTATGTGCCTTTGCAACATTAAGAGAAGCAGCGTTTCATTTGATAATGCTCCATGGTGCGCACAAGTTGCATGCAGAATACACCATAGTTTACTAGTGCAAACCCAACTGAACCACCTAAATATCACGCCCATGAAATGTGATTGATATGCATCAAAATTACTTTGAAGAGCCCTTCCAATTTGTTCTTTTATTCGAAACACTAAATAATACCTAACATCAAATCGTGGTAAATTGGAATACTTAGCATGGAAAAAGGAACTCTACATGCAACATATGTCCAATACCGCAGATTCAAAAGGTGGCAAGCGGAGATCCAGCGGTGATGAAGTAAGATGCAAGATCGATATGCAGGTCATCATACATGCTCAAGAAGGGGTGTTCCTGGATCAAGAAAAAAATACGATGCAGGGAAAAGAAAAAAAAAATTATTCCCAGAGTCAGCTCCTGGCTTCTTTACAAGAAAAGCGCATGAAGTAGGTAAATCATGGTGGCAGAGTTGAATCTTACCAAAAGCACTTGGGCAGATTTTCTATCTTCAGCCTTTTTTTGTACGCTGTAATCAATATCAAAATGTTTGTGTTAAAGAAAAAGGACCAAAAAATGACTAGATAAAAGATTAAAAAGGAAGACAGACATAGAGGTACAAGGACATCACAGAAATCATCATGCAAAAAATATGTGAAAGAATGACTAGCGTCTATGAAACAGTTATGGAATATTTTTTCTTCCTCTTCTTTTGTTCTTTTTTCCCTGCTCCGAGGAAGCTTAGACAACTTTATGCAAAACAGCACCTTCGCTCCATCAGCATGTTCCTCTGGATTTCCAGAGCTTTCAAAATATATGATAACGAGCTCGAAACATTACAAATTCAATTTTGTACCTCGACAATTGATTGCCAGCATATATGTTGGACATGGAAAAAGAAATAAATCAGATACGGCACTCCTACATAGCTGAAGCATGCACATTGCCTAGCCTGTACAATTGAAACACTTTCCTATCTATCTGAAGCAAAACAAGCATCATAATTCTCTCTCTCTCTCTCTCTCTCTCTCTCTCTCTATATATATATATATATATATATATATATATATATATATGTATGTATGTATGTATGTATGTATGTATGTATGTATGTACAAAAAAGAATCACTCATCAGTTGCCTCCAGGACCCAAACCAAACCACGTACCAAGAGACAAGTATGCCTTCATGATCCCACTACATCTGAACCCACGTTATGAGATGTTACAAGAATTGCACCTACGAAAGATATACAAAAGAGACCTTATAGAGAAGCCCTGCACCCATCGAAGTCACCATTGCAGGTCAAGAAGACCAACCTAAAAAGGGTAATAACATAAACCCATATTGTGAGAGCTCTTTATTTTTCATATAATCTAACTTATGCTGACTAAATCCTTTCCATGTAGAAGCAAATTGTCCAACTACAATTCTTCAATCACGTCCTCAAGGAAAAATAAAGATAGGACAATTTTCCCCAGAATATAGGGTGCCAACATCACAAAGCTCCTTTCCTTTAACAGTATTTCCAAATTCCAGATAAGATACAGTTGGTCCTAGCAATTTATCAATCCGCCTTTTTGAGTTATTGCCACCAATCACTTGTTTTCATGAAGCCTCCAACTCAATTCTCTCCAATTGCTACCTCAAAATCACACAGTTTTAAAAGCATCAAATTATTAACCTCCTATGCTAATGTTGGCAAATGATGTACAACTATAATCAGAAAAGTATCATGTAGCTTTTACAACACAAACAAAAGAAGACATGTAACTCACCTTACAAATTGGCACAAGGCTTAATCTTAACAAAAAGAAGAAAAAAGAGAAAAATATGGGGCATTCCATAGGTGCAAATCACGTCCCTGGCAGTCCTTGTATCCAATACTAGCTTGGTGATCATGACTGGTAGTCAGTCAAAGCCCTACTCATAGCATGAAACGATTAAGTAGTAAACTGAAGCAGACTACTAAATTAGTATCTGTAGATAATTTTCCCCAAGATATCTAAATCATGAACAACTAACCTGTTATCATACAATGGCAAGTTGATCACAGAACCGGCCAAGAATAATCACTAGTACATTACATATCGAAAAGGTATATATATTTAACATAAGGCAAAAATGGTTGTTTACTTGTGACACTTAAGGGCCTGTTTGGATCCTGTGGGATCTGAGAGAGTGCAAGGGGAAGAATGGGAGAGAAAAGTCTTTTTATAATTTTTTATCCCATGGGGATCGGGCCCTCCATGCGCTCTCTGTCCTCTATCCTGCTCCCCCATCAAGCTTCCCCTGGTGCTCTCTCCAGCCGATCCTGCCAGATCCCACAGGGTCTTCTCTAACAGGCACCAAGAGATTCTATTTTCCTTATCTTGTAAAAGATTCAAAATTCATTATACAAAAACAGTTAAAACTAAATAGAAGTTTGAGAATCTTTTAATTCAAAACTGTTGGATTAGATCAATAAGCAGATATTCATTCAAAACTCAAAAGACTAGTAGAACAGTGAAATTTGTTTGGCTTTTTATCCTTCCAAGGCAATCTCTTCAGATATTTCTACATATTTTCTTGCATTCTGCAGGCATTCAAATAACACAACTAGACCAATTTGATCAACCACATATTCTTTCACAATCCTCATCGAGTACTTTTCCCTGTCATCAGAAGTATTTGTTGTTTCTATTCTGAAATCACATGATGACTTGAAAATTTTGCATAATTTTCACAAGATGATAGACAGACAGAGCCAACACATCACCGTCAAGGAAAATGTGGAATATATGAACTCCAAAACATAGCATACATCTGAAGCTGGATCTTTCACCAGATTATCTGGATATGGTTAGTATCCAGACCTCGAGTGGAGATTATGTGAAGGCATTTCAAGTAAGGAGGGTACAGGCAAGGTTTAAAATACCATTACTGGACCCCCTTACTGGTTTTGAACCAAAATGGTATTGTGCTGGTATGGTTGGGACAGACCGAAACATATAAGGAAACAGAAAAATATGAGGAAACGATGCATAAAGACCCTCAGTGCTTCCTGACTGTCAGCATGCAACTGGTACGGTTGGTACAGCCCAATACAGTCAGTAGTTATTGATAGATTTGTTCTGGTGTCCTGCACCCCATACTACCGTGGTTCCTCCATCGGAACAATATGGGACCATAAAACCTTGGGTGCAGGTTTTGCACTGTAGTGTGGTAATGTTTATTAAGTTGACATATGTTCTCTTTCATCCCTTCAATGCTGACTAACAAAAAAATGCTTGTTTATCATGCATATGTGTCTTTCATGTCAGACATACATTTCCAACATATATTTTAATGTATAAAAACCACTATTCATCAAATTGATCTTAGTTCAATAATGGAAGTGTCATGACTTGTTTAAACCATTTTCCTCTAATCCCTACCCGTGAATTTCTTTTAAGTGTAATTACCAGATAAATAAATTTCTGTTTTCATTGGCTTTAATCTATTCAGGAAGTATCCTAAGACATATTTCTTCTCTTACATCACCATGTCTACCTATTACTAATGGAGAGCCATGCATTTGGTGGTGTCATATAGAAATATCAACATCACTTACCTAGACAAAGTCAGCTTAACATGACTATAATTCTTAAATGTTTAAGTAGCAAAAAAAAAAAACAAACACATGAACCTCCTCATTCCAACTAGACTGCACATATAGAGCTCTTGCCTCAAAGCAAACTTGAATATTAATGATCAAATAACATTTTAAACAAACATTAAGTAATCATTTTCAGTGGGTGCCGATCAAAGTATAACATGATGTAGCATATTTACCATGCAGATATAAATGAGCAAAACTCCTCAGAAAAATGGTCAGGAGGTGCACGAGGTGGTGGCTGCTCAACAACTGCTTCCAGAAGCTCATAAAAACTGTCACGAGGAGGATAGGGAAACTGGCCTGTTGCACACTCAAGCACAGCTAGACCCAAGCTCCAAATATCACTTAGATATCCATGTCTTCCACCAATAATTCGTTCTGGCTATCAAGGACAAAAATTCTCTATGACTATTAAGTTTAAAGCTTCAGAGATGCTTGCTTCTAAAATTTGTAAATATAAAAGATATTCCAAGTTGAATTAAAAAAATTCATGTCAAACAACAAGCACTAGCAGTTACCAGAAACTAATACTCACAGACATATAGTTGCAGGTGCCAGTAAATGTATCTCGCAGACCAGAAGAACTCTGTATGATAGCACTGACACCAAAATCGGATATCTTGACCTCTCCTCTGTGATTTATTAGTATGTTCGATGGTTTTAAGTCTCGATGGATGATATGTTTTTCATGGTGCAGATGCATCAAACCTCTAAGCACCTGTACAAACAAAAAGGGGCATGCTTTTAATTGGAACAAGAACACTTGAAACTGGATAACCAATGCTACAGTCATTGCGTGAGATGATGGAACTCTTCTGCCATTCAATACTAGCCTGCTTACAGATTGCAGCAAGATATGGCTCGGGTATGGTCTTGACTTTCTTTAGAAAATCGGCTAGAGAACCACCATCCATGTACTCCAGTACTATAGATATAACACCATTGTCATAGAAAGACTGGTAGCATACAACAACATATGGACATTGTGTTGACAGGTTTATCTTTAATTCCTGAGCAATCTGTTTGCGTATACTCTCTTCAATATTCAATTGTATAACCTGCAAGTACAATTTATCACATGAAAACCTTTTGAGAAGGATGTCATGTTTATAGGTCATTAATGACAAAGACAATAAAACATGCCGATATACTGCCTGAGAGGGGACCAGTACATAAGCAGCAATAAAATGCACACAAATTTGTCCATCTTTGTTCTCAAAAAATGTATGCAAACTGGAACTGATATCTAGTTGTAGTTCTGTAACTCCTCTCTGCTACAATGATGAGTTAAACTCAAGTACAACATGCCTACCTACTAAGAGGCCCTTTCTGAACAAGCCATGCAATTGAACATTCTGTAAGGTAAAACATTTCCAAAACATTGATTTTCGGTCATCCCATAGTGTATCATCTTCATAAACTTCATAACATTTTGACAACAGATCATGGATGAAGCAAACAAGTTTAGGCAACTCTCAAAAATCCAAACAAATTTGAACACTAAATTTAAGTCACATTTTTTCAATTCAATTTTAAAAAGTTTTAAATATGGCATGCGAGGTGAATGGCACATGGTAAGAATGTTGCAATCTCCCCAAAAAAATTATAGGTGGAAAATTATTCATCTTCCATCATATTCTTTCATTATTGCCTATGGACATTGGTTACATTTTTGCATATTGGAATTAACTGATGTTAGCAACATTTTATACTAATTATTCAGCATGCTTTTTGTGGCATGGTTTCGGTTGACCCTGTAAAAGCATGTGATGGAGTATTTCATTGAGTAACTGATAAGATAAACTTATCAAAGTATATGGGTCAAAGATTAAAAATGCTAAAGTGGATGTCTAGAATACAAACAAGAAGGATAAAGTTCAGAAGAAGCTCGAGAGTTATTTTGATACAAAAAGAGGTTTTGAAATGCATATGTTAATCATTCAGTCATATGCAACATGGATCAAAGAAGGGGATGCATATAACTAAAAGAGGTGATGAGGAGTGGTCTTACAACTACTTGGCACAAGATAGCACACAAAATCTGAGGATTAATCTAACAATGAACCTAATATTTAGGTGGTAGAAAAGAACCCTAACAGCACCCCATTAAGTTAGAACTTAGGGTTTTGTGGATGAAATTATGCTGGTAATAAAATGTAGATCCATGTATACTTCTATCATGCACACATAAATACAGGCATGCATATGTGTATACGTATGCATGTAGAGAGAGGGAGATATGATTCACACTCTTCAAGTAACAAGTCCAGTTTGTTTGTTTGTTTGTTGTTTTCTTTTACTTGTAAACTTAGATAATAACATCATCACATGACATCTCCTAACTTTCTTGCTTAAATAAAAAAAATCATGTAACAATATTTAATCATATTGTTCTCTAATAATTAATTACCAATCTAATAGAAGATACGTCTAAATTTGCACATTCACTGGTTGTAACAAAAAGACTTCCAATGAGAAAATAAAGCTTAAAAGCAATTATATTTTTTGGGCATGGTGGAATGTAGTCGGATTTGGTTAAGGAAGCATAACAATTGTGGGTCCACACTGTTATTATTGGTAGGTAGTGGTACCCCATTCCAAGGCAGACATGGCTGTTGGGCCTTCCCAATTAGTGTTTTTTCAATCCACCTGGAAGAAGCAGGATTTATAAAAGTTTATTACCAGGCCCAGTTCATGTTTCTTCTGATAACTTTCAGGTAAATAAAGTCCCTGCAAGGTATAGGGTGATCCACTGGTAAGGCATCTTGCAGACTCTGGAAGGAGTAAGAGGATTTAAAAGTCTGCAGTCTCGGAAGACTTTGTTTTCAGCAGGATTTGTTGGGGTAAAATAACTAAATTCCACTAAAATGTCTGGAAGCATCTAGCAGTCACATGATCTAATAATCACGGACATTAGGTTAGGATTTGGAACTAATAATAGTTTTAAATAATACAAATCATGACCAGTTAAACTCAAAGATTAAATGTGTGTGCATCCCCATTGCATGACATTTTCCAAGATTTGGTAAATTGGTTTACAAGAGATTAGTAGATACTATATTTTACCCCTGCAAGTGTCAATGGCTACATAGTTTACTTTACCATGTTGGTTAGACAACCTTTTGCAAGTTCCACAAACTAAACATTCCCTTGACAGTGTTTCTTTCATACCTTTGCCTTTTAAGCACAATGGAGGTATGGATACGCTGTCTAGGAAATCATATGAATTTGTTCATGGACCATTTTAAGTATCACTGCAATATGGATTCATACTGAATTAAATATTGCTGAATTATGTAATTTTAGCAAAAAGTAGTAGTCTAAAGAGCACCTTCCAAGCATATATGTGGAAATAAAGGCAGTTGTAAGTGCTAACAATCAGGGGCAAAGCCAAGATTTCATGCAGGTGGCAGCACCAACATTAGTCAAAGAGGATTGTAATTTAATTATAAATTTATTTTCTTACCAAATATTTAAACTTTTAAATTTACAATAAAACAGAACATTTCTAATTACATCACTAAAGAAAGTTATACCACCATTACTAATTTTAATTAATTTGTATCTTCCTTTATGTTTTTTTAATTATTAAACAATTGTAAAAGCAAAAAAAACATATAAATCAAATTCGATAGTCAATCATCTATGCATAAAACCAAACTTGGAAGCGGAGAGCATTCACAAAACTGCTCTATGATTCACATTTCTCAGGGAACGTGCATTGCACATGGCAAACCCAACTGCAAAGACGATTTCTACATTACCAAAAAATCTGCATGTTCATGTCATGGTTCGTGATTATTTTTTTCAGCAGAAAAGGTCAATGCAATTCAAGAAATTGATTCAAGGAATTCATATGACTAACTTCAGTGTAGGAAAGGGTAAAAGATGAGTTGTCAAGAGTTCAGTGCTCAGCTGCTCTTTGCAGTGGCCTGCTCTGCTCTCTAATTACCTCCCTCTTGTAACTAATGTCATATCTGGTCAACACCTAAGACTGAATCTAGGTGTCTATAGATTTAGTAGCACTCAAAATTCAGAATAGGAATACAAAAAAATAAATAAATAAAGCCCCTATGCATCAAAACAAGGAGAAAAGGATGTAATAAGCTGGATTATGACTGACCCAACTGGATGGAGATTGGTGTGGGTGCTTGTCCATCTGTGTGTGTGTGTGTGTGTGTGTGTGTGTGAGAGAGAGAGAGAGAGAGACTTACCTCAAGCTACCTAGATTTGGGGACAAAGACGGACACTGAGAGAGGTCCAGCAATTGCATGAAAAGAGCAGGAGGGGAGAGAGAGATGGAGAGACAGATAGAAGTGGGAGTATAGAAGAGGAGAGCAGGGCAAATGAGATGGGGGGATGTGATATTATGGGATCCAATCATATGAAGAATTATGTGATCCTGTAAACATTTTTTTTATTCCTATTTGCTGATTGTTTGACAAAATGGATTATCTCAAGTGCCCCATGGGCAGCTAGGGCCTGGTGTGCTCCATTAAGAAGGGAAGAGGAGCTGGTGGTTTTGGTTTAGCTACAGTGATGAGGAAAGAAGGGGCAGGAGTGGGACATATGGACAAAAAAGGAGGGGATGATGAAGTTCTCTAAGAGGTATTGTGGCATCAAACCCCCCTCCCCCCCCCCCCACCTAAACAAACACCAACCAAAAAAAAAAAAAGACAGAGAGAGAAAAAACTGCTAACAATATATAGATTAGCATAGCCAATAGTTGGTCACTACTTTGAAGAATTTCATTAAGAAAATATTAATATTTACAATTATTTCTCAGTAAAAAAAATGCAATATTAGAAGATTTTTGCATGTAATAACTAAACTGTCCTTGCATAAGTTTAAACTTAAAAAACTGCCACCCCTACTTTGGCAATGCTAGAAGAAATGAGTGAAAATCAACTCACCACACTTGAAGTCTTGAAACATAAAAAAAAGGTTGAGATAAGAGTGAGAAGAAACTAAATGATCACTTATAAGCAAGCATAAATGTTAAAGATACGATACCTTGAGAGCAAAAAATTGGCCAGTCCATTTGTGGCGAACCAATTGCACAATTCCACCACTACCCTTTCCAATTACTTTAACCATATCCATATCAGCTAAAGTCAATTGATTGTCTGATGGCTTTATAAGAGGTGGCTGAGAACAAATTGAACAAACCAAAATAACGATAAGAAAAACTCAAAATAATCAGTGCATGAGAGGTTAAGATTTATAGAGAATGGATGATGATAAAACACTGGTACAAATTTTATGAGATAGAAAAGCGTGGTTGCATGCAGAAGTTTTGTTGTCCAGAGAGAACTTTATCATCTTTTGAAGCATTTGACGTACAGTAATAAAAATACTTAGGGGGGATTTAAACAGAAAAGCCATAGAAGCTATGTATAGAAGCATCATAACTGATTTTCACAGCCAAAAGTTCTTTTCATATGTCATGGCTTATATAGTCCTAACAATTAAATTTCTCTTGAATTATTAATTTGGACCTTGAGGTATCATTATACAGTGTCGCTCCATTGATTTGCCAATAAATATCATTAGAAGGTTATCCACGATTGAATTTTATCCTCTATTCCAAGGTAAATGACATAGTCGGAAAAATATTGATGTCAAGAGATTTCTTACTTTTTAAATTCATGGTTAATCCATCATACAGGCTAGCATAAAACGAAATAAAATATGCCATTTTTTCTTCTTCAATATTTACATCAATTACAAAGAACTTATTAATCAGACTGATAACCTCACTCAAGTTATCTTGCAAAAAGGAAGGCCTTACATTCTCTAAGTGCTTTGTTCATAAAGAAAAATGCAATCAGGTATGGAGTTGCATTAGTAAACATTTTCCAACTGACAAATTGCTAGAGCTTATAGTAATGTATTAAAGAGCAATGAGTCATTCAAGTCCAAAAGTGGATTGCCACTAGCCAATTTCTCTTTATTCCTTATACTCCTGGGCTTTCAGATGTCTTTTGACAATCATTATCAAAAGATTTTACTTCCAACACTAAATTCTTCTTTGCTTTCCAAATGACAAAAGTAAGTTCATTATGACAGAAGTTATTCCCACTACTTGTGATTATTTCAACTGATTCTGTTATCATATTATCTGGATCTGGCTTAGAGGTCAGATTTTGCATAAGAATACTAGAGAGGATGAGAGAGAGGGAGGGAGGGAGAGAGAGAGAATGAAAAGAAAGATATCAAGAGTAAAATGATATATTGGTTTGGCAAGTTGACTGGTCCATAGGAAAGGGCAAAAGGCCTTTAAATCTTCCCTGTTTCTTTTGCCCTAACTGGAGCAAAGAAAACAACAAGGTAAAATGCAAAAAATACTAGCGCTAAACTGAAATTACATGATTTGTAGTTTTGGCTGTGGGATTTGACACCCAAAGACCTGTATCTGACCGGATCCTCCAAGCATCACTACAACTGTCCAAGCCACTCCCATAGAAGCATTTATTCTGCAACTTTAATTCTCTTCTCCTTTCTTCACACTAAAAAGGAAGTGACATATTTTGCCATCTAATGGCAGAGATAATCTCTCATAAGTATCCTAAGCACAAAAGCCCGGTAAACAGGTTCTTTTTTCCCTTTTCTAGGAAAAGGATTGGTTAATAGGTTCAAGAAACAAACTTCTAACTAACAAAAGGACAGTAGAGCAGACCAATACGAGACAATCCTATTGCTACCTCTCAGATGTTTTCATTCCTCAAAGAACCTCATATCAGAAGACTCCAATTCTAACAAGAAACCTAAAGATACTTTGAGAGTTCAATCCCACTCCTACCCTCACATACAAGTCAAAAGTAGATCTCACTACTATTTTGCATGTCTACTGATGATACCACCTTCGGTTGAGCATCAGTCTTGCCTTTCAGTGGTGGCTCACCCCTGCCAGCTTTAAAAGCATGTCAAACTTGATCATGGATTTTGCCCCCATCTGGCTCGCTAATCTAACCAGAAAACGTCCAAACTCTCCTTACGAATCAGCATATTCAACATCAATGGAAATTACAAGATTGAGGTTACTTAGTGGAAAACTCATGCATCACCTACTGAAACGAGAAATTCTTGTTCTTATCCTCAAAAATTTGCCAGATACAGTGCTTGATAAGGGAACAAGATCTGAAAGGGGAGAAAACCTAGATTCTTGGATACCACATCTCTAAGTTCCTGAGTATGACACTATGAACTTCCCACCCTATTAAATTGATACCTGGGATAACGAAAGAATAGCTCCTGGATGCAATGAAACCAATGTATGGTGAGACTGAATTAGCTAGATATAGACATATAGCATCCAAACTCTCTGCGCAATTTGTTTTCTAACTGTCTGGTTGATTCTTGTCGACAAAAGATTTCAGAAAATGAGCATAGATCAGAATATTGTCAAGGAAACAATGAGAAGAACATCGATTGTACCTCCTCTTCTTCGTTCTGGGAGACGATCCGAAGACCGTCCTTGTTCACGAGAAGATCGCCATCCTTGAACGTTCCACTCTGCGTCCTACATCCCCATAGCAAACATCCGGGTCCCAAAAAAATAAAAAATAAAAAAAATCAAGAAACAAAACCAGGAAAAAGAAAAAGTTGGAAAGAAAACAGGGTTTTGGTGAGTACAAGAATTTTCCAATAGCGGCCTCTTGGGCGGGGACGGAGAGCCTGAGGTTTGGGTTGGGCACGGCCTTTCTCATGACGGCGACGACGGCCTCTCTTGTCCTCCTACTCTTCTTCACGTCGTTGTGGAAGATCAGAGGCCGGAGAGGTAGGAACGGGACGAGAGGGAAAAGGGGAGCTGTAGAGGGGAAGAAGATTCTCGGGTGGGGTGGGGGAGGGGGACGAAAGAGGGATGGGGACACGAGCTTTTTGATCGGGAGGAATTTTTCACAGTAGTCGGGTACAAGTCCGAAGGCACGCACAGTCTGGCGTGCGGATTTCCAGAAAGGGGCCTCGTCTTTCAGCGGAATCCCCCCGAGGGGGTGGGGGGGGGGACGCATTGAAGACCGCGGAAGACTTCCAACGGTCGCTTCACCAGCCCTGCAGCTGGTAACGTCTTGGACACTGTTCACACGGGAAATGGCTGGATTGACCAACAGCACTTGACAACGTTGTAGCGAGTTGGATCACGACAGGTAGCGCGTGAATCGCCAGCATTGTAGCTGTAAGGCCGCTTAGCGGGAACTTGCAACCGTAGATTCTATGAAACGAGAAATTATACCGTGCGCATCAATAGTCACAGCCATTTTTCTGTACCAGCGCATCAATGCTTGATAAATGGGACCCATAAAAATGAGCGGTCATGATTAGCTGCATGTATGATCTTCTGATATATACAACATAAAATATAATTTTTTTTATAAGATGGGCGTCCGCATGGAAGATGTTGCATGAATAATCAAATTCTTTAATCTTGAATGTTCATCAATTATATTAGAGCTGTCAATTTGAATTGAATCCGTCGAATTGGTCCATCCCATCATTATAAATTGGGTCGAGTTAGATTCATATTTTAACAACTCATTTAAAAATAGATTAAATAATTCATTTCATTTGGATTATGGATTCAGAACAGATCGGATCACGACAAGCTGACCCATCTTTTCTTTTTTAATCCTTACTTTTTTTTACCTTTTTTTTTTTTTTTTTTTGACCTCATCCTTCCTCCCCGCCCCGACCACCATGCCCAGCTCCTGCAAGCCCCACCCCGCGCCCACCACCACCCGCCCAACCCCACCCATCTCGACCAACCCTGCCCCCCATCTTCGCCTCACCACGGCCACCCTCCCCACTTCCCCACCCCCCCCCCCATCCCCCCGCCTCCACCTCTCCCCGCTTGCGCACCGCCCCCCCCCCCCATCTCCCACCGCGACCACCCCTCCCCACTTGCCCCCCACCCCTCCCATTCTCCTTGCTCTCCCTCGAATCGCCTCTCCCTCTCGGTCCCCGATGATCCCCTTCCCCCCGCCAGCCACCTCTCTCTCTCGATGCCCCGCTCGCCCCCCCCATCCCGCCCCCCGACGCCCTTCCCCACTCGCCCTCCGTCCCTTTCCCCTCCCAGCTCCCTGCTTGGTCCCCTCCTCCCTGCTCGCCCCTCCGTCCCCTACCCTCCTGCTCGCCCTCCGTCCCCTACCCTCCCGACCTCCCTGCTCAGTCTTCCACTCTCCGCTCGCTCCTCCGTCCCTACCTCCCTTCGACTTTCTTAATTATAGAATATTTTTTTTTTGTTTTTTTAATTATTGACGGATTGGCCCGTTTAACCCACAGCCCCATGATGGATCGGATTGGGTTGAAATTTTTTCAATCCATCGGTTAAACGGGCCAACCCATCCCACCTTGTTTAGAGGTGGATTGGGATGGATCAGGACGGGTTGGGGTGGGTTGGTCACAGCTCTAAATTATATAGCAAGTAACTTTCTCAACTTTAGTTATTTACCGAGCTTTCTTCTCAATCATTTATCGACAACCGACACCTGTCCAGCTCCAATGAAACCATTCGGATTCATTCGGAGGTGGAGCAATATTTTTAATATCATGGGTGCAATAACTACCCATGACAATCTATTATTGGTATGGTAATTACCTACATTTTAGGCCCATAAATGTCATAACTTCAGCTGGAATCCTCCTCTATATAAAGAGGAGAAGGAAGGACTCTCAAGTAAGTTATTTTAAATAGAAATTATCTTAATTTTTTTTTTGTATGAGAAACTTTGGCAAATGAACATTTATTTGTAAATTAACATGGTCATCCTCCAGCTCATCTCCAAAACGATCTCCAACCCGGTCTTCTACCGATTTCCCCAAAGTTTAGTGGCATTAAAAGGCTCCGCCATTCCGAGACAAGAAAATGATTAGATGAATGCAAACTTTCTCCTAGATTTTTTTGGTTCCAATCTTTAAGTGAGCATGGAGCAAACTTATCATTGCACCAAGATTCACCTTCAATGATAGATTTTATACATGTAGAAAATTTATGAATTATGTTGATGCTGAACAATTTTCTTTGACTTACAATAGAAAATTACATTTCCAAGTGGCAAAGGAGAATGACGGCCTCCATGTTTTAGATATGTTTTGGGGGCTCAAGTACCATTTTTCTTGGTAAAATAGTAGAGCCAATGGCTACATGTTAAGGAAACAGAGAAAGGTACAACCAAGCATAGCTAATTACACAAAATGAGTATGAAAAAGACCAAAACCTCCTGCAATCAAGACACAAACAGAAGCAAGAGCATGTAGAACTTACAGAAGAAAAGAAACAAGTCCTATGAACAGAAAGAACATGTGTAATGACATAAATACAATAGTTATATAGCATCAAACAGGTAAGTAATGATGCATCAACTTGTAGGTGTTTATAACAGCTCTGTAGAGTGCAAGAAGTTGGTGGTCCAAAGTAGATCTTGTAGTCTTCCAAGTTGAATGCAGCTATGAAGTAACAGCAGAACCTTGGAATAACACAAGAACCGTAGGTTGAAATATTGCAACATTTGTGAATTGGGATACGGAACATGTTACATGTGTGATGACCATTGCATATCAAATAACAAACAGTGCGAGCTCTGTTGATGTACAACTGGCAGTAAGGGATGCCCAAGGCAATTGGAACATTGGAAGAATCATGAAAAACAATCCAATGAAGCCATAAGCTTCTCGGACATATCCAACTTGTATAGAATATCGGTTGTTGAAGATGTCCATGAAATAAAATATCATACTGCACAGCCCATATAGATGAAGGAAAGACATCTCATTCGCAGTATTCAAGTATAAAACAATGTCCAGACCTCCTGTGTTTTCCTGGTTTATGAATGTAGTTGCCTGAAAGAATGTAGTCAGTAACTGGAGATAACAGTATCTTGTTCTAGTATATGTCAAAGGGGTTTGCACAGCTTGAGAAATAGTATTCAGATTGCCATCCAAACAGAATGAGCCAGCACAAGAAGAATGCACGATATGAAGATGAAAACAGTTTCACTAGAGCTGAGGTGGTCAGTATCATAATCTGAAATAACGATGATGAAGCAAACCAACTAGTGTAACAAGCATACGGAAACATGGCACAACCAAACCTGCACAGCGTCGTATTGAAAAAAACCCTGTAATCATAAACAATAGCATGCAGTCACGGTTAATAACTCCAATTCCTCCCCCAATCTGCACGAAAAACTTAAGATTCTCCGAAACCTGATGTTATAAGCATCTGCTTGTAGCAGATGCACACACAGCACGTCCATAGCAGATGGAGAGTTCAATAAACAATCACCCTCCAGACCCCTAATGGCAATATGGTCAGCAACTTGATTTGCTTGCCGGTAGACGTGAAACACCTAGCACATATATAGTAAGAGAAGCCTTCCATGCCAATAAATCCTGAAGGAAAGGAACATGTCCGTACTTGGTTAGCGATGAATTGGTGAGCCACTCAACTATAGTTACAGAATCACCCTCAAGAAATATAGTAGAACATTTTAGTTCTTGCACCACGGGCCGCATACCAAGCCAAGCCACAATCAATTCTGCAAAAGGTACCGATGAATGCGGTAACAATTTACCTCCAGCTCGCAATAACCGAGAATTGTGGTCCTTGATAACGTAGCTTGCAGCTGCTTTAGTTGGTATAACCGAGGCATCAAAGTTCACTTTAATGACTCCATAGGTAGGAGGTTGCCACGAAACTATACGAGGAAGAGTAGAAGTAAAACTATTCCAAGGACAGCAACCCCAATTCCTCGTTGAATTTTGCATGGTAGATGTAGCCTCACAGCAAGAAGTAACATAAGCTTTACAAATTACCTGAGCTGGTGTGAATTGCTGTTGGTTAAAAATTATCGAATTACGAACTTGCCAAAGCATCCAAGCAACACATGCCACCATGCTTTCTTAATTTGATCCACCCAAACATTAGACATAAACTGCATTAATGCTAGCAGGTCAAAAATTGAGAAAGTCAATTGGTACATATTACAAAGATGCTGCTAGCAAAGTCTTGCAAAAGAGCATGAACAAATAACAAGATTGCAGTCTTCAATAATAGCCAAACATAAATCACGATTTTGCATGGTGATTGGCAAAATGTTGCAATGCACAAGTAGCTCTTTTGTAGCTAACCTGCCCCTTCTGAGTTGCCACCAAAAGGTTTTAACCCAAGGTGACACTTTCAATTTCCAAAACCAATTAAATAAAGTAGGCTTCATTGAGAAATGTTGGGAATCAGATAAGTGATTCATATCTCAAAGTGTTACCTCTGAAAGTTTAGTTTGTTTCCACACCAACTGATCAGACCAACGATTATATGCAATTAGTATACAATTAATTTTGGTTCATCACCTCAATAGAAGAAGGATCAGTCGATCTATCAGCAGCCTAGTTTCTAGATGGAGTAATTGAATCGGCCACTCGAGTATCAAAAGATTGAGTATCCGTATTCATATATACAGGCCATGCAAGTAAAGGTAGATTAGATATCTAGAGGTCAGCATAAACATTTAGGATGCGTTAGTCATTAAAAAAATATTTTTTTTTATTTTTAAATTTTTAAAAAGCAAAAATCAAAAGACAATATTTAGTAACATCATAAAAAATAAAAAATTAAAATTAAAATAATTAAAATAATTACTTTATATATAAAATATTTTTTTTTGTTTTTTTATTTTTTGCTTTACATATTGATGGTGCAGAATTTGGTTGACGTCGGATCGAGCTGGAGTCAAAGAAGACGAGGTCACCGTCGGTGACCTGTAAAATAAAGTCCCGTCCAGAGTTGGTGGTCGTGACTCCAGTAGAACCCTCCGACGATCAAGTTAGCTCTTCTGACCAATAGAAATGGAGTACTCAGAGAGGAGTTCGACAGAGTTTCGGAAAGAAAAAGAAAGCTTCAAAAAAACGTATCTAGAGGCTCCCTTTTTATAGACGGAGCTTGTTGTAAAGATCCTGATAAATGACCGTCGTAACCGTTCTGATAAACGTCTTTCGTAATCGTCCTGATAAATGCCAATCGTGATTGTCCTGATAAATGACAATCATAATTATCGTGATAAATAATAATGGTAACCGTTCAGTAGTGGGATCGCCTGTAGGAATCCGTCTAAAGAAACAGTCTGAAAGAAGTTCGGCTTCCATAGAAGTCCGACTGGAGGAGGAATCTAGAAGGAGTTCGGCTTCCATAGAAGTTCGATTGGAGGAAAAATCCGGAAGGAGTTTGGCTTCCGTAGAAGTCCGACTGTTGGAGGAGTTCGAAAGAAATTCGGCTCCCATAGAAGCCCGACTAGAGAAAGAATCTGGAAGGAGTTCGACTCCTGTAGAAGCTCGACTGCTGGAGGAGTCTGGAAGGAGTTCGGCTTCCATAGAAGTCCGACTGCTGGAGGAGTTCGGAAGGAGTTCGGCTCTCATAGAAGTCCAATTGGAGGAGTTCAAAAAGAAGTTTGGCTTCCGTAGAAGTCTGACTGCTGGAGGAGTCCGAAAGAAGTTCGACTCCCGTAGAAGCCCGATTGGAGGAAAAAATTCGGAAGGAGTTCGGCTTCCATAGAAGTCTGACTGCTGGAGAAGTCCGAAAGAAGTTCGGCTTCCATAGAAGTTCGACTGCTGGAGAAAGTTCAAAAAGGAGTTCGACTTTCGTAGAAGCCCAATTGGAGGAGGAATCCAAAAGGAGTTCGGCTCCCATAGAAGTTCGACTAGAGGAGTCTAAAAGAAGTTCAACTTTCGTAGAAGTTCGATTGCTGGAAAAAATCCAGAAGGAGTTCGGCTCCCATAGAAGTCCGATCGCTGGAGGAGTTCGGAAGAAGTTTGGCTCCTGTAGAAGCCCGACTACTAGAGGAGTCTGGAAGAAGTTCGACTTTCGTAGAAGTCTGACTGCTGGAGAAGTTCAGAAGGAGTTCGACTCCCGTAGAAGCCCGATTAGAGGAGTCCGGAAGGAGTTTGGGCTCCCATAGAAGCCCGACTGGAGAAAAAATCTGGAAGGAGTTCGGCTCCCGTAGAAGTCCGACTGTTGGAGGAGTTTGAAAGAAGTTTGGCTCCCGTAGAAGCCTGAAGGAGTTCGACCGCTGGGGAAGTTCGACTGGAGCTTGGCCGTTGAGGAGTTTGATTGGGTTCGGAATCCAGCTGGAGAAGTTCGACCACTAAATGAGTTCAACCGTTGGAAAAGTTCGGGTGGGGTTCAGTCGCTGAGGAGAGAATTTTCAATCGAAGCTCTTCCATAATTTTCAGCCGCATTAGGCTAAACATCAGGCTGGACTTTGGTGGAAGCGAGGTTTATCCTCAATAATAGTCCTCCTACTTTCAAGTTTGAAATTCGAAGGAAGGAAGTACAAAAAAGGATGACTGTCGAAGTCCTCTTCAAAGCTCTACGCTAGTTCAAGTTGAAGTTCGGAGGAGATCTTATCTCCAGCCAAGATTGACATTGAAGTTGAGGCTCAGATATAATAGGACCGTTGTTAGGGTCTCTCCTCTCATCTCATCTAAACTGAACGAGGCCTTCGACTTTGCTCATGTTAGGACGAGGTTCTTCTCCTTTTTCTAACGGACTGTGGAGGCACATAAGGGCCATTGTCAGGGCTTTTCTCTCCATCTCATCTAAAATGAACGAGGTCTTCGACTTTGCTCACATTAGGATGAGATTTTCCTCCTATTTCTAACAGACTCTGGGGGCACATAAGAGCCGTTGTCAGGGCCTCTCCCCCTATCTCATTTAAAATGAACGAGATCTTCGACTTTGCTCATGTTAGGACGAGGTTCTCCTCCTATTTCTAATCGGACTATAAGGGCACATAAGAGCTATTGTCAGGGCTTCTCCTTCCATCTCATCTAAAATGAATGAGGTCTTCGACTTTGCTCACGTTAGAATGAGATTCTTCTCTCTATTCCTAACGGACTGTGGGGGCACATAAGGACTATTATTAGGGCCTCTCCTCCCATCTCATCTAAAATGAATGAGGTCTTCGACTTTGCTCACGTTAGGATGAGGTTCTCCTTCTATTTCTAACACGGCCACTTCTAATTGCTTCTTTTCTGTCATTATATAATTTTTGCATTAAGAAACAATAATGTTAAAATGAAGAAGTTTTATTGCAAAAAAAATTATTGATAATACATCCTCAGATTTTCTGAATTCTAAGATCGTGGGAGCATTGTTCCTCCGAGTTTCTTTAGACGATAAGTTTTGGATTGGACGACTTCCACCACCTCATACGGATCTTCCCAATTTGGGGCAAGCTTTTTCTGACTCTAAGGCTGAAAGATGGTGACTCGCCGAAGCACTAAGTCCCCCACTCTGAATGTTTTACTTCTGACTCTGAAGTTATAGTACCGGACCACCTTTCATCTGTAGGCTGCCATCCGAACCTGGGCTTTCTCCCTTTTTTCTTCCAACAGATCGAGATTGACTCTGAGGTCCTATGGGTTGTGCTGCTCGTTGTAGGCCACGACCCATGCTGACGGAAGCTTAAGTTCGACCGGGATGACTGCCTATGTTCCAAAGGTCAAAGCGAATGGTATTTTTCCAGTTGGCAGCCTTTGAGTAGTTCGGTATGTCCAGAGAACATGATAGAGTTTGTCCACCCAGGCCCCCTTTGCTCTATCGAGCCTTGTCTTGATACCTTGTAGTAGAGTTCGGTTGGTCACTTCAACTTCTCTATTTGCCTGTGGATGAGCGACCGATGTGAAGTGGTGGGAGATATTTAGATCTTCACAGAATTCGGCGAACCTCATCCATATGAATTATCGTCCGTTATCGGTTATAAGGGTTTGGGATAGACCAAATCGACAGACTATTGACTTTCAAATGAAGTTCTGTACCTTGGCCTCGATAATTTTGGCTAGAGGTTCGGCTACGATCCATTTGGTAAAGTAGTCAATCGCGATCAAGAGAAACTTCCGTTGCCTAGATGTCATCGAAAAAGGACTGAGTATGTCCATTCCCCACTGCACGAACGGCCAAGGTGAGCTTAGCGGAGTAAGTTCAGAGGCCGATTATCTTTGTACGTTTGCATTCTTCTGACAGCGGTCATATTTCTTGACATACTCCATGGAATCATGATATAAGGTTGGTCAATAGTACCCTTGTCGAAGTAATTTTTGTAATAGAGATCTAGCTCCTACGTGGCTTCCATAAATTTTCTCGTGCGCTTTCCATAATGCAAAGTCGATCTCTGAAGGTCGGAGACATCTCAGCAGCGGTAGCGAATACGATCTCTTATACAACCTGCCTTCATACAAAACGTACCGAGAGACTTGATTCCTGAGTTTTCGAGCTTCTTTCGAATCACGAGAAAGGACTCCATCCTTGAGGTAGGCAACCAACGGGTCGATCCAGCTTAGCTCAAGTTCTGTCTGCAAAATAACCTGCGATTCCTCTGAGCTTGAGCACTTTAGGGTCTCAAAAAATACTTCTTTGGACAGTTTGGCTGGAGCTGAAGTGACCAACTTAGAGAGAAGGTCGGCTCTTATATTTTTTGCTCTTGAAATCTGTCGAATGTCGAAACAGCTGAAGGCCGGAGTCAAGTCTTTTACTTTCTCAAGATATTTCATCATACTTTTCTCTCATGCTTCATAGCTGCCACTAACTTGGTCAACCACTAATTGAGAATCGCTGTAGATTTGAAGCTGATCTACTCTTAATTCTCTTATAATTTTTAATCCAATGATTAGCGCTTCATACTCAACCCCATTATTAGTCGCTGGGAATTCGAAATGCAGTGCATACTCAACGACGACTCCCTCGGGACTAACTAAGACCAACCCCGCACCTGATCCAGCAGAGTTGGACGAACTATCCATGTATAGAGCCCAAAAACCTTCGAAAAGGTTGGCTGTCTCTTCAGAAAGATTCGGTTATGACAGCAGAGCGTCGGTCTCGTTCTGCTCAAGCTCGGCATCATCAGGAATGGTATACTCCACTACAAATATATTAATATCTAAGCTTTGATCGATGGCCGGGGTCAATAATTGATATCTAATTTTATGAGCTCGATTGCTCATTTTGCAATTCTCCCAGAAGCATCCATTCGCTGAAGGACTGTCTTTATTGGTTGATCCATGAGGATCGTTATCGTGTACCCCTAGAAGTAAGGTCAGAGCCTCCTGGCAGCAATTAGAAGATAGTAAACTAATTTTTTTAGCTTAGAATACCTGATCTCTGCATTTCTTAGGATCTGACTTATGTAGTAAATCGACTGCTGTATCTTCGCTTCCTCCTTGACTAGGACTGCTGTCAAGGCCATCGAGGAGACCGCTAGGTACAAAAATAATTCTTTTCTAAGTTCGAACTTCGCCAGCAGTGGGGGTAAACCAAGGTAGTTTTTGAGCTCTTCAAATATCCATTGGCACTCTATCATCCAACAAAAATTTTTTGGTTGCTTGAGAACTTGAAAGAAGGGCATGCATCGCCTGGCCGATCTCGAGACGAAGCAATTTAGGGATGCCACCTTTTCAGTCAAGCGCTGAACTTTTTTGATTGTCTTTGGGGCGTCATCTTTTGAATGACTCGAATTTTCTTAGAATTTGCTTCAATCCCGTGCCTCAACATCATAAACCCCAGAAACTTTTCAGAGGTCACGCCAAAGGCGCACTTGGTTGGGTTGAGTTTCATCTTGTGCTTTTTGAGTGTGCTAAAGATCTCTTCAAGGTCGATGAGGTGATCTATAGAAGCTCAGCTTTTGATAAGTATGTCATCTACGTACACCTTCATATTGCGGCTGATCTACTCCTTGAAGATCTTGTTGATCAGGCATTGGTATGTTGTCCCTGCATTTTTGAGTTCAAAGAGCATAATCCTATAACAATAAAGACTATGGTCAGTAATAAAAGCAGTTTTCTCCTTGTCCTCCAGTGCCATCTGTATCTGATTATAACCAGAAAAGGCATCCATGAAGATGAAAAGCTCGTGATCCGAGGTCGCATCCATCAATTGATCGATTTTGGGTAGAGGGTAACTATCCTTTGGGTAGACCTTGTTCAACTTTTTGAAGTCTATACACATCCTCCACTTGTTGTTAGCCTTTTTGACAAGGACCACGTTTGAGATCCAAATCGGATAGTTAATTTTTTGGATGAATCTGGCTTTGAGGAGCTTGCCTACTTCTTCGACGATTGCTTTCTACCTCTCCGGGGTGTGGCTGTGCATCTTCTCTTTTATTGATCGATGCTTCGGATCAACGGTCAGTCGATGTTCCATGACCTCAGCGTCAATTTCTAGCATATCTGCTAGAGCTCAGGCGAAGACGTCGGCATTCTTCCTGAGGAAGGTAACAAGTTGCTCCCGAACCTCATCTCCTAAGTTGGAGCCAATCTGCACCGCATGCTCCACATTTCCATCGTTCAAGGGTACAGAGATGAGGTCCTCCATAGGCTTGCCTCGCTCCTCGGTGAGATCATCACGGACGTCCAGTCCATCGATAGGATAAAGGTCGGACTGTTCTTTTTTATGCAGGATGATTGAGTAGCAGTGCCTTACCAAAGCTTAATCTTTCCTGATCTCTTCGATCCCGTGACTTGTTGAAAATTTTACCTTCAAATAATAAGTTGATACCACTGCCCGAAGTGCATTTAGACCAGGTCGTCCGAGAATAGCATTATAGATGGATGGAGTCCTTACGACTAAAGAATCGATCTGCATCTCAATCAGTTTCGAACATTTCTCCGCAGTCACAGCCAAGGTTATTATGTCCTCCACTGGTATGGCATTGCTAGTGAAGCCTATCAACGGAGAGTTTATAGGCCCCAAGTGGTTATTGAGTAAGGATATTTTTGAGAAGACATCATAAAATAATACGTCGGTCGAGCTTCCATTATCTACTAAAATGTGGCATACATCATAATCGATAATATTTAAAGAGATTACAATCGTATCATTGTGGAGAAATTGGATCCCCTAAGTGTCTGCCTCGGAGAAGATTATGGATTCTTCAGTCCTCCTTCTCTTCATTGATCCCTCAGATCCGCTGGCCTCTCCCTGTCGAAGTCTCCCTAAGATCGTATTAATGATGCCGAGAGGTGGCCGATCTCCTTGTTGATCCTCCCCCCTTGGTGGCTCGGGCTGCAGCAATGCCCTCGGTCAATCTTCACATCCTTCAGGTCATCGCCATAGGAATGGCCTAATCTGCCTCACTTGATGAGCTCCTCGATCTCATCCTAGAGTTGAATACACTCCTCAGTGTCGTGACCATGATCATGATGATAAAGACAGAACTTGTTAGGATTGTGCTTGCTGGAGTGAGAGTGCATCCTTTTCGGCCTCGGTAATTGCTCCCTGATTTTCATTAGCATTTGGATTTTTGGAGCATTGAGGGGGGCGTAGTTATAAAATTTTCGTTGAAAAGAACCTCGCCGCACCCTTCTATCCGGGCTTCCCTGCCTCCGAGCCCAGGGAGGAGTTCAAGCTCGCTTCCACTCATAGGAAGTTCAGGAGCACTGCCGAGCTTCACTCGACTTTCCTTCTTCGGTGGGCGCACCCGACTGGTCGATTCGCTGCTTATCAAAGGCTTCATCATCCCTGATCTTGAAGGCTTCTTCAGCTTGAGCATAACCTTCAGCCCGAGCTAGCAGATTGGCAAAGCCCTGGGATACTTCTTCTCTAGAGAGAATAGCAAATCATTCTTCTAGAAGCCATCCTTGAGTACGGTCATTGCAACTGATTGGTCCAGGTTTCGGACCTCCAATGCAGCGGCATTAAATCGGATGACATAAGTCTGGATGAATTCTTCCTCCTTCTGCTTGATGTTCATCAAGAAATTCGAACCTCGGTGTGGACGTTGGCTGCTGACGAAATGAGCCACAAACTGATGGTTCATTTAATCAAAGAAAAAGATGGTGCCCGACTTAAGTGCCGAGTACCAATTTCTGGCTGCTCCCTTGAGGGTAGACGAAAAAGTCCGACACAAAATAGTATCTGACGTACCGTGGAGCAACATCATTGTTCGAAAGGCCTCTAGATGATTGATCAGATTGGAGGTTCCATCGTAACTCTCGAACAGTGGGAGCTTGAAATTTGGTAGGATTGGTTTCTGCATGATCCTCTGAGAAAAAGGAAGGTCAGTGCGAATATCATTACCATGTAAGGAGAGAGTATGATGGAGCTTTTCAATTCGTCAGCTCATTTCTAAGAGCCTTTGATACAGGAGATCTTCACGATCATTGATCTTCAGGATTTTCTGGTGGAACAGGCGTGAAGCTTCCCCTGGGTCGAGTCTAAAGGAGAAAATCAGATTCGTTCAAATCTGATTGGATCGAGAGGCATATTTCAAAATTTTTTTTTAGATCTAAATCTAATCTGATACTTTTCAAATCTAATTTTATAATCTAATAAATAAAAAAAAATAAATTAAATTAAATCTAAATTAATGTTACCTTGATTTGGGTAATCCGATTATCCTTTGATGATTCTGTTGATTGCCTGAGGTTTTGGATCTAGTCACGTAAGCACCTGACCTCTACCGATATCCACTCTGACTGGATCTGGAGATCTTCTCCTTCTTTATCACATCTCCAAAAATTAGATCTAGATCTGATTTGGAGGATCTTCAAAACTCCTTCTGAAGATCAGCAATCATCTCTACAGCAGTGCTGCCTTCTTCCTTTCTCGTCAGTCTTTTCTTGCCTAGATCGCACCAAACTGAAGCCCAACTTTCTTGGGCATGGAGAGGAGAGAGAGGATCAAAAGATGGCATGGAGGAGAAAGAGGGGCAGCCTTGGGGCATGGGCTAAGAGGAACTCACAAAAAAGTTGGGCGCAGATAGGATTTATTTATAGACCCTGCAGTGCCATGCAGTGCTGCATCATCCCGGCCAATCATATTGCTTCATGTAATTAAATCTAAATCTAATTGATGGGATGATATCAAATGATCCAATCAGATGAGAGCCCTATAAATTCATCCTTAGATGGCGCCTAAGACTGATCAAAGTCTATGGCTAGGGATCATCTAAGTTAAATCCAAGAAGCAACCTGAAGTCCCATCCATATGGGACTTCAGTGTTTATCCACATGGGGTGCACGCCATCCTAGGCGTGCTCCCTCCATCTATCTACCAAATGGTAGGTGGACTTGGTTAATAAGTCCCTCCTATGGGTGCATGATACAAGGGCAGGTGTCCAAGGGTCAAAGGTCAACGTTTGACCAAAGTCAAAGGACAAGAATTAGCAGGTATCGAAAAATAGCAGGTGCTGTCTCAAATTTATTTTATAAATTAAGACAATCCTTTTTTGATCTGGACAAGCTCCAGTTAGATCAGGTAAAGATATCTGAGTGAGCACAAACATATTTAACTCGATCGAGATAACTTTAAATGATAATAGAAGAAGAACGTTAGGCTCAATCGTGTGCTAGCACGATTTTCTTGAACCTAATTAAATCTAATTCAAATCAATTGAACTGGGTTAGTCCAATTGATGATATCCAGATCCAAATCTTTGTTTGTGTGATCCAGTTAGATTCAATTCTGTATGGTAATGGGATATATCGTGATCTTCATCATCGATATCATCGAAACTTCTTTCGATGGATCAAGACTCTTTTGATTTAAATAACTAGAATGATTGATCATCTAAATCATTCTAATTACTCCCAAAATCCATCAGTGACAACTAGTAGTATATGGTGGTAATCCATCAAAACTAAAAATAAACCTCTTGGTTCAGCTATTTTGTGTGATTAAGTTCTTCTATCTTGAGCCCTGATCAGATTAGGATTAAGGTGGACTCGTCAAATCCTAATTTCTATCATATAATTTAATCATTCGATTCAAGTCTAATGTGAAAATCTTAATAGAAACTCTTTCTATTATTTCACTCTCTACCATGGCCATGAGCTTATGGACTTGATTCTCATGATCATCATAGAGCTGCACCTCATCCTCGCAACTGGGGATGAGACCTCCCCCAAGCCTCAGCTTCAACTTCAGCGTCAAAATATTGGCTGGGGATGAGACCTCCCCCAGCCTCAGCTTCAACTTCAGCCGTCAACATTGGCTGGAGATGAGACCTCCCCGAGCTTCAGCTGCAACAAATCGGGAGCCTGGAAGAAAGACTTCGGCAGTCGCCTGTTTTGGTACTCCCTTCTCTTCAATATTTTGAACTCGGAGTGGGGGGCTACTGTTGGGGATAAATCCCGCTCCCTGCCAAAGCCCGGCCCAACGCTCAGGCCCAATGTAACCAGTAGCCGCTGAGAGCTTCAGCGCCAGGCGCCAGGCCGAGCCCCTACACGGACCGAACTGCCGTAGAGGCCGAACTCCCCTGCACCAAGGTCCGGGCCGAACTGCCTTAGAGGCGAATCATCGAGCCCTGGCCGAACTCCTTCGGACCCCACGGCCGAACTCCTTCGGACCGACCCAGGCGAGCCCGTGGCTGCCAACTCCTTCGGACTTGTTCACCGGCCGAGCTCCTTGCGGAACGAACCCCAGGCGAGCCCGTGCCGCCGACCTTCGGACCGACTTCAGGCGAGCCCAAAGTCCGAACCCTCTCGGACCGACGCTAGGCGACCGAACTCCTAGCGACCCTTGCCGAACCAACTAGCAACGAAGTCCTCAACTGGCCAGCCGAGCTTCTTCGGCCTCTCAGCGGTCGAACTCCCGGCAACGTCCCACGGCCGAACTCTACAGATGGCCGACCCTTCAGCCAGACGAAACTCCCCAGCTTCCCCTCGGCGAACCTCTGTTACAAGTCCGAACTCCATTGGACGAACTGTCGCCTGCAGCAAGACCGGACGGCGCCTTCCTCTCCGTACCGGACTCCGTGCGGCCCACGGCTCATCGGGTATGGCTCCCACGATCTACCCGACGACCCTTCCTCCCGACCGGACTCCATGCGGCCCATGGACTCGCCGGTATGGCTCCACGATGACTCGCCGGTATGGCTCCCACGATCTACCGGACGACGCCTTCCTCTCCGTTACCGGACTCCATGCGGGCCACGACTCGCCGGTATGGCTCCCACGATTCTACCGGACGACGCCTTCCTCTCCGTACCAAACTCCATGCTGCCCGATGACTCTGCCAGACGCACAGCCGTCACCATACAACTAAGCTCCGCTATTAAAAGGACCCCTCCCGAACATACTAAGGGCTAAGCTCTCTGAACTCTCGACTCTCTAAGCTCTCCTCCCACATTCTCTAAGCTCCGAACTCATCCCGAGCACTCCATTTACTGTTGGTCGGAAACTAACTTGACCGTCGAAGGTCCTGCCGGAGCCACCACCCCACCGGTTTCGGACGGGACTTCGTTCTTTCAGGTCCCGGCGGCGCCCAGCGGCCTCGATTGCGGCGACCTCCGACCGGCGACGGATTTCCGGCACCAACAGATTGCGCCTAAGGAAGGGATAAATCCCGCTCCTGCGAAGCCCGGCCCAACGCTCAGCCCAATGTAACCAGTAGCCGCTGAAGAGCTTCAGCGCCAGGCGCCAGGGGCCGAGCCCCTAACACGGCCGAACTGCCTAGAGGCGAACTCCCCTGCACCAAGGTCCGGGCCGAACTGCCTAGAGGGCGAATCAGCGAGCCCTGCCGAACTTCTTCGGACCCCACGGCCGAACTCCTTCGGACCGACCCCAGGCGAGCCCGTGCAGTCGAAACTCCTTCGGACTTCCCACGGCCGAGCTCCTTCGGACCGACCCCAGCAAGCCCGTGCAGCCGAACTCCTTCGGACGACTTCAGGCGAGCCCAAGTGGCCGAACCCCTTCGGAGCCGACCCTAGGCGACCGAACTCCTCAGCAGACCCTGGCCGAACCAACTAGACAACCGAAGTCCTTCAACTGGCCAGCCGAGCTTCTTCGGGCCTCTCAGCGGTCGAACTCCTCGGCAACCGTCCCACGGCCAACTCTACAAGATGGCCGACCCTTCAGCCAGACGAACTCCCCCAGCTTCCCCTCGGCCGAACTCTGTTACAAGTCCGAACTCCATTGGACGAACTGTCGCCTGCAGCAAGATCGGACGGACGCTTCCTCTCCGTTACCGGACTCCGTGCGGCCCACGGCTCGCCGGTTATGGCTCCCACGATCTACCGGACGATGCCTTCCTCCCCGTACCGGACTCCATGCGGCCACGACTCGCCGGCATGGCTCCCACGATGACTCGCCGGTATGGCTCCCACGATCTACCGGACGGATGCTTCCTCTCCGTACCGGACCTCCATGCGGCCCACGACTCGCCGGTATGGCTCCCACGATCTACCGGACGACGTCTTCCTCTCCGTACCAAAACTCCTGCTGCCCGACGACTCTCTGCCAGACGGCACAGCCGTCACCATCAACTAAGCTCCGCTATAAAAGGACCCCTCCTGACATACTAAGCTAAGCTCTCTGAACTCTCGACTCTCTAAGCTCTCCTCCACATCTCTTAAGCTCCGAAACTCATCCCGAGCACTCCATTACTGTTGGCCGAAAACTAACTTGACCGTCGGGGGTCCTGCGGAGCACCACCCCATCGGTTCCGGACGGGACTTCGTTTTGCAGGTCCCGACGGCGCCAGCGGCCTCGATTGCCGGCGACCTCCGCGGCGACGGATTTCGGCACACACAAAGTCCAATGTGGAAACTTAATAGAAACTCTTTCTATTATTTCACTCTTCTGTCGTGGCCATGGGCTTATGAACTTGATTCTCATTGATCATCATAGGACAGCTCCTCATCCACGAGGTAGATAGATTTCCTTGGTGCAATCCAATTCCTAAATGAACATGCTATAGCCAACATACACCTCAGGGTTCCGAATGGCTAGAAGACCGAGTTATGGTATAGTCAAACTATAACACCCTCAAGGTGAACTCGATGCATCTTAGGTCAAAGAACTAGACACACCACTGTAGCTTCGAGTCAATCATCGATGAGAAGGTAGACTTCCTTATGACTACTCGAGGTTGGTCACATTCAGTGCTCCTCGTTCTTTAATGAGTACTTATACTCTCGTTCTCTAACGAGTACTTTGAGAGATTATGCCATTTTTCTGATGTCTAGAATTATTGACTAAGGATATTTTTTTCCACTTCTCGAAATCTTGGATTCGAAGCGAAATTTCTTTAATGGGAAAAAATTTTTTCAATTTGTTGCTTTTCTACTTCATGTCTGATTTCTTTGAACTTTCAAAAGCTTCAAACTTGTGTCTCATAAGATACACATACCATAACCTAGATAAATCATCCGGTAAAGATTTATGAAGTAGATAAAATTATCTCTAGCCGGCACATCAAATAACCGCATACATCAGTATGTACTAGGACAAGAAGATCCGTGGCCCTTTCCCTACGTCCTAAACAAAAGGGAGCTTAGTCATTTTGCCAGAGACAGGATTCACAAATTGGATATGACTCGAAAGTCAATGGACTCGATGTAGCTCGATTTTCTCTAAATTTGTTAACCCTATCTTCTGCTATATGGCATAGTCTCAGGTGCATAGATATCTATCATTTAGACTATCCCTAGGTCATTTATAGTATTCGCATTTTGCTCCATATTAAAAATAGATATATTCAATATATAACTGATAAGACCGTTAATAAGGAAACCACTTGCAATTTTATTTCTTTCATAACGAATATTATTAATGGTTCTTAAGAAAACTAATTACATAGCTTTCTAATGCAAGGCAAAAAATAGAAATCAAATTCCTATTTGCTGCAGGCACATAATAATAGTCTTTTTAACACTCAGTCTAAACCAGATGGTAGTCGAAGAGGTATGTTTTTCATGGCAACGATACAACTCTTGTTTTTATTTTCGATGCGTAGGATCATCTCACCATCCTCACCTCCTGCTATCCTCAAGACCCTGTTATAGAAGTGCATAAGTGGCACTAGAACCAGAGTCAAGCATCCAACTGGATGCAGGAAAAAATCGTAAGATAGATTCAATAACGAGCATACCTCCAGAAGGATCTGTCTCCTTTTTTAAATGGCCAGGTAAGTAGGATAGTTCCGCTTTCAGTGACCGTTTCATTATTGCAATTGAAAAATACTTTTCTTTGTTAGTAGCCTCTTCTTCAGCTCTGCCTTTTTCTTCTTTCCCCTTCCACCTACTTTTTTATAGACTTCTTTCTTCTTTCCAAAAAATTTTCTCTTAGAAAAAAGTTCGTTCCATAGCAAGTACTGAGCTTTAGAACTTTTCATGGGAGAGATCAGTAGTAACCAGCATGTTCATAGTTCAGCTAAGAAGTTTTGAAGTTTATGCATATGGTAGTTCATGATGAACTGTCCATACACATCAGTCAAGGATTGCAGAATTATATCATTCTGCAGATCCAAGTCCACCTCACTCCGAGCTTCTTAAGCTCTTCTAAGTTCTTTGATCATCATCAGACAATGATCTTGGACTATTTGTCCATCACGCATCTTAGCCTTAAATAGTCATTTAGTGACTTGATATTTGGCTGTTGCGACTCTGTTCATCAAACATCTTCTATAGGTGAGCCAACATTTGATGAGCAGTTTCTGATATCTTCATGTTGGCGCTGAAGTTCGATCAGACACCGAGCCCAACATGTAGTATCTGCCTTATTATCATCGTCTATCACTTATCCAAAGTTTCTCTGCTTAGTGGATGGACGAGCTGATAAGATGAAAAAGATCCTGGTCCAGTACATGAGTTAACTTCTCAGAATCCAAAATGATTTTAAATTTTGGAGCCAATTCTTATAATTTGGTCGATCAGTCTATTGATATCTAGAATTCGTGCTATGGGATTGGATGCAGATTTTCCTATAGAGAGTCAAAATTTTAGTTAGATATTATAATTAAAGATAACCAATTTATTTAAAATTTTATTTTAAAATAAATTAGCTCTCACTATTTTTTGGGATCCCTACACTCCCTCTGTAGAGATGTAAAAATTCCACGATTACTGATTTCTAGTGGATGGTATGGTCCACCAACTGACTCATCACCGTCACCTAACAGTTATTGATGATGGATTAGCCAATAACGGTGAACAACTCTTATTCAATGATTTTTGAATCATGATGCATCCAAACGTGATCTCTAATTCATGAAATCTCATTGTGTCCAGAATATTGACCACTCCTTAGTTAAGTCAGACCCACCATTTACATAAATTTGGGATTTCTAATTGAGTCTCTCATCGTATCTAAAATATTAAGTCCAATCATCCTCTAGCCCGTATAACATCCAATGCCAATAGACATAGTTGCATCTTTTTTGGTGGCAACTGAGCTACTATAACCAGCTGAAAATAATCAACTCCGAGAAAGGTCCACAATCTTACCAATGGTGGAAGCACCTTAGACTTAATCTTTTCTTAAAAAGATTTGATTCAGATCTCATTAAACTAGACTTGACATAGTCATAATCATTATGACTAACTAGTGGCATGGGTTAGCTCGGATTATTGACCATCTCAGATCAGAACTGACCAACAAACATGGCCAGGTAAGTAAGATCGATGAAAGGATATGCTATATAACTCGACAAGAACGCATTCGAGTCGAGTAGCTCCCAATTAAAAATTAGTCGGTCGTATCTACCAAATTATTGAGCTAGAATCCAATTGGGTTAGCCTATAATCCAGACTCTAACACTTAGCCTAATTAGATCTTAGCTTGATCGATCACTCACGTGACTCGATCCTTGATCCAGACTTAATCCTATTAGACTGATCAATTTAGCAGTGTTGATCCCATCTAACCAACTCTTGATTCGATTTGATCAACTGCTTAGCACCTAATTGTGCTACTCAAATCCGAACCCAATTTTATGAACATATCTTTAGATATGAAAATTCTTAATTTTAGATCTAATATATTCATAATCTTATTCTTAATTAAGTTTAGGGTTCATAAATAAAACATATAAATAAGATCCTAGGATTCAGAATCTAGAATTTTGCAGAAAATAAATTTTTTAATTTTTGATTAAGGACGAATACGCAGTACCCTACACATCATAAAAATCCCATCGAATGAAAGAAGAGAGTCTTTAACCCTACTTTGTTCTTATGATCGAACGGCCAAGAAAAAATGTACTTAATCAGAAATACAACTAATCTACAAAACTAATTAGATCTAAGCATATATCTTATATAAAACTTGATCTAATTAAAATATATTTTGCATACATCTCATGTATCATATCATGCATGTTTTCAGATCTAAATTATCTCATAATCATCTAAAAAATTAAATTTTTAATTTGATCACATCAAATAAAATTTAATCTAGACCTTTTGTAGACTATTTTACAACTAGTCTAAATATGCAACTATCATATCTCATATGAATAAATTAATTTAATTTATTTTTTATTTAGATCTGATTATAATATTTATAGATCAAAAAATAGTAAATAAATAGATCTTAAAAATCATAATTAATCAAATAAAAATTATGATTTATATAGACTATACATAGAATAATTCTATTTTCTGTCTAGTTATGTATTTATACATATTAGAATCTAGATTAATTAATTTTAATTTTTTTAATTTTCTAATTTCAGATCTAATCACATCTCATGTGATATCTGAAATTACTAATTTATCAGAATTAAATCAGATCTAAATAGATTTTTATGCACCTTGGCTCTGATAACCGTTGAAGAAAAAACAGATTTTTTGGATCAGCCACCTCTGCCCCGGCCGAACTACCAAAAGAGGTGTTTCTGGAAACTCTGAAGTGCCCGACCACCGAGGAACCTCAGGCCGTCCTGCGGACGGACTTCGAGCCCAGCTGGATCGATCCGCTGATCGCCTACCTCGAAGAAGGGGTCCTCCCTCACGACCGGAGAGAAGCTCGGAAGCTCAGGAGTCAAGCCTCCCGCTACGTCTTGTACGAGGGCAGGTTATATAAAAGGTCGTACTCCCTCCCGTTGCTGAGGTGCCTCCGACCCTCTGAGGCCTGCATCGCGCTACAGGATGTCCACGAAGGACTCTGCGGAAGTCACGCGGGAGCCAGATCCCTATCGCAAAGACTACTTCGGCAAGGGTACTACTGGCCAACCCTACTTCGTGATTCCACGGAATACGTGAAGAGATGTGACCGCTGCCAGAAGAACGCCAGCGTGCAAAGGCAGCCGGCATCCGAACTCACTCCGCTCACTGCACCCTGGCCCTTCGCGCAGTGGGGGATGGACATCCTCGGCCCCTTTCCCAACGGCGTCCGGACAACGGAAGTTCCTCCTGGTCGCGATTGACTACTTTACCAAGTGGGTCGAGGCGGAACCACTAGCGAAGATCACCGAGGCCAAGGTGCAGGACTTCGTCTGGAAGACGCTGATCTGCCGGTTCGGTCTGCCCCGAGCCCTCATAACCGATAATGGGCGACAGTTCGCTGGAGCCCGGTTTGCCGAGTTCTGCGAAGGACTAAACGTCTCCCACCACTTCACGTCGGTGGCTCATCCGCAAGCCAATGGGGAAGCCGAAGTGACCAATCGGACCCTGCTGCAAGGCCTCAAAACGAGGCTCGACAGGGCAAAGGGGGCCTGGGCAGACGAACTCTACCACGTCCTCTGGGCATACCGAACAACGCAGAGGGTACCGACCGGCGAGACGCCCTTCGCCCTTGGCCTTCGGCACCGAGGCAGTCATCCCGATCGAGCTCAAACTTCCATCTGCTCGAATCGTGGGCTTCAACGAGCAACTCAACCCCCAGGACCTCAGAGCCAACCTCGACCTTCTAGAAGAAAAGAGAGGAAGGCGGCCCGCATCCGGATGGCCACCTACCAACGGAAGGTGGCTCGGTATTACAATTCCAGAGTCAAAAACAAGGCGTTCAGAGTTGGGGATTTGGTGCTCCGACGAGCAGCCGTCTCTCAGCCCCAGAGTCAAGGGAAGCTCGTCCCAAATTGGGAAGGTCCGTACGAAGTGGTAGAGGTCATCCGACCTGGAACCTATCGCCTAAAGGAGCTCGGAGGACTAACGCTTCCCCGACCTTGGAACTCGGAAAACCTGAGAATGTACCACCAATAGTTTCCCTCAATAAAACCTTGTTGCTCGACACTATCGTTTCAGGGTCGCTGAAAAAAAAAAAAAAAAAAAAAAAAAAAAAAAAAAAAAAGAAGAGAAGAAGCGAGCGGAAATGTCCCGCTAGGAACAGGAGGAGAACCTCGTCCTAGCGTGAGCAAAGTCAAAGGCCCCGTTCGCACAAAGGACGGGATGGGGGGAGAAGCGAGGACGACGGTCCTCATGTGCCCCCACAGCCGGCTAGGAACAGGAGGAGAACCTCGTCCTAGCACGAGCAAAGTCAAAGGCCCCGTTCGCAAAGGACGGGATGGGGGGAGAAGCGAGGACGACGGTCCTCATGTGCCCCCACAGCCGGCTAGGAACAGGAGGAGAACCTCGTCCTAGCACGTGAGCAAAGTCGAAGGCCCCGTTCCACAAAGGACGGGATGGGGGGAGAAGCGAGGACGACGGTCCTCATGTGCCCCCACAGCCGGCTAGGAACAGGAGGAGAACCTCGTCCTAGCGTGAGCAAAGTCGAAGGCCCCGTCCACAAAGGACGGGATGGGGGGAGAAGCGAGGACGACGGTCCTCATGTGCCCCCACAGCCGGCTAGGAACAGGAGGAGAACCTCGTCCTAGCGTGAGCAAAGTCGAAGGCCCCGTCCACAAAGGACGGGATGGGGGGAGAAGCGAGGACGACGGTCCTCATGTGCCCCCACAGCCGGCTAGGAACAGGAGGAGAACCTCGTCCTAGCGTGAGCAAAGTCGAAGGCCCCGTCCACCAAGGACGGGATGGGGGGAGAGGCGAGGACGACGGTCCCCATGTGCCCCCACAGCCCGTTGGGAACAAGAGGAGAACCTCGTCCTGACGCGAGCAAGGTCCAAGGCCGAGCCCCAGAGTCTACGGCAAGCTTCACTGCAGAAGACGAGGTCTCCTTCAGACCTCAGCTTCAACTTCGGTATCAGCATCAGCGGGAGACGGGATCTCCCCCAAGCGATCATAACCTTGACTGCAAAAGAGGAGGTCTCCCCCGAATCGACTTCGGTTGATGAAGGCAATGTCAACTCCGACCCTGACCACGGGGGGCGACATTGACTCCGGCCTCAACGTCGGCTTCACCAATTTTGGCTGGAAACGAGTCCCACTTCAACTCCAAACATCGACTGGGGATGAGACCTCCCCCAAGCCTCAGCTTCAACTTCAGCGTCAATATTGGCTGGAGATGAGACCTCCCCCGAGCTTCAGCTGCAACAAATGCGGAGCCTGGAAGAAGACTTCGGCAGTCGCCTGTTTTGGTACTCCCTTCCTTCAATTTTTGAACTCGGGAGTGGGGGGGCTACTGTTGGGGATAAATCCCGCTCCTGCCGAAGCCCGGCCCAACGCTCAGCCCAATGTAACCAGTAGCCGCTGAAGAGCTTCAGCGCCAGGCGCCAGGCCGAGCCCCTAACACGGCCGAACTGCCTTAGAGGCCGAACTCCCCTGCACCAAGGTCCGGGCCGAACTGCCTAGAGGCCGAACTCAGCGAGCCCTGGCCGAACTCCTTCGGACCCCACGGCCGAACTCCTTCGGACCGACCCCAGGCGAGCCCGTGCAGCCGAACTCCTTCGGACTTCCCACGGCCGAACTCCTTCGGACCGACCCCAGGCGAGCCCGTGACCCCACGGCCGAACTCCTTCGGACCGACTTCAGGCGAGCCCAAGTGGCCGAACCCCTTCGGACCGACCCTAGGCGACCGAACTCCTCAGCGAGCCCTGGCCGAACCAACTAGCAACCGAAGTCCTTCAACTGGCCAGCCGAGCTTCTTCGGGCCTCTCAGCGGTCGAACTCCTCGGCAACCGTCCCACGGCCGAACTCTACAGATGGCCGACCCTTCAGCCAGACGAACTCCCCCAGCTTCCCCCTCGGCCGAACTCTGTTACAAGTCCGAACTCCATTGGACGAACTGTCGCCTGCAGCAAGACCGGACGGCGCCTTCCTCTCCGTACCGGACTCCGTGCGGCCCACGGCTCGCCGGTATGGCTCCCACGATCTACCGGACGACGCCCTTCCTCCCCGTACCGGACTCCATGCGGCCCATGACTCGCCGGTATGCTCACGATGACTCGCCGGTATGGCTCCCACGATCTACCGGACGACGCCTTCCTCTCCGTACCGGACTCCATGCGGCCACGACTCGCCGGTATGGCTCCCACGATCTACCGGACGACGCCTTCCTCTCCGTACCAAACTCCATGCTGCCCGATGACTCTCTGCCAGACGGCACAGCCGTCACCATCAACTAAGCTCCGCTATAAAAGGACCCCTCCCGACATACTAAGGCTAAGCTCTCTGAACTCTCGACTCTCTAAGCTCTCCTCCACATCTCTAAGCTCCGGAACTCATCCCGAGCACTCCATTACTGTTGGTCGGAAACTAACTTGACCGTCGAAGGGTCCTGCCGGAGCCACCACCCCACCGGTTTCGGACGGGACTTCGTTTTGCAGGTCCCCGGCGGCGCCCAGCGGCCTCGATTGCGGCGACCTCCGACGGCGACGGATTTCGGCACCAACAGATTGGCGCTAGAGGAAGGGGATAAATCCCGCTCCTGCCGAAGCCCGGCCCAACGCTCAGCCCAATGTAACCAGTAGCCGCTGAAGAGCTTCAGCGCCAGGCGCCAGGCCGAGCCCCTAACACGGCCGAACTGCCTAGAGGCCGAACTCCCCTGCACCAAGGTCCGGGCCGAACTGCCTAGAGGCCGAATCAGCGAGCCCTGGCCGAACTTCTTCGGACCCCACGGCCGAACTCCTTCGGACCGACCCCAGGCGAGCCCGTGCAGTCGAACTCCTTCGGACTTCCCACGGCCGAGCTCCTTCGGACCGACCCCAGGCAAGCCCGTGCAGCCGAACTCCTTCGGACCGACTTCAGGCGAGCCCAAGTGGCCGAACCCCTTCGGACCGACCCTAGGCGACCGAACTCCTCAGCGAGCCCTGGCCGAACCAACTAGCAACCGAAGTCCTTCAACTGGCCAGCCGAGCTTCTTCGGGCCTCTCAGCGGTCGAACTCCTCGGCAACCGTCCCACGGCCGAACTCTACAGATGGCCGACCCTTCAGCCAGACGAACTCCCCCAGCTTCCCCCTCGGCCGAACTCTGTTACAAGTCCGAACTCCATTGGACGAACTGTCGCCTGCAGCAAGATCGGACGGCGCCTTCCTCTCCGTACCGGACTCCGTGCGGCCCACGGCTCGCCGGTATGGCTCCCACGATCTACCGGACGATGCCTTCCTCCCCGTACCGGACTCCATGCGGCCCACGACTCGCCGGCATGGCTCCCACGATGACTCGCCGGTATGGCTCCCACGATCTACCGGACGATGCCTTCCTCTCCGTACCGGACTCCATGCGGCCCACGACTCGCCGGTATGGCTCCCACGATCTACCGGACGACGTCTTCCTCTCCGTACCAAACTCCATGCTGCCCGACGACTCTCTGCCAGACGGCACAGCCGTCACCATCAACTAAGCTCCGCTATAAAAGGACCCCTCCTGACATACTAAGGCTAAGCTCTCTGAACTCTCGACTCTCTAAGCTCTCCTCCACATCTCTAAGCTCCGAAACTCATCCCGAGCACTCCATTACTGTTGGCCGAAAACTAACTTGACCGTCGGAGGGTCCTGCCGGAGCCACCACCCCATCGGTTCCGGACGGGACTTCGTTTTGCAGGTCCCCGACGGCGCCCAGCGGCCTCGATTGCGGCGACCTCCGGCGGCGACGGATTTCGGCACCAACAAAGTCCAATGTGGAAACCTTAATAGAAACTCTTTCTATTATTTCACTCTCTGTCGTGGCCATGGGCTTATGAACTTGATTCTCATGATCATCATAGGACAGCTCCTCATCCATCGAGGTAGATAGATTTCCTCTTGGTGCAATCCAATTCCTATAATGAACATGCTATAGCCAACATACACCTCAGGGTTCCGAATGGCTAGAAGACCGAGTTATGGTATAGTCAAACTATAACACCCTCAAGGTGAACTACCGATGCATCTTAGGTCAAAGAACTAGACACACCACTGTAGCTTCGAGTCAATCATCGATGAGAAGGTAGACTTCCTTATGACTACTCGAGGTGGTCACATTCAGTGCTCTCGTTCTCTAATGAGTACTTATACTCTCGTTCTCTAACGAGTACTTTGAGAGATTATGCCATTTTTCTTGAGATAGTCTAGAAATTTTTGACTAAGATATTCACTTCCTCGATCTGATCGAAGAATCTTAATGGATTTTTCAATTTGCTTTTCTACTTCATGTCTGAATTCTTTGAACTTTTCAAAAGCTTCAAACTTGTGTCTCATAAGATACACATACCCATACCTAGATAAATCATCGGTAAAGATTATGAAGTAGATAAAATTATCTCTAGCCGGCACATCAAATAGACCGCATACATCAGTATGTACTAGGACAAGAAGATCCGTGGCCCTTTCCCTACGTCCTACAAAAGGGAGCTTAGTCATTTTGCCATGAAGACAGGATTCACAAATTGGATATGACTCGAAAGTCAATGGACTCGATAGCTCGATTTTCTCTAATTTGTTAACCCTATCTTCTGCTATATGGCATAGTCTCAGGTGCCATAGATATCTATCATTTAGACTATCCCTAGGTCATTTTATAGTATTCGCATTTTGCTCGATATTAAAAATAGATATATCAATATATAACTGATAAAGACCGTTAATAAGGAAACCACTTGCAATTTTATTTCTTTCATAACGAATATTATAATGGTTCCTTAAGAAAACTAATTACATAGCTTTCTAATGCAAGGCAAAAAATAGAAATCAAATTCCTATTTGCTGCAGGCACATAATAATAGTCTTTTAACACTCAGTCTAAACCAGATGGTAGTCGAAGAGGGTATGTTTTCATGGCAACGATAGCAACTCTTGCTTTATTTTCGATGCGTAGGATCATCTCACCATCCCTCAACCTCCTGCTATCCTCAAGACCCTGTATAGAAGTGCATAAGTGGGCACTAGAACCAGAGTCAAGCATCCAACTGGATGCAGAAAAAATCGTAAGATTAGATTCAATAACGAGCATACCTCCAGAAGGATCTGTCTCCTTTTTTAAAGTGGCCAGGTAAGTAGGATAGTTCCGCTTTCAGTGACCGTCATTATTGCAATGAAAATACTTTTCTTTGTTAGTAGCCTTCTTCTTCAGCTCTGCCTTTTTCTTCTTTCCTCCTTCCACCTACTTTTTTATAGACTTCTTCTTCTTTCCAAAAAATTTTCTCTTAGAAAAAGTTCGTTCCATAGCAAGTACTGAGCCTTTAGAACTTTTCATGGAGAGATCAGTAGTAACCAGCATGTTCATAAGTTCAGCTAAGAAGTTTTGAAGTTTATGCATATGGTAGTTCATGATGAACTGTCCATACACATCAGTCAAGGATTGCAGAATTATATCATTCTGCAGATCCAAGTCCAACCTCACTCCGAGCTTCTTAAGCTCTTCTAAGTTCTTGATCATCATCAGACAATGATCTTGGACTAATTGTCCATCACGCATCTTAGCCTTAAATAGTCATTTAGTGACTTGATATTTGGCTGTGCGACTCTGTTCATCAAACATCTTCTATAGGTGAGCCAACATTTGATGAGCAGTTCTGATATCTTCATGTTGGCGCTGAAGTTCATCAGACACCGAGCCCAACATGTAGTATCTGGCCTTATTATCATCGTCTATCCACTTATCCAAAGATATTCTCTGCTTAGTGGATGGACGAGCTGATAAGATGAAAAGATCCTGGTCCAGTACATGAGTTAACTTCTCAGAATCCAAAATGATTTTAAAATTTTGGAGCCAATTCTTATAATTTGGTCCGATCAGTCTATGGATATCTAGAATTCGTGCTAATGGATTGGATGCAGATATTTTCCTATAGAGAGTCAAAATTTTTAGTTAGATATTATAATTAAGACTTAACCAATTTATTTAAAAATTTTATTTTAAAATAAATTAGCTCTCACTATTTTTTGGGATCCCTACACTCCCTCTGTAGAGATGTAAAAATCTCCACGATTACTGATTTCTAGTGGATGGTATGGTCCCACCAACTGACTCATCACCTCACCTAACAGTTATTGATGATGGATTAGCCAATAAGTGAACAACTCTTATTCAATGATTTTTGAATCATGATGCATCCAAACGTGATCTCTAATTCATGAATCTCATTGTGTCCAGAATATTGATCCACTCCTTAGTTAAGTCAGACCCACCATTTACATAAATTGGATTTCTAATTGAGTCTCTCATCGTATCTAAAATATTAAGTCCAATCCATCCTCTAGCCTATAACATCCAATGCCTAATAGACATAGTTGCATCTTTTTGGTGCAACTGAGCTACTATAACCAGCTGAAAATAATCAACTCCGAGAAAGGTCCACACATCTACAATGGTGGAAGACCTTAGACTTAATCTTTTCTTAGAAAGATTTGATTCAGATCTCATTAAACTAGACTTGACATAGTCATAATCATTATGACTAACCTAGTGGCATGGGTTAGCTCGGATTATTGACCATCTCAGATCAGAACTGAGCCAACAAACATGGCCAGGTAAGTAAGATCGATGAAAGGGATATGCTATTAACTCGACAAGAACGCATTCGAGTCGAGTAGCTCCCAATTAAAAATTAGTCGGTCGTATCTACCAAATTATTGAGCTAGAATCAATTGGGTTAGCCTATAATCCAGACTCTAACCACTTAGCCTAATTAGATCTTAGCTTGATCGATCACTCACGTGACTCGATCTTGATCCAGACTTAATCCTATTAGACTGATCAATTTTAGCAGTGTTGATCCCATCTAACCAACTCTTGATTCGATTTGATCAACTGCTTAGACCTAATTGTGCTACTCAAATCCGAACCCAATTTTATGAACATATCTTAGATATGAAAATTCTTAATTTTAGATCTAATATATTTCATAATCTTAATTCTTAATTAAGTTTAGGGTTCATAAATAAAACATATAAATAAGATCCTAGGATTTCAGAATCTAGAATTTTGCAGAAAATAAATTTTTAATTTTTGATTAAGGACGAATACGCAGTACCCCTACACATCATAAGAACATCCCATCGAATGAAAGAAGAGAGTCTTTAAACCCTACTTTGTTCTTATGATCGAACGGCCAAGAAAAATGTCTTAATCAGAAATACAACTAATCTACAAAACTAATTAGATCTAAGCATATATCTTATATAAAACTTGATCTAATTAAAATATATTTTGCATACATCTCATGTATCATATCATGCATGTTTTTCAGATCTAAATTATCTCATAATCATCTAAAAAATTAAATTTAAATTTGATCACATCAAATAAAATTTAATCTAGACCTTTTGTAGAACTATTTTACAACTAGTCTAAATATGCAACTATCATATCTCATATGAATAAATTAAATTTAATTTATTTTTTATTTTTAGATCTGATTATAATATTTATAAGATCAAAAAATAGTAAATAAATAGATCTTAAAATCATAATTAATCAAATAAAAATTATGATTATATTAGACTATACATAGAATAATTCTATTTCTAGTCTAGTTATGTATTTTATACATATTAGATCTAGATTAATTAATTTTAATTTTTTAATTTTCTAATTTCAGATCTAATCACATCTCATGTGATATCTGAAATTACTAATTTATCAGATTAAATCAGATCTAAATAGATTTTATGCAACCTGGCTCTGATACCAGTTGAAGAAAAAAATCAGATTTTTTGGATCAGGTTCGTTCAAATCTGATTGGATTGAGAGGCATATTTCAAAATTTTTCTCTTAGATTTAAATCAGATCTGACACCTTTTAGATTTAATAAATAAAAAAATTAAATTAAATTAAATCTAAATTAATGTTACCTTGATTTGGATAATCCGATTATCCTTTGATGATCCTATTGATTGCCTGAGATTCTGATCTAGCCACGCAAGCGCCTGACCTCTACTGGTATCCACTCGGACTGGATCTGAAGATCTTCTCCTTCTTTATCATATATCTAAAAATTAGATCTGAATTTGATTTGGAGAATCTTCAAAACTCCTTCTGAAGATCAACAGTCGTCTTTGCAGCAATGCTGCCTTCTTCCTTTCTCGTCAGCCTTTTCTTACCTAGATCGCACCAAACTGAAGCCCAACTTCCTTGGGCATGGAGAGGAGAGAGAAGATTAAAAGATGGCATGAAGGAGGGAGAGGGGCAGTCTTGGGGCGTGGGCTAAGAGAAACTCACAAAAAGTTGGATGCAGATAGGATTTATTTATAGACCCTACTGCGCCATGCAGTGCTGCATCATCCTGGCCAATCGCATTGCTTCATGCAATCAGATCTAAATCTGATTGATGGAATGACATCATCTGATCTAATCAGATGAGAGCCCCATAGATTCATCCTTAGATGGCACCTAAGATTGGTCAAAGTCTATGGCTAGGGGTCATCTAAGTTGAATCCAAGAAGCAACATGGAGTCCCATCCGTATGGGACTCCAGTGTTTATCCACATGGGGCGCACGCCATCCTAGGTGTGCGCCCTCCATCTGCTTGCCAAATGGTAGGTGGACTTGGTCAATAAGTCTCTCCTATGGGTGCATGACACATGGGCAGATGTCCAAGGGTCAAAGGTCAATGTTTGACCAAAGTCAAAGGATAAGAATTAGCAGGTGATGAAAAATGATAGGTATTGTCTCAAATTTATCTCATAAATTAATATAACCCTTTTCTGATCTGAACAAACTCCAGTCAAATCAGGTAAAGGTACCTGAGTAAGCACAAACACATTTAGCTCAATCGAGATAACTTTAAATGATAATAGAAGGAGAACGTTAGGCTCAATCGTGTGCTAGCACGATTTTCTTGAACCTAATTGAATCTAATTCAAATTAATTAAACTGAATTAATCCAATTGATGATATCCAAATCCAAATTCTTATTTGTATGATCCAGTTAGGTTCAGTTCTGTATGGTAATGTGATATATCGTGATCTTTATCATCGACATCATCGAAACTTCTTTCGATGGATCAGAACTCTTCTGATTCAAATAACTGGAATGATCGATCATCTAAATCATTTTAATTGCTCCCAAAATTCACTAGTGATACCTAGTAGTATATGGTGGCAACCCATCAAAATTAAAAATAAATCTCTTGGTGCAGCTACTTTGTGTGATTAAGTTCTTCTATCTTGAGCCCTGACCAGATTAGGATTAAGATGAACTCATCAAACCCTAATTTCTATCATATGATTTAATCATTCGATTCAAGTCCAATGTGGAAACCTTAATAGAAACTCTTTCTATTATTTCACTCTCTGTCGTGGCCATGGACTTATGAACTTGATTCTCATGATCATCATAGGATAGCTCCTCATCCATCGAGGTGGATAGATTTCCTCTTGGTGTAATCCAATTTCTATAATGAACATGCTATAGCCAACATACACTTTAGGATTTCGAATAGCTAGAAGACCGAGTTATGGTATAGTCAAACTATAACACCCTCAAGGTGAACTACCGATGCATCTTAGGTCAAAGAACTAGACACACCACTGCAGCTTCGAGTCAATCATCGATGAGAAGGTAGACTTTCTTATGACTACTCGAGGTGGTCACGTTCAGTGCTCTCATTCTCTAACAAGTACCTATACTCTCGCTCTGGTGTCTCTACACCGTAGACTCAAGACTTATCTACTATAAAGAAGCGATTGTACATTAACCTTTCGGATCAATCATCATCCTCATGACGATCCTACAGTCAGAAGCTTTTTATGAATTAATAAATAAAAATTTTTATCTTAAATTTTCAACTCTTAAAAGTAAGAATTATCATTACCATTAACTCAAAGGATGTATCACAGACACTAAATATATATATGTGATAGAAAATAATTTATTTTATTATTTATAATCAAAATTATAATTTTGTCCCTAGAAGTGTATTACAAGTGTTAGCCAATTCTGGCTTTTAGGGCACACATATCTAATAGAGTCGTGGTCCAAGCATGGATCTTCCATCCTCTACTTTTTCTTTTCGGAGACCAAAGGCCGGATAGCTGAGGTTAGCCATTCTCATATCGGATCATGGGGCTCCAGAGAAGCTTGCTCCGACCAAATTGGTATTGGGGCCTGCCAATGTATTACCTGCATAGCATCCGTGAGGCCATGAACCTATTGGACCAGCAGATTGAACTGCTCCATATCTACCATGGCCGTAGGTGGTGCTTGAGTTATCAAAGCTGGAACGGTTGTATTTGGACGGGATCTGGCTGCAGAGATCGTTGATCGTTGGGTCGAAGCTTTCTTGAGAGGCATTTTTTTTTGAAAAGAACTCTAGAGAGAAAGAAGAGAGATCGCTGCTGAGCACTCCTTTAAAATCAAAGGAATCTAAGGAGCAGAGGTTCTCCTTCTAGCGCCAATTTTGTTGGTGCAGAATTTGGTTGACGCCGGATTAAGCTGGAGTCGAGGAAGATGAGGTCGCCGTCGGTGACCTGCAAAATAAAGTCTCGTCTGGAGTTGGTGGTGGTGACTCCGGTAGGACCCTCCAACGGTCAAGTTAGCTCTTCTGACCAACAGAAATGGAGTGATCAAAGAGGAGTTCAGCAGAGTTTCAGAAAGAAAAAGAAAGCTTTGAGAAAATATATCTGGAGGGTTCCTTTTTATAGACGGAGCTTATTGTAACTGTCCTGATAAATGATCGTCGTAACCATTCTGATAAACACCCATCGTAATCATCCTGATAAATATCAATCGTGATTGTCCTGATAAATGATAATCATAATTATCATGATAAATGATAATGATAACCATTCAATAGTGGGATCGCCTATAGAAATCCGTCTGAAGGAACAGTCTGGAAGGAGTTTGGCTCTCGTAAAAGTTCGATTAGAGGAGAAATTCGGAAGAAGTTTGGCTCCCATAGAAGTCCGACTGCTGGAGGAGTCCGAAAGGAGTTCGGCTCCCGTAGAAGCTCGATTGAAGGAGAAATCCAAAAAGAGTTTGACTCCCATAGAAGTCCGACTGCTGAAAGAGTCCGGAAAGAGTTTGGCTCCCGTAGAAGTCCGATTGAAAGAGGAATCCGAAAGAAGTTCAGCTCCCGTAGAAGTCCGACTGGAGGAGTCCGAAAGAAGTTTGGCTCCCGTAGAAGTTCGACTGCTGGAGGAGTCCAGAAGGAGTTCAGCTCCCATAGAAGTCCGATTGGAGGAGGAATCCGGAAGTAGTTTGGTTCCCATAGAAGCTTGAAGGAGTTCGGCCGCTGAGAAAGTTCGGCCGAGGCTCGGCCGCTGAGGAGTTTGATTGGGTTCGAAATCCAGCTAGAGGAGTTCAGCCACTGAAGGAGATCGGATGAAATTCAATCACTGGAGGAGATCGGGTGGAATTCGAAATCCACCTTTTTTTGCTTTTTATTTTTTGCTTTGCATATAATTACTTTTTGCTTTATAGTAATATAATTACCAAACAAACTTGTTTCTTTTTTACTTTTGCTCAATAGCAAAAATTAAAAAAAAAAAAATTTAAAAAAAATTAAAAATCAAAAAGTTTAACTAAAAGCATCCTAATTGATTCATCTGAATCGACAATCCACTAAAACTAAAATTGTTCCAACCTACCAACGGAACAAATTCTATGCCAAATAGCTGAGCATTGTCCGGGTAACATATAATGCACCCAAGATCCAGCAAAATGATGTTAACTCTAATTAATCAGGCCCATAGAGAATTTGGTTTGAAGAATTAGTTGAGCAGCAACTTTATAAACACTTTGATGCCTTCTAGATTACAATGTTTAAAGCCTCAAATCCCCTTGTGCCTTTGGTAAACATACCCGATCCCAGGCAACCTTATGAAATTCTCTGCCATTAGTTGAATGCCCCCACACAAAAGCTCCAAATTCCTTTTCCAGTTGATTGATAACCACCAGCGGAATGGAAGTAGAGGATAACATATATATAAAAGTACCGCAGCAAGCACTGATTGTATTAATGTGGCCTGCCCTGCAAAAGACAAAGTCCTCCATTTCTAGGCAGCAATGCGATTGGTAACTTTAGTTAACAGTGGCTAATAATCAGAGATTTTAAGAGGCCTACCGAACATGGGTACGCCTAAATATTGCCAAGGCATTCTGCTCTCAGTCATATGCAGAATGTTAGCCTTGATGGTGAGAGGTGTGGCATGGCTAAAGGTGATTTGTGACTTGGAATAATTCGCTGCCTGGCCAGAGTGTTTGCAATAAGCATCTACAATGACAGCAATACACACAACATCTTTTAAGGTTCCATGGGCCAGCAAAATACAATCATCATCTGCATAAAATACATGAGAGATGGATAGGCCTTCTCGCAGTATAAAAGCTTGATTGTCAAAAGGACGGTGCAAGTTTCTGGATGGAATTTTAGAGTGTGGTATGCAAAGATACGGAGAAAACGGATATCCCTGACGAAGACTCTGAGAAGCTGAAAACCATCTAGTAATTGAACCATTAATCAGCAAAGAAAATTGAGGCTGAAGAACACAATTCTGAATCCATCAAATAAAAGTAGGATGAAATCCAAACTGAGAAAGCACAGAAATTAAAAAAGGCTAATGAGTCCTATCATATATTTTTTCTTTATCTAATTTCAACATTGTTAATCTCTGTGACCGCAGGACATGTCACATAGAATGCAACAATTCTTGTACTAAGAGAATATTTGATGTAATTTGCCGCCCATGCTCATCAGAGATTAAATTGGGCAAGATGGGCTTAAGCCTATAGACTATCGCCTTGGCTACTATTTTATAAACAATATTACACAAGCTCATAGTCGTAAAGGATTAACCTTTTTGGGTAGTGTTGGAGATAAATTCTGCTCCTGCCGAAGTCAAGTTCGGTGCCCAACCTGATGCGGCCAATAGCCACAGAAGAGCTTCAGTGGACGCATCTTAGCCGAACTCCTACATTCGGCCGACCTCCTCAGCGATCGGGCCTCAGCCGAAGTCCTTCAATCGATCGAACTCTCCAGCGGTCGAGCTTCGTACTCCCAACGGCCGAACTCCTCAGCGGATGAGCCTTGGCCGAACCACTTAGCGGCCGAACTCCTTCTGATTGCCCAATCATCGAGCTTCTACGGAAGTCGGACTCCCTGCGAACTTCTCCAGTGGCCGAGCTTCTACGGAACTCGGACTCCCTGCGGACTACTCCAATGGCCGAACTTCTTATGTCGATTCCGGCAGACGATCCCGCTACGATTACACGATAATAACGATCGGCATTTATCAAGTCAATAACGATCGGCAATAACGATCGACAATAACGATCGATATTAATCAGGACAGTTACGACAATCATTAATCAAGGCGGTTACAATAAGCTCTCTCTATAAAAAGGACCCTCCGGATACACTGACGCCAGGTTCTGAAAACCTCTTTCTCCTCCTCTAAACTCTACCGAGCACTCCATTCCTATTGACTGAAGCTGACTTGATCGTCGGAGGGTCCTACCGGAGCCATCCCCCATCGGCTCTGGACGGAACTTTGTTTTGCATGTCCCCAGCGGCGACCCCATCTATCTTCACTCCAGCGAATTCTGACGATGACCAATTTCTACATCAACAGGTAGCAACATGACAAAAGTCTTTTTCTAAGATCCAGGCAGAGGTGAAAAGGTATTGGATAGCCATAAGGACTGCAGATTTAATAATCGGCTAATATTGATGAAAGAAAAATGCTGGAAACCCATCAAGCACTAGAACCTTATCAAGGTGAAGAGTAAAGAGAGCTGACTCAATTTCCACATCAATAACATGTCGAAGTAATGCATGATTTTGATCAAAATCGATAACAGAAGAGACCAAAGGATAATCAAGATGACCTAACATAGTATCAGCCATCCAAAGCTCTATAAAATGATAAAGCAATAGATCCTAAATGGCCTCAGATTCAGTTTTGTTCTCTTCATGACAGTTAATCAATCTAAGAATTTTATTTCTTCTTCTGTGGAGGACAGTCGATTAATAAAAATATTTAGTATTAGCATCACCCTCTGATAACCAAGTGGCCCTTGATTTTTGATGCCAAAGCAACTCTTGGTGGTGCAGAATTTTATGGCATTCCTATGGAAGAGACAACATGAAAAGATGCAATTGTGTTGGCAGGCCTCCTTGATTAGCTTTCAAGGTTTGAAGATCATATATCTGATTATATAATTGCTGCCCAAACACGATAAGATTCCCGATACAGCTTTTCCACCTTCTAACTGACTTCGAACATTAAGTAACAAAGATAGCTTGATCCCTGGTGAGTGATGCCCATCATAATGCCAAGCTATCTGAATGACATGATGCAATTCATCATAATTCAACCAAAATTTTTCAAACCTAAAAAGGGGCGGAGACCTATCAATTTTATCGAGAATAGAAATCAATAGTGGATAATGATCAGACACAAACCTGGTTAAATGCATGGCTGTAGATTTACGATAGATATGCAACTAGAGTTGAATACTCTATCAATCCTTTCCCAAACCCTAGCCAAGCCCAACCTATTATTACACCAAGTAAATTAAGATCCTATAAGTCCAAGACCGATGAGATCCATGTAACAAAGAAAAGCATGAAATTCTCCAATGTCACGGTTAACTCTAAACGGCTTACCACCTTTTTTGTCTTCTACATGCAAAACACAACTGAAATCACCAACTAAAAGTAAAGGGGATCCTAAATTTATTACATTCTAAATTTGATCCCAAACCTGGCAATATTCTATAGTATTAGTACTTGCATAGACAACACCCAATATCCAAGTAGGCTTATTAGGAATGGAAAGAATCCCAAAAGCAATTTGCCTATGACATGCATAAAGCAAATTTGCCCAGATTTTTTTCCCAAGCAATAATGATACCCCACATTAAACCAATTGTTGGAATCAATTATACCTCCCAACGGGGCCCAAAGAACCTGTGGACATGGGTTAAAGCATCATTATCTAACCTAGTCTCCAAAAAACACAAAACATCGGGACTATGCTAATGCATCAAGATTTTAATATAGTCCGCAAATAGTGTCTTTGCAGCCCCTCTATAGTTCCATACCAACAATCGCAAGATTAGGTAGAGAGCACAAAATCAAGGAACTATTGGTATTGGTACGTTGTTGAATCGAAATAATGAATGCCAATCTTTGATAATTTTATCATTCAATGGTTTGAAATATAACAATATGGCAAAGGAATCAAATCCCATAATCTAAATTAGGGATTTGCGGGTCCCTTTGGGACTATTGTCCCTACAATAGTTAACTTTTTTCATCTTACTATTTAATAATTCATAATCATATCAAAGCATGAACTAAACTTGACTCGGCCCCATAGTACTCATACTAGAGAGGAAGACTCAGCTTGCACACGCATCACATTACCAGAGGATTCATCTACGGTATGTTTTCCAGCAATAGCAAATAACAATTGATGGACCATAAGCTCGTGAGATGTAGTTGAGCGAGTTGCCATAGTAAGTGGCTCTACTGTAGCAATATCTTAGAGCTTGTGACCAGCATCTGCTGATTGATCTTGATTGGGAGTAACCTGTTTCTAAACCTTAACCATCGCCCCATGTTGTTTAGAAGATGAAGCTGATTGGCTTACAATCTATTTTTCAGACAAAGGAGCAGCTGCATCATAAACTAAAATTTTTGCCTATGGGGGAGAACTAGCTCCAGGCGGGAATTGAGAATTATGATTTTTGTTAGGCAACCGCTTCTCTTGGCCTTCCCGGGATTGTGATTCCAACAGATCGAGTAGTAAAGAGCATGGAATCTGTAGCATCCATGTTTTGGGAATCATGTATTTGCTCGGAGTGTGAAGAACTCATCAATGGAGAGAAGATGGATCTAGAAGTCTGCATGTCCAAATCAGTCCGACTAGGCTCGGCTACCATTTAATACCTCAGGTTTCTATATGTCAGCAAGCAATCCTACATACTCAGCAACAAGACCAAGTGCCCATCACAAAAGCGAGAAGGGACCATGCAAAATTAAAACTTTGATTGAGGATTGCTCAAAACTTGAAGAAACTTTTTTTCTTCTTGGTTATAGCGAGGTTGTGCCTATAGCTAGCTCAAGATATATAGTTTGGTTTTTGCCATCATCGAAACAAAATTTTACTCCATATTGCTAAAGGTTGGTAATGAACAAAATCCATTGGGGAACATTTAGCAATTCTGATCTTCACAATAAATCCTAGAATCTTAAAAGAACCATATATCACATAGTGCATAAAATTAATACTAGTACAACAACTGAAAATAGTATTTTTTGAGCAAAAATGGTGATAGGGCATTGATCTCACGTGTCGATACCTCAAAATAAAATTAAAGGAATTACCTGTTATTTGATAAATGAACTTCTTAGCATTTTTGATGTTTCGAGACAAAGAGGCCCAAGTGATAATATTCGATCTCGTACATCGAAGAATGAGATAAATGATTGAAAAAATAATATTGTCAATGGCATGACCATCGATCATTACACTTTACTCATGCTAGGTTTTGAAGTGTATACATGTTGACCCTTTAAGTTTCATGCACACCAAAACTTCAAAAAATTGCAACTAACAACATTAAATTGATTTATTATAGCAATATGATCTAACTATCCCAATACATCAAATAGTGTTGGCATAATTATCATGTGACCATCATGTGATAACTAACGTATGGTGTTATTTCAAAATAATTGATTTCTATGAATCTGAGAGAGTGTTAGGTCTCTTGAACATGAAGGATAGAGAAATCAGAAGGATTTGATAAAAAGATAGAGGCATAAGGAAGATAAAAAGTGAGATTTTTTTGTTATCACTTTTGAAAGAGATATAGCCTTTCTGCCACCTGCACCTCCTCATTTTCTCCCAAGGAACATGGGCTAGAAGGCGGGTTAAAGGTCAAATTATCCCCTGTGGATAGGCAACAATGCTCAATTTAGTTTGGAATCTTTCTTCTTTATGCTATTGATAAGAATAATTTAATTTTCTAAATCTTTCCATTAGCCGTTCCAGGGTTAGATTAACAAGCTAGATGGTAAATTAACTTGGTAGTGTTAATTATGACTTTTTAAAATTTTGAGGTTTAATTGCTATTCATGAATTGGGGGTTGGGGGGTTCAAGTCATTTTTTTTTTTTATTTTCTTTTTAGATATTACACATTAAATTTCTTAAGAAACTCAAAGAAATAAGTATGATCCATCGTTCTAAAAGTTCAAGTTGATTCACCGGTTTGGAATCGAACATAGTTTTTACCTTTTTTTTTTTTTGCCCCCTCTCTCTACTGTTTTGTGTTGGAAACCTGTGCAATCGCATGGTTAGGACAAGGTACAAGTTAGGTGAAATCACGAAGATGCTTAGCGTGCCCCACGGCACCCATTGTGCCGTCTCAAATGCGGTAAGCCAGATGGCTTAGGAAGCTTCCAGTTAGCATTTATCCTTCTGCGTCTGCCCACAGACTCCAGACCCAATTCCTTAAGGAGCCAAATCCTGGCGATAAACCATCCAAGACGGGGGCTTTTTGGCGTGTCCGAAGACCGACCTATCGGCCCGTACTACTCCATAAACCGTCCCCCGTGCCGCGCCGCACAGGGAGAGTGCCTTCAGTCTCAGCGAGAAAGGCGGCGTTCTCGCTAAGGCATAACGCCGACTCTCCCGAGCGGAGAGAAGGGAAACCACGCTGCGTGCAGGAAGTCCCAAGGGGGCCGCGCGGCCGTTCTCCCCTCTCTCTTGAGTCCTCGTGCTGCCGCGCAGGGTGCCATGTCGATGCCACAATCTTGAAAGCATAAGACACGATTTCTTCTCTGGAAAGGAAAAAAAAATAAAAGAAGGCGAAGAGAACCGAGAGGAAGGAAAGAAGGCGATGGAAGCGGCGGAGAAAGATAACAAGACGCGGCCTCCTCCTTCTTCTTCTTCCAGGAAGAAGAAGGTAGTGGAGATCAGAGGCACGGCCGTCTCTCTGAAGCAGAGAGTCGAAGAGCTCCACCACGCGCCGGGCCTTGTCGGCAGCATCGTCGAGAAGGGTTTCTCCTCGTCCGATGACTATAAACCCCAGCAGAAGCCGGTCTCCTTCCCCCATCCTACTGTCCTCCCTTTCCCGGTCGCCCGCCACCGCTCCCATGGCCCGGTACAAATCCCTAACCCACTAAAAAAAAATGCTTTTTTTTGTCCCAATTTTTTCTCGTCATCGCCTCACTAACTACTCCATTTCTTGAATCTCCCAGCACTGGGCCCCGGCGAGCTCTCTGCCGGACGCCGCCGACGGGGACGACATGGAGGAGGAGAAGGATGAGACGGATTACGACCCGATAGCGTCCTTCGCTAACCCTATCGAGAGGAAGGAGAAGAAGGGCTTGGACTTGAGCAAGTGGAAAGAACTCATGCGGGATAATAACGCTGCTATGCCCCAATCAAAGAAAAACGGCATTGCAAGAAAAGCAGGAGATGTGAATGCTGCTAATAAAGAAGAAGCAAAGAAAGAATCTTTACCTTCAGCTACTTCACCTCCCAAAGAGTTGCTGTGCACGAGTTCCCAAGCTGAGCTCACGACCAGAGTCGAGCACAGGCCCAGCAATCAGGGATCGCCGTCTCTCATGGATGAAACCGCCGCAAGAGCCGAGCAAAAACCTGTTCCCATGGATGTCGAGTTGGAAGCATCAGTACCTGGTGGTCGGGGGTCTGTGTCTCTCATGGATGACATTGATGCGGAGAATCTTGCTCGGCTGAAGGAGATGTCAGCGGATGAGATCGCAGAGGCGCAGGTGGAGATAATGGAGAAGATGGATCCTTCCCTGATAGAGATGCTAAAGAAGCGTGGGCAAAACAAGTTAGGGAGAAAGAAAGGTGCTGACATGAAACGGGAAGGGGGATGGCATGATTTGGGAAGTGCTAAGCCAGTTGGAGGTGGGAAGAGTTCAACATCAGCTGTTCCACCTGGGAATTGGCTCCCGTTCGGTGAACATAACAACATCTCATGGAAGGTTTGGAGCGAGAGAGTTGAGAAGGTTCGGGGATTAAGGTTTTCCTTGGAAGGAAATGTTATGGTAATTGATTCTACTCAAAAACAATCTAATGGTAAGCTTTGTATTTATATTATGTTGAATAGTTTCTTTGTCTCATTTTTGTACTTAATTGAATATTTTGTAATTCTCTTTACATTTCCTTGCGAGGTTTTTGTTTTCTAGAAAAGATATCTTATATATTTAAACTAAGGTAGCTATGCATTAGCATTTAGAGAAATAGACACTTTACCTTGTGTTGATAATACTTTATCTAGTCTATTCTTAATAAGATGTTATGAAATGGTGCTGATTGAAGATGTGGGCATTGCCATTTGATGGGATTTTTGGTGTTCAGTCCTGTTATAGCTTTGTAGTTTATACTGACATGCCTCTTTTTTCTGAGTGGGTGCATTTTTGGGTTTTTCTGACTTTTTCACTTTTTTCTTGGCACATGGTGTGTCCGCCAGTGTTTTTAAAGGCAATCAACGGCAACAACAGAGTATAAGACATTGTAGTACATTTTCTCTTTGTTATTGATCTTTTATGCAAATGGAGCATTTGTTTCTTCGCTGCATATACTTATATTTATTAGCATTCGGTGCCCATACCGCTCTTTTGAAAGATTGCACCTTTGTTTGGTTGGGCCATTTTCATAGATTATGTTGGCAGAGTTATGTGTGCATATCACATCAGACAGAACGTACAGCAAGCAATATGCTGCACAGTTTTTTTTTTAGGACTTGTAACAGTGATGGTGGAAAAATTGTCTTAAGATGCCCAGAATAGCTGGTTCTTATTTGTGGATGGTTTTGTCCCTGGGTCCAGCTCATATTCCATTTGTCCCACTTCTCTAGTTTGATCCTTGCTTGATGTCAATTTCCTCTAGTGTAGAACTGGTATGAGTTGGTTGCTGTTTTCCTTTTCATTCCTTCTGCTTTTTGCATCTCCTTTAGCATGTTTGATGATCTTGGTTGCCTTCAATATGACCCTGTTCAGTCATTTAGCAAGAAATCGTCATAGATTAATTCAACAGAAGTGTCATTTGACACCATGGCGTTATGATTTATATCATGGATTTGTTTCTCTCAGCAATGGCAATGAGAAAGCGACAGACTGAAACTCTGGTTGGTTAAGCATGTGCTGACATTTTCTTTTCTATAGCCCATGGATGCTCAAGTTTTGCATTACTTGATATCATTAATTTGTTCATGTAATGGTGGTTATTTCCTGTGTAGGTCAGTACAATGTTGAGAATGTAGCTGAACGTGACTTCCTTCGAACTGAGGGTGATCCTGCTGCTGTGGGATATACAATCAATGAAGCAGTAGCACTTAGTCGGAGCATGGTCAGTTTTGCACTTATGCAATACACCCATATATGTTTTACTTGCATCTTGCTGCCTAAGCTGTCCTTCCCTGTGGACGATACAGTAGATGATAGCATGCAATGTTGACTGTTTACTATATGAACATGCTAGCATGAATTCCATAAATGGGATGGTAGTTTTACTTCTAAGTCCATGGTTATGATGGATTGATTACCAACTCTGACATGAACAATGATGATCAATGAGAGACATCTTATTTTGAGATTAAAGCAAAAAGGACATTTGCACCAGGTTTTATCATTGTTGGTCCCCTTTTCAGTCTGTTCATCTTCATGACCATATGGACCTTCTTAACTATTCTTCTTATGACAAATAGTTTGGTCGTTTAGCGGATTAGGGTAACTTGGACATAAGTTTTCCTTTTTCTTCTTCTCTTTTCTTTTCTTTCGCTATATTTTTTCAGAGAATGGGAAGTAAATCTGAATTTTTAGGGTGTCATCCAGAAGTACTCCATCGAGTTACAAACATTGGTTGGATTTTAACTGCAACTAAAATAGAACTTGAATTGATGTTGCAGATGTTCAAAAAAAAGTTAAATGAGGGATTGTGTTGTCAGAAATAACTGACACATATACCTTGACAAATCACATGCGAACTTGCCAACCTTATGTTCTAGAGCCAAGTCAATATTCACTACAAGCTAATGTGATAAAAACATTGATTTCTGATATCAATAACTTATTTTGACGTTACCTGATTACAATACCTGGAATAGCTGGTCCAGGCTGTTTGGACCAGACACCTTTCTGACTGTATTTTTTGCCTGGTTTTATAACAAATTTCCATATGGCTTTGAGTATTATAGTCGTGCAAGGTATCGATGTATTATTTATTCTGTTCGTGATAATGTTAGACCCTAGCTAAAGTTTTCACAAGATTTCCATCATTGAAGGTGAGTTGATCACTGAGTCTGTGATGATGATGATCCAGGAAAATTCTTCTTCCTAGAAAAGAGAGATGAAAGGATATCTCTTGGTTTTTAATCAAAACTTGGGTGGGGTGGAGGATTTGAAGGTGAAAACCAAAAGAGGGATGGTGCTTTCTGTAACATGTGATTGACATTCTTCCCAAAGCAGCTTATTGGAGTTCGTCGACATTTCATGGCTCACAACCAAAAAGCTTGTCTTTGAAGAACTATAACTCCACCAGGGCTGCATTCTTTTGTTGGACAATGATTGACGAAGAAGATTAATCATTATATCTACACCTATCTATTTTACCTATTTATATGCAAAAGCCATTTCATCTTGTACCTCATATGTTCTTTGCTTTCTTGAAAATAAAGGCATATCATTATCCGCCTAAAAGCTGCAACTTGGTTCAGGTTGTTTGAATTTAGCTTTGTTTCACTTTCATTCTATTAATTGTAATAAAAAAACATGCTTTAACTTGTCATTTGTGGACAAAGTACCATCATTTTCTGCATATTATAGTTCTCATGCAATACTGGAGTTAATCTAGGTTCTATTTATTTTTTTACTTAGCAGAATCTTATCCTATTATGTAAATTGACTAATTTTTCCTTTCTTGATGATACATATTCTACTCCTGTTAATGCATGGGGTGTCAGCAGTGCTGTAGTATATTCTTCTCATATATATCCTCAGATGTTCATGTTTTTCTCAAGCCCGTGTTTAAATTTCAGGTACCTGGACAACGTGTACTTGCTTTACAGCTGCTTGCTTCTGTTCTTAACAAGGCTTTACAATACTTGCAAAGCAAGGATTCTGGTTATAATATGGACATGAATCCTGTTGACAAATTGGTTGATTGGCAAGCTGTTTGGGCTTTTGCCCTTGGCCCTGAACCTCAACTGGCTTTATCACTACGGTAAACATCAAACAATTTTTCCATGTTGCTGACAATAGCTTCTTCAGCTGTTCTACTTCAGGTTGCGGTCTTTTAAGGTTTCAAACCGTGAGGGTTGTTGAGAATAAGACAAGCCATGGAGAATGGATTTTTTTTTTTTTTAATTTTTATAGAAAAAGTATCAATAAGAAATTTTGTTGGGGGGCCTTTTTTATGGTTAAGGATTATAGTTGACTTCTCTGCACCCATTTATAAGTTATCTCTAGTTTAGTTGTTTGAATATATTAGTTGTATTTTTTCATCCTTTTAGTGGTATTTTTCCATCAGTTCTAAAATTGGTTTTAAATAAATTCCTTCAGCAACTACTTTTATATTTTAACTATGACAAGCTGCCCCCCAGCAACTGATTTTAGCATTTTTGCAGATTTCCTTCTCTGTTCTTTTTGAGTGTTAACCAGTAATATATATCACCACAAACTGCAAGCATAATTACAAAGTTGTCAAAGCTGTCCCTAGGCAGATGGGACTTCTTAATGTCTTTCTAGTCTGAACCAATCATATACATTATTATAACCTGCAAGCATAGCCAAGTATGTCAAGGTGGTCCCTGTGCAGGTGGACTCTTGAGCTTCTTGGCACTCCCTAGTTGTTTATGTAGCAGTGATTGCAAGCAAAATTGTGTGTACATATGCATAAGAAAAGGATTGAAGTATTATTAAGAGCAAATCTTAATCTGTTAATTTGCCAGTTTCTTCATGAAAATATTATCACCCTAAAGTGACAATACACACATAATGAAAGGAGGAAAAAAAAAAAAACTATGTTCTATTAACACTTCATCATCCGGAACACTTTGACTACCATGCATATTTTACTAAGTCTAGAAAAAAAATTAACATTATTATCGTAGGAAAAGAATTAACTGGTGCAGTTTATACATTCAATTAGCAATTACATATTATGAACATGGAATGAAACTGAAGAATATCACTGAAGGATGTCCTATTAAGAATTCAAATTATGTAAATTATTTCCTATATTTGCTAGTTGAATTTGTAATGGCATCAAATTTGAACTCTAAGTATGGCAACTAGATTTACAAAATGAAACTTATAGATCTGAGCATATTCTAAGCAGAAATATTTGGAACAAGAGGAAAATAGAGGAAGAAGAGGTAAAAGGAAGAAGGGAGGAGATGTGTACAGCGGAAGAAAAGGTGAAGAAACTAAAATAGTAAAGGAAATACTTTAAAGAAAATCATAGGATGATGGTCATATGGAAGCATTAGGAGAATTGAACGAATTATAAACAAATAGGGAAAAGGAGAGGAGAGACAACTTTGCTTTGATTGAATAATGCAGTTTAGAAAGGAGAAAGAGGAAAGCAGGATGAAAAGCAGAAATGGGTAAGAAGAAAAAGAATTGCCAGAGTCGATATTTTAAAGAGGAGTGGTAGGTTAGGAGCAAGAAGAAAAGTATACGTTATTCTATGTTGTTAAATGTTAGTATACTTCGGTATATAATGTGATACATATGCACATGTACACATGGATATATATATATATATATATATAAATGTAGATTGGGTTCCAGTCGATCGGATCTCAGTTCATATCCGGTTGGATCCCAGACCGTTGGATCAGCGCGCATCTTCAAAACACCGGCCTGTTAACCGAAAAAAGGCACGGAGCGTGAAGGCGCCTTATCTTTTTTTCTTTCAGGCAGGAGCCTAAAGGCAACTTTAGGCTCCTGCCTGAAAAAAAGAATTTTTTTTTTTCCAATTAAAGGGAGCCTGAATTTTTTTTTCAGTTAACAGGCTTCTGAAATAACTGAATTTTTTTTTCAGGCGGAAGCCTGAAGGCGCCTTCACGAGAAAAGAAAGAAAAGGCGCCTTCAGAAGGCGCCTTTTTTTGGGTTAACGGGTCAATGTTTTGGAGATGTGCGTTGATCCAACGGTCGGGAATCCGACCGGATATGGACTGGGATCCGATCGACCGGAGCCCAGTCTACCTACACACACACATACACACTTGAATACCTTATAATGTCATGATCAAGTGTCCAAAAGTGTTGGCAATCTGGAATTCCTGAAAAATGAAGTGCATATGTAACTACTAGTTGGACCTCTAGTGGTTGCTTAGTCCAACCAAACATTAAGCAAGCAATGACTGTGCTGTCTAATGTAACCAAGCACCTAGGTGCCATCTCTGAGTATGATGAAAGTGACCTCATTCTCTAGTTACGGGTGTTTCATTAGTTGCTAGTCTTTGAGGCATTTTTCCCCCTTCATTGTTTTCTAATATATATGTATGCCACCTAATGCTATTCTCCAAGGACTTCTCTAGCACCCATTTTTGATACACCAATACGTTTTTCCTTCAGTATAAGACCTGTATTGCAAGGACTTGAACCAAGCACCATTTGAGGCCATTGTAATTTGCACAGCCAATACAAGATCAATCATGTTTGGCAGGTAAGTTTAGCACATATATGCAAAATCTAAAAGGGTAGAATCACCGATTATATAAAAGATTAGAAAAGATTTTAAAGACAATAATCAGAATAGCATGGGAAAGGGTTTCTAAAAGGATTGCTTCAGCAAATATCATACGAACTTGAAGAAAGGAGCTTACATGCTAGCTAAGTCTAAAAGGCAACTTTTTCTCCTCGTCTTTTCTCCAAATTTTGGAGAAATGCAGATCTAATTATACTACAGGAATTCTTAATGGCATCTGACTTGTGGTTTACCAGCTTGTTAAGAAGTCCTATCATTTCTAGAGATATAGGGCTTTTATTGTTGTGGTTGTTGGTGTATATATATATGCGTACGTACGTATGTATGTATATGTATGTATCTATCTATGTACACACACACGTATATATATATATGTATGTATGTATGTATATGTATATGTATATATATATAATTCTCCTTTATCTATCAATGTGTTTTTCACAGCAATCTTACCTCCAAGTGCTTGTGGCTTTTTGTTTATTCCATTCTGTCATGCTTGCAGCTTTAAGCTTTTACATAAAAATCATTCTCTGGTTGCATCGTTTATAAAGCTAGAGGATGTTGTTATCCTAGAAATGCAATTATTATAAGTTCTTGGAGCTGCTCTAAAATACATATCCTGGAACAATGTTGTGTTTCATGAAGACATTTGTAATCTTTCTAGCATGAATTAAATAATTATATATGTCTATATGCGTTCACAATGCTTAATTTTTAAGCACACCTACAGGGTTGCCTTGGATGATAACCATGACTCTGTGGTTTTGGCTTGTGCCAAGGTGCTGCAGTCAATATTGAGCTGTGAGATAAATGAGAATTTCTTCAATATCAAAGAGGTAGAACTTATCTTATCTGAAGGTTTACTTTTAACTGATGTGTCTTTTTAATTTTACTTATGCCTTCTGTTTCCAGAAATCAGCTACTCAGGAAAACAATATTTGCACGGCTCCTGTATTTCGGATGAGACCTGAGGTTGATGGTGGTTTTCTTCATGGTGGATACTGGAAGTACAATACAAAACCTTCAAATATAATTCCTTATGCTGGCAAGGAGGAGGATGAGGAGAGTGAAGGGAGACATACCATCCAAGATGACATTGTTGTGGCTGGACAAGATATTGCTGCTGGTCTCATTAGGATGGGAATACTTCCAAGAATTTGCTATCTTATGGAGGTTGGCATGCTTATGGTCTTTTTTTGGTTTCTGTTTTGTACATTGCAATTTAGCTATCTACATATGTTATCATGGAGGCATTATTCTGCTAGTTCCTGTATCCCTTTATCTACTTGGTTTATATCTAATGTATTCAGACAAAAATTTAGATTTTTCATTGAGGTCATTTGGATTTGGACCAACCAACTCACCTGCATTTTCATTGAAAAAAACTCATTTCCATGTCTTAGTATATTTGCATTTCATGTGTTGTGATTGTTTGGGTTGTTCTTAGGCCCTTTAATGTTAGGGAACTTGTATATTCTAGTTGTGTACATGCTTGAAAATTTAATCATGCCATCTGGGTTGTTTTTGGAGAACTATTATTCAGATTGTGACCATTTGAGACTCCATTTTTCGAAGTCAGCTTGAATGTTTTTCACGATCCAAATGGTTTGGCCATTTATAACCAACTCATCAGTTAGGTAGTTGGTTTTAGTGGTTCTGTTACCAAAACATCTTCATCTTAGTTTCAGCATGTCCAATTTGGGATGAAATTTATCTGGTACCATTTAACCATGTTTCAGATGCATGATGAGTATTTTACATAATAAATTATTCCACTAAAATTGGCATGGTTAAACAGCTTTTATATTTCCTTTTTCTCTTTATATTTGAAAACCCTGTGGTTAACCAGATTGATTGTTTGAATATCATTCTTTTGATTCAGATGGACCCTCGTCCAACTTTGCAAGAATGCCTTGTCTCAATACTTGTTGCTTTAGCCAGGCATTCCCCAACATGCGCTGATGCTATTATAAGATGCCCAAGGCTTGTTCGGACCATTATTGATATGTTTACCAAGCAAAGCATGGTGGGAATTCACCCATCTCATATAAAAGCAGTTGTTTTCCTAAAGGTTAGCTTCTGCCCTTATTTTATGTATGATCTGTAAAATAGCATTTGTTATTATAAACGTTAGGTTCTGATTGAATTATAAATAATGTGTCATGTATAAAATTTTCAAGCATCATGGTGAGTGATGCACTGATATGCATATGCCCTTGTGCTGATCTCCATCTGTAGCTTTTGGAACTCTGGAGTCATGCTAGTGTAGATGCAGTAATTGCCCTTCATTGGTGCTTATTGGTGTATGTTCCAGATTGAACATCTGTGATACTGTTGCAATTGTACTAATGGCTATAAAATCCAATTCACCTAGCATGAATAATAGAGTGTATTTCTTAGCAGCTTACCAGAAATATATGTTTCCTGTGAAGTTTAAGTGCATTTTATCTTTTATGGATTATATATCTTGATTACATATTAAAAGCATAGAATTCCAATTATCTGTGTACTTTTATCTGTTCCAATGAATTCAATACCATTGTCACATTTACATACATAATGTATAATCTGCATTAGCATGCTGCTGTGAATGCGGGGCTTATCACTTTGTAAATCCTATTATTTTACCTCTAATCAAAGATATATATTGATATTAAGGCAATTTCCACATGTTGCTGGCACTCAAGCCTCACTTGGCTTGGTAGCTTGTTGCTGATACATTGCATCCAAGCTGGTCAAGTTAACTCATCCCTTAACAATGTAGCTTCAGTTTCGGTGATTTCCATTCACATGTTATTTGTAATAAGGAATGCACAAGACTTTATGGTTACAGCTATTGATAAACAATTTAAAACATATTTGGAGGTAAGACCATAAATAGCAGACCTTTTTCTATCAATGTGGTTTAAACACAGCAATGATAAAGCAACATTATTGAGAGTTCATATTCTTCAGCCATTAATTAGCAGTTTGTTGGACAATGCTCGACACAATTACCACAAAATAAACTGACCCCAAAAACAATACTATAATCATGCGGTTGTTTTTTATATATCTCTATCAAACATTCTCTCGGGATCTCTTGTATGAAAAAGATAATATCCAACTTAGAGTTGTCACTTATATTCTTTATGGAAATGGAAAGTCAATTCGAGCTGGTATTGACCCAGATTTGGATGCGGAAGTGGAATTTGGAGCATTTCTAAAACATGGGGATACAATGACCAAAATGAACTCCTGCTTCCATCATCGCTTCCAAATTGAGGTTCCAATATCTTCTAGTCAATTTTCCCCAAACTTCTTTTTTTTTTTCCCTTTTTTTCTTTTTTACAAAGAAACATTCCCCAAAAATAATTAATAGGAGTAGATTCATGTTTCTGCTTCACGAATTTGATATTTTCTGGGTTTCTGATAATATCAAGTGTTACTCCTATCTTGACATTTGTAGTTTCTAGAGTTTTAGCACAGGTTAGTGAAGGACCAGAGAAGCTTTCGAGTTATGAATTTATGATATGATGCTTATTTTTTTGTTACCATTCCCTTGTCTGCTCGTTGTGATTTTGGAGGTTTTATGTTAGGATTTTGTTTGAGGCAATACTTATTGTCTAGACAAGTGTTGCTGGTTTTGGTTGAAGGCTCTGGTTCTGAAAAACGCTAACTTTAAATCCATGTGGAACTTTTCATTTGGACATTATTTTTAAGCCAAGTTCTGTATTTTCTAAAAGTGGTCAAACCAGAATCATGTAAGTCTCATGTTAATTTCTATTGTTTCTCCTTTCCTGTTAAAACTAATTGATTTTTTTTTTTTTGGTAAACGAGGTAATTGATATTGGATGGTTTTCCAAAAATAGTTGGATATATTATGTGGCTTAGTGCCATAGTTTTGTTGTTTTGAATGAGTTAGCTTTTGATTGTACTTGCTTTGATTAGAATCCAAAAAAAAAAAAAACACTCACCAAGGGTAGGGCTCTTTGGTGTCCTTGATGTTACTTGTACCAGACAAAGCATGCCTTTCTCCAAGAACTGTCACTAATTCATTTGGGCATTTGTCTGGCTGGAAACATATCTGATGCTGCATGTAGCTTCAACACCTAGTCTGGTGCTGGTCACAGGAGTGCCCATTGCATGATACAGAAGATGCTTGAAACCAAGCCTGCTGTTTATGCTGAAGTCTTATATGCACACAAGTGGCAAGACTCTCAGTGGTCATGAACTTGTGATGTCATTTATCCAAAAGTGGAGATTGACTGTGGATGAGAGTATCTATGGCCACAGCTCTGTAAGTTTTTGAGGACCTGGAATGATGATTTTAAGTTGTAATATCATCAACTTGAGAAGCCAGTGTCGGAGCAAATGCAATATCTAATCAGAGAAGTAGCCTGATATGGACATTTGCAACCAATATTATGCCACCACAATAAGAAGTGCATTTGTAATGAATGACAGAATACGAATAGGAACTAGACTTGATTATAGTCATCTGTGCACATTTCTATGAGCTACTGCTCTAAGTCAAAGAGTTATTGTGGATTCATTGGAAATTCAATTTTATAGCTGGTCATTTCAGTCAAGTTTGTTGCATCTCTAACTTTATATTAACTTTTTTGATGCCGCTTGTCAGTTCATAGAACTCCTTACTGGAGTTCTTAGACTGCTTGGTTACAGAAAGTTTGATTGTTGATGGTGTTTTTCTTTCATTAATTGTTGACCATTCCTGAGATTAGCCTTTGAGCTGCACTAGTTCCTGCATTTGATTTATTTTTGAGATGACTGGTGCACTATCATGCCTATGTGTTGTTTATTCACTTTCCCTGATGCTCTGTTGTAATGACTAAATGAGCGCTGCAGTTACATCTGTTCAAACTAAGTGACTTTCTAATGAGTGACTTTCTAATGCTTGTACCAAGTTATTTAAAACAAATAACAACAGTCACTTTTTACTTACATGAGCTGATCAAAATGTATGAATCAAGTGAAACATTATACATGCATATGCCATTAGTTCTGAGGTGCTTTTAATTTCAGTTCTTAAAATCAAAGTTTGCTTTATAATATAGTCTGTTTAACAAGCTGCAGAAACGGTATTTTCTTTATAATATTGTTGTAGGATTTTCTTTCTTCCCATATTTGTAACAAATGAAGCTTTGATATCAATTCTTAATTTATTGTATGTTGCTTTTCTTCAATATAGGTCTTGTCTCAATCTAGCAAGCAAATCTGCTTAGATTTTGTGAAGCATGGAATTTTTCAGCAGGCAATGTGGCACTGGTATAAAAATGCATTTACCCTTGAGCATTGGATAAAGTCCGGAAGGGAACATTGTAAACTCACTTCTGCCTTGATGGCTGAACAATTACGCTTGTGGAAGGTCTGTATTCACTATGGGTTTTGCATAACATACTTTGCAGATTTTTTTCCTGCCATGTGTTTCTGGCTTAGTCCTCCTACATTTGACAAGCTAATTGAAAACAATGTTCTTGGTGAATTCACTTCCATTACAAGAGAAGCATACCTTGTCTTAGAGGCCCTAGCTCGAAGGCTACCGATCCTTCATTCAAGGGAGCAGCTTGAAAAGCAAGCCATGGATTTTTCTGATGGTAACATGGAATATTGGTCCTGGAGTCATGTAGTTCCAATGGTTGACTTGGCTTCGAATTGGTTATGTATTAAAATTATTCCATATGTATCTTCACTTATTGGAGGCCACAGGAGTAGGAACCATGTGCAAGATCCATCTGCAAGTTGTATGCTTTGGGTGATTTCAGCAATTTTGCACATGCTCTGTAGTATATTTGACAGGATTGCTCCAGAAGATGCAAATGATATGAGTGGGACCTATAATCATTTGCCATGGTTGCCCCACTTTGTTCCTAAAGTTGCTCTTGAAATTATTAAAAACGGATTTCTGGACTTCTTGGGTTCAAACAACATGGAACATGGAACATTTCCTAGTGAAGGTGGATCACTTGCAGAGAGTCTTTGTTATTTAAGACAACAAAATAATGTTGATGCATCATTGGCTTCAGTAAGTTGTCTTCAAGGATTAGTTAGACTGGCTTCTTCAGTTGATAGATCCATCCAGAGAGCTAAAATCACAAATTATACTCAGGCTCGCCAAGTATCTAATTCTGGAATAGCCGATAAGATTTTAGAGGAAGGTATTGTTAAGTGGGCTCAGAATGACTTGACAAGAGTACTAACGGCTTTCATGACCTTGATGTCCTCAGAATGGCCTGTTGTGCAGTCCATTGAGATGTTCGGTAGAGGAGGACCTGCTCCTGGGATTGGATTTGGCTGGGGTTCCTCTGGTGGAGGGTTCTGGTCCATGAATGTTTTGCTGGCACAAGCAGATGCACTGCTGATCTTGGACCTGCTTAAAATCCTCCCAGCTTTTGTTGGAGGAATGAAGCCTGTACTCGACAAACCTGCTGATGCATTGATTCTGCAGAGAATCAGTTCTCTTCTTGGAGTATGTTTGGTTGCAGGACCTGGAGATCGAGTTGCCATGGAGAAGGCACTGGATATTTTGCTCCATGCTCCTGTTCTCAAGTGTCTTAGCCTCTGTATTCATCATTATGTTTATCATAATAAGGGTCTCAAGTCATTTGATTGGCAATATGGTGAAGGGGACTATTTGTTTTTCAGTAGAATTTTAAATTCTCATTTCAGGAACAGATGGTTAAGTATTAAGAAGAAGCCATCTGAGAAAATGGATAGAAATAATCATAGCAAAGACATATCTAGAAAAGGTGATGCTCTGGAAACAATATATGAGGAAGTAGAGCAGGCAGAAACAACTGTCAAGTATCCATATTGTAATTCGTTGTTTGTAGAGTGGGCACATCAGAAACTGCCACTTCCTGGGCATTGGTTTCTTAGTGCAATATGCAGCATTGGTGAGATAAACACGAGGGCCCCTTCATCGACTGATGTTCTTGATGTAGCCAAAAGTGGACTCTTTTTCCTTTTAGGTCTGGAAGCAGCATCCGCTTTTCTATGCTCAGATTCTCAAAGCTCTCCAATATCTGGTGCAACTTTGGTTTGGAAATTTCATGCACTTTCAATGGCACTGCATGCTAATATGGATGTTCTTGAAGACAAGAGCCGGGATGTTTTTGAAACTTTGCAAGAACTGTACGGGCAACATCTCGATCAGTTAAGACATGAAAATATTAGAACCCTGCTTGGCCGGAATGAAAAAATCCAAGTTTCATCAGCTACCTTGCCAGAAGCTCAAGAGAACTGTAACCTAAAATTACTTAATTTCCAAACGGAAGTTCATGAGAGCTACAGTACTTTTGTTGAGAATCTCATTGAGCAGTTTGCAGCCATATCATATGGTGATGTTATATATGGCCGGCAGGTAGCACTTTATCTGCACCGTACTGTTGAAGCCACTGTTAGACTTGCTGCATGGAATGTGCTATCTAATGCTCATGTCCTTGAACTCTTGCCTCCTTTAGAGAAATGTATTGCTGAAGCCGAGGGTTACCTCGAACCTGTTGAGGTACTGCTTGAAACTATTAATTTTCTCATGTTGTGCTTTATTTATATGGTTAGTTTATATGTGGAATAAGTAATTTAGTAATATTATGGCTCCCTGATGTTTGGTTCAATTCATGCTGCTACGTTACATATCCTATCGTATGCTGAGCTCTTTAGCATATATAGCAAATTTGGTTTTCTGCAAAAAATGCCCGATTTTCCACACAAAACAAAGTAATTATTTGAAATAGAACACAGTTATTGATGTAAGTAGATGCAAACAACTTGTGATATGCTGAACAGATGCACCATATAAAGCTGTGATGGAGGGCACGAACTAACTTTGTAAGCCTAGATTCTTAACTAGTGGATTAGTAAGCTTGTACTGATAAATAAAATTCTTTTCCAACATTCAAGAATGCAGCTACAGTTCAAAGATTCAGCATTTAGCATGATGCATAGCTGAAATGCTGAATCCTGTTAAGAAACTCAAATGCTGCATTCTACAAAATACATTATTATGCAATCTTCTTACACTTGGAAGCAACTTCTGGTTGATTGATTGCCTCGACTAAAGTGCCTCATGAACAATAACAGATAGTGTTCCATTATAGATCATGCTCAGTGGAAAAAATGAAAGCTAAAATATCGAACGTGTCAGATCAAGATGAAGAATATGGCCTTTTAGCTGATTAAAGAAAAAAGAATATATGTAAACGGGCCTCTCATAAATGTTATGCAGGATCATGAAGGGATTCTGGAGGCGTATGTCAAGTCATGGATTTCTGGAGGCCTTGATAGAGCTGCTGCTAGAGGATCTGTTAGTTTCACAATAGCTCTGCATCACCTTGCTTGTTTCATTTTCAAAACTAATGCTTCAGATAAGCTAGTACTACGGAATAGATTGGCAAAATCTCTTCTCCGCAGTTATTCGCGAAAGCAGCATCATGAGGTAAGGAACCTTCATAAAGCAATCACCAAGAGGCTTGTAAAAATCTGCTGGAATAAAGTTCAGTAAACATAAAAATTTAAATTATGAGTTACGGTATGATTTGTTTTAATGTTAATCTTCTTACAGGGTATGCTATTGAGTTTTATTCGTCATGGACTAAGCTCATTACAAGAGCCACAGTATAATTCTGAAATTGCCAAGAGGTTTGAGCTGCTTAAGGAAGCTTGTGAAGGAAGTTCTTCTCTTTTGGCTGTGGTGGAGAAGCTGAAGTCTGCTACGTAAGAGGAGGATTGTCGCATGGATGTCCTTAAACCAAATATCATGCATTCAGTTGGAAAAATAGATCACCACCTCTAGGCTGCTGGATTTTGGCTTTTGGGGCAGTATACTACCTCTGGTTGATATTGTTTCGTATAACTTGCGTGGTGTCACTCCATTTAAAGTTGCTCCAAACTATTCGGTGATTTCAGGTGGCTCAAAATTTCGGTACAGGCGGTACATAAGGGTTGAACTCCTTTTGTTGTAAAGATGTAGAGTATTATCCTGTATTTACACTGATAGAACTTCTAGATTAAAGCGTTGGATATTTAGATATTTCTGGCGAAGACATTACAGGTATTTTTGGAAGAGAAGTACCTGAACTGCGGTGACACAAAAACGCCCTTCCGTGCCATAGGTATTTTTTAGAATTTTTTGATCCACCGGATTCTGGGGCTGAGACTGGTTGCTGTCAGCTGTTTGGCGGTGCACCTTTAGTGCCGATGCGATAAATTTTCGTTCACTTTCTTTTCGTTTCTTCTTTTTTTTGGTACAAGTATTTTGCAATTCCAAATTCATTGTTGGCATTCTCACGGACGAGGTAACATTTGCATCCCATGCGGAAATAACCACGGAGAAAGAGGAGGTGGAGCAACGGAGAAGAAAGGAAAAAAATGAAACCTAGCTAACCCCGGCTATCCATCCGACCAGCCCCGCCGGATTGTATTCCATTTCGAAGAAGAAATGTGCTTCGGGCCCAATGAGAATGGTTCGCAGGGACGTGTCGCCAAAGATTGGTTTCTTCACGACCTCTATACTTGCCTTATTTTCCCTATTATTTTGGCAAGCGATGGAGGAGGGGGTAAAGAACGGGAAGGAGAACTAATGGATCTGATATCTATATGACGATCAGCTGTGCTGGTTAATGATCGTTTTTTTTACCGTCAATCGGCCGACCAACTATGGACTGACCGACTGGTTGACCAACAAACAATCAGCTTTTTTCAAACAATGATTGGTTGGGTTTTCTTCAATCTATGATTAATCGACTCATCGATTTTAAACCGTCGATCGGCTCTCCAACCAGAATGACTCTTAGCATCTCCAACCAGAATGACTCTTAGCACTCTCGAATGTTGATAAATGATCGGCATGACCCACATTCACACCGCACGATGCATGTAATGGATTCCTTCATGATTACATGAGCATTAACTGCTTACTTAATTTTGGAATAAATGGGATCTCATAATTTCTAACCGTTATAGACGATTACTACTGCATTTTTCTATAAAAAAGATGTAAACCAAGTATTTTGGTAAGAGGATTCTGGACTGAAACTTTGTCTATATCAATTCTTATATCCTGTTCACCAATCCTCCACTGACTTAGGCATTGGAGGATCCTCACCAGAAAATATTTCAGTCAATGTAGACTTCTTTTTGCAGACGATCTTGACTAGCAATAGGCGCACCAGAGGATTGGCCGCAACAGATTAACGCACCAGATAGGGATGGAAGAAGAGAAACAAATTGCTCTAACAAAAATGCTGAAAATGCGAGCCCAGCATTCTACCGGCTCTACCAGGCAGTCTTCTTACCGAAAAGATCACTTTCCTCTACCCCCAATGGTAAAGCCTAGTATTCCGCATTCGACTATTCCAACGGACGTCCAAACTCAACAACTTGCTACGCTAATACAGCAAATAAAGATTTTAACGGAGGCAGTGCATAGCCTCCAGCAACAACAACAATTAGTGGTGGAACAACCACCGACACAAGCAATGCCATCAAGGCATAGTTGTCGCTCCCCATGGCGATCCCCATCTCCTTCGTCAGAAAGGCGATCGACTTGACATTCACATCATTCTGAGGCATTACCATCGCGAGGATCACACCCTGCCACCCATCACTCCCGACGATCGGCCTCTTCTTCCTCTCGATGTAGTGTTTATAAGAAAAAGAGACCATATCTACCATCAACTTCTTCATCTTCAACTTCTTCGGGGGATTCTACCCCTGGCCTCTCGCAACAACAGCGGCTCAATGATCATAAACATAAGTTCAGAGAGATCGACCGTCAACTCGCCTGACTGAAGGTGAGTAATCGAGAGGGTCGCAGCGACCTCAGCATTCACACAGCCCCTCCATTCTCTCGACGAATTATGGATGAACCGATTCTGAGTCAATTCAAGATGCCACAAGTGGAGCTGTACGATGGCTCCACAGATTCAGTCAATCATCTAAAGAGTTACAAAACTCTCATAATGATTCAAGGGACTTCTAACGCCCTTATGTGCAAAGATTTTTCGACAACTCTTTGGAAAGCTGCTCGAGCCTGGTATTTCGGGCAGCAGTCGGAAAGCATCCATTTCTTTGAGTAGCTGAAAGATTCATTTGCAGCCTACTTCAGTACCAGTCGAAGAATGCCATGGATATTCGATAATCTCTTCTCCATTAGACAAAATAAAGGAGAGATACTACGAGACTTTATGACGCATTTTAACGCTGCCACACTTGAGGTCAAAGACCTCAACGAAGATATGGCTATTTCGACCATGAAGAGAGGTCTAAAGGGATTAAGATTCACTTACTTGCTAGATAAGAACCACCCTCGGATCTTTGCTGAATTTTTAGAGCATGCATTCAAGCATATCTACGCAGATGAAGCTGCTTTTGACCGGCACCAAGCAGAAGGCAAAAGTCAAAAAAAGAAGCAAAAGAAAAGTAGAGCTCTTGTCGAATCAAGTTGGCAGTCGATTGATAAAAGAGCTTCACCATCCCGACGAAGTCCAAGGCCCAATAGATTCGACAAAAAATTCAACTTCTATACTCCATTGACTTTTTCTCGTGCACAAATTTTAATGAAAATTAAAGGAGCAGAATATATCCAACACCATCCACTGATGAAAGTGCCACCAAGGAGCCGCGATCGAAAGAAGTACTATCGATTTCATCGTGATCATGGTCATGATATCGAACAATCTATCCAGCTCAGGGACGAAATTAAGGACCTGATATGTCAAGGATTCCTTGATAAATTTTGATGCGATCTTCCAACTCTGACTCCAGCTAGTCATCAACCTCAGCATCAATCAAAAGAACCAAACAACAATTGACCGATGGCAGGAGTTATCAATATGATTTCTAGGTGATCAAAGAATCGGAAGGGCAACATCCAAAGAAGAATCGACTAAGAAGCATCGTGAAGAAAATATAATTTTTTTTTTGGATGATGATGTACAAAAAATTCAAACTCTCCACAATGACGCTATCGTTGTGTCGGCAACGATAGCAAATTATGATGTAAAAAAGATTCTTATGGATAATAAAAGTTCGATGGATATTTTATTTTACTCGACTTTCTTCTAAATTTAACTATTAACTGATCAACTTCAAAAAATCTCGACGCCATTAGTCGATTTTATCGGAGATGCAGTCAACGTGAAAGAAGAAATTGCTCTTTCATTCACTATAGGGATCAAACCACAATAAAGCACCATCCTCGCTATTTTTATGGTTGTCCGAGTTTCTTCAATTTATAATGCTATACTCGGATGACTCGCACTCAATGCACTAAGAGTGGTGGTGTCAACCTTTCATCTACTAGTCTGATTTTCTACCCGACAAGGAGTCGATGAAATGCACGGAGATCAATAATTAGCACGACATTGCTTTATGATCTCCACCGAAGGAGCAAAATCTAAAGACCCTCTGATAATTGATAACTTGGATCAGAGAAAAAATGAAGAAAGAGGAAAACTAGTTGAACAGTTAATACCGATCCCCTTATAAGAAGTAGATCTAACAAAAACTATCTTGATCGGATCTCGACTATCCAATCAAGAACGGAATCAAATAATAGATCTGCTAAGAACAAATATCGACATATTTGCCTGGTCAACAACCAATATGCCGGATATTTCTCTAGAAATCATAACTCACCGATTAAACACCGATTCGAAGGTTAAGCCGATAAAACAAAAGAAAAGACCATTTACCTTGGAAAGATAAAAAGCCATTGATAAAAAGGTAGACAAGCTCCTCATTGCTGACTTCATCAGAGAAACACACTATCCTGACTGGTTGGCAAACGTCATGATGGTGAAAAGGCCAACAAAAAATGATGAATTTGCATTGACTACACTGATGTAAACGAAGCATGCCCGAAGGACAAATTTTCTCTATCAAAAATTGATCAGCTAGTCAATGCAACATCATGACACTTTCTCTTGACCTTCATGGACATCTTCGTAGGATATAATCAAATCCAAATGGCGCCAAAAGATGAAGAGCATACAGTCTTCATGATGGACAAAAACATTTATGGATACAAAGTGATGCCCTTTGGCTTGAAGAATGTCGGAGCAATCTATCAATGATTGATCAACAAAGTATTTAAAGATCAAATTGGGCAAAATATGAAAGTCTATGTCGATGACATGCTAGTAAAAAGTGCCCAAGCTGACAATCATGTCCGAGATCTAGAAGAAGCATTCAACACACTTCAATGTCATCAGATGAAATTAAATTCGACTAAGTATACTTTCGGCATAACTGCCAAAAAATTTCTAAAATTTCTTATATCATAATGTGGAATTGAGGCCAATCTAGAAAAAATAAAGATAATTATCGATATAAAGCATCCGACTTTCAAGAAAGAGATACAGTAATTGAATGATAGAATTACCACACTCAACCGATTCATTTCAAAGTCAGCTGAGAGATGTCTACCTTTCTTCAAGACTCTACAACAAACGAAGGACTTTTCATGATTGGATGAATGTCGATAGTCCTTTGAAGACTTGAAAAACTATCTGATGTCCTGGCCATTACTTGCGAAACCTGAAGTGGTGGAACATTATATCTCTACATCGCTATGTCGGCAAAAGCAGTAAGTTCGGTCCTTATGCAAAAAAAACGAAAATCAAATTCAACGATCAATTTGCTATATCAGCAAAGTGCTTCATAATACTGAAGTCCGATATTCGAGGGTAGAGAAATTGATCTATATCTTGATCATCTCATCTCAATGACTCCGGCCACACTTCTAAGTCCGTTTGGTTGTAGTATTAACCCATCAACCATTAAAGGCAATTCTACATCGACTGAATACTTCGGATAGAATGATGAAATGGGCGATCAAACTCAGTGAATTTGACATTTAGTATCTCCTACAATCATCAATGAAAGAATAGGTGTTAGCCGACTTTGTCGTCAAATGTGCCACAATCGATGACAAGCCAAAATAAGAAGTCGATGATATATCGAAAATAAATGATGGATCTAAGACCGACTGTGATTCGACATGGATACTTCACATAGATGGAGCATCCAACGCCCAAGAAAGTGGAGCTGGTCTCATCCTCACCAATTCCAAAGGGACTATTGTTGAATATATTCTTCGATTTAATTTTAAAGTATCTAATAACCAAGTCGAATATGAAGCATTGCTTGCCAGCTTGAAGAGTACTAAAGAACTCGGCATGAATAATCTAAAAGTATTTACCGACTCATAACTAATAACCAAACACGTCAAGAGCGAATACGAAGCCCGAGATCCAACTATGGTGAAATACCTTTAGAAAGTAAAAGATCTCATTTCTACATTCAGACATTTTGAGATTTCATATATTCCAAGAATAAAAAATGCTCGAGCCAATGCACTCTCTCGACTTGCGACAACTTCTTCTAATTTACTTGGTTGAATGTTCATCGAATATCTTGAGCAATCAAGTATCGACAAAGTCAAAAAAATTTTATAAATAAATGATGAATCTAGCTGGATAGATCCGATCATTAAATATTTGACTGGTGGAACTTTGCCCGATGACCCTTCGGAGGCCAAGCATCTCTGATGGTCTGCTTCTCAATACATCCTGATGAATGGACATTTATACAAAAGGTCATTTTCACTTCCTTTGCTTAAATGTCTAGGATCGATCGATGCTGACTATGTCCTTCGAGAAGTTCATGAAGGAATTTACGAAAATCACTTAGGAGGCAAGTCATTGGCTTACAAAATGTTGCGACAAGGATATTACTAGCCGACCATGAAGAAAAATGTAGCCGATCTTGATCAGAGGTGCGACTCATATCAGAAGTACACTAACATCCAAAATCAACCGATGAGTCAACGACATCCATAGTCGCACCATGGCCATTCGCACAGTGGAGGATGGACATTCTTGATCTTTTTTCTTCGACATTTGGCCAAAGAAAATTTTTAATTATCGTAGTGGATTACTTCACCAAATGGGTAGAAGCCAAACCATTAGCACAGATCATCAAAAAAAAAAATAGAAGACTTTATTCATAAATCAATTATATATCGATTCGGATTGCCGCATACAATCATCACTGACAATGGTCTATAGTTTGATAATCAAAACTTCAAAAAATTTTATGTGAAGTTTCATATCACACACAAACTGACATCTATCGGCCATTCTCAATCCAACGATGAAGTGGAAGTTATGAATCGGATGATCTTACATGAAATCAAAACATGATTGAACGAAGCAAAAGGTCTTTGGATGAAAGAACTATATTCGATCCTATGGGCTTATTGAACAATCCCCTGCATTCCAATAGGAGAATCATCATTCAACCTAACATATGGAACCGAAGCGGTAATCCTAGTGGAAGTCAGCTTGCCATCAATGAGAGTCGAATATAATGCCAAATCAAGCAGCTTCGAATCATGAAGAGCCAACTTAAACTTACTTCCTGAAGTTCGGCAAGATACTCAAATTCGGATGGCTACATATCGACAGAAAGTCACCCGATACTACAATATAAAGATCAAATCGAAAGTATTCCTTCCTGGAGACTTACTCTTGAGAAAAGCTAAAATTTTGAAACCTTTGGATCAAGAAAAACTTTCTCCAAATTGAAAAGGATCTTATCAAATGACCGAAATACTTCGTCCGGGCGCATATTGACTCGAGACTCTCAATGGAGTGATTATTCCACGAACATGAAATGCGTACAATTTAAAAATATATTATCAATAAAAATTGTCCAAGTACTTTAATGAAATGAAATAATTCGGATCCAACTTTCGACTAAAATTAGCCGACTTTCTATAATTTGCTGACTAAAGGTTAGAAATACATCGACAGCTGATCGATGATCGAATGACTCAACATCATACCGACTTAGCTATGGCTAAACAGAACACTATGCCGACACAACCATAGTTGAGCAAAATCTTATGCCCACTTGATGGAAAGTATACCGACCTGTCTCCAATCAATTGATGGATATTTGGCTACCCCCGTTTATCAGATAAAAGAATTTCATGCCTAAACTCTAGCCGATTGATATTCAATCAAACGTTATACTCGACGACTATATGATCTCGACATTCGATAATAAACTAAAAAGTACTTAGAAAATTTTCAAAATAAAAGTATAAAATAAAAGCAAGAAGACTTGGAAAACTTTTTCATACTCATTCATATTGGAAATTTGTACAAGTTTCGATCGAAGCCAAATTACAAAAGTCGTATCTCATCAGACAAGAAGAGATAAAAACAAAAGATACATAAAGTCTGATCAATGATCGGAATCCTTTACAGCAATGGCATCGATGATGGCCATTGCCGACGCCAATTCTTTTAAAGTTGAAGGTGGATCTAAAGCAACTTTTTTAGAAGCAGCAGAAGGTTCAGCAATGGTTGAAGCCTCTCCAGTCAGGGCCTCCTCAGTTAGAGCCTCTTCGATCTAAGCTTCTTAGATCGGAGCTTCTTCAGTCAGAGCAGTCTCGATCGAGGCAACCTCATCTAATTCACGACCATCATCGGATCCTTCTTCTCTGTCGAAGTCGGGAATGATGATGCGGCTTAAATCTACGTTCGGATATACCTTACCAACTGCATCTCTATCGTCTTCATGTCTAGTTACGTAGGTGAGATGACTGCTTGCAAGGAGCCCATTCTTGAAGTTTTTCGAACTTTGAAATTCTTCAACCCCTTGCTCCTTCACTCGACTCAAAGCTTTGCGGGCCAACGCTACTTCTGCTTTGAAAAACTATAGCTTTCTCTGCTCCTCTGCCAACTCACGAGCATAACCATCATGCTCCTTTCAAAACCAACTGGCCTCACGCCTTCTCCTTTGGATCTAAGACTCTTGAGTCTCGATGAACCAATCAGTCATTTCCAATTCGACACGGGCTGACTCCAACTCAAAACGTGCCAACTTTGATTCAGCATGAACCGACAAAAGTTTGGAGCATGTCAATTCTAAATCTGAGTTTGGCGATTCTAAGTCGGCACGTGCTGACTCTAAATCAGCCTTCATTCGAGAGATTTCTTCTATTTGTTTCTTCTCCTGCTCAACTGCCTCCTTCTCTTGATTGGTAGCAGCTTGGAGACGTTGAAAAGCAACATTCTTCTCGGCTATCACTGCTTTCACTTTGTTGCTTCACCCCTGACGTATGTTGGTAATGTCATATATTACCTTTTCTAATACCGATATGTCAAGGGCCACCTAAAATATATATAAAAAAAAAAGAATAAGCACATGAAAATAAAAATGATAAAGAAAAAGAGAGGAATACCGACTTATCCAAATAAGAGAAGTATAAAAGAACAAAAATATTTTGACTATCATCCAATTTTTTTGAGACTATTTATCAGTCTGAAGAAGCATTGCTTCAACCAATAGCTTTGCCAACATTGGATTCGTCAATGCCAACTCATTGATTGGAATCAAAATGTTGATGGACTCCGCCAATCCACTCAGAGTCCCACTTATAGTAGAATATGCAAGAGCCTTCCCCTACCGTTGATTTGTCGGCCGCTCAAATGGATCAGGCATCCATTCGGGCGTCTGTGGCATTTGAGATGGCATTGGTTGTGACTCTTCAAATCCAACCTCGAGCATGGATGGTGCCCAAGATATCACTGGCTCGGATGGCACCAACGGTGCCTCTACGATGACCACGTCGTCGTTTGATGATCCGACATGCCTCTACGACGACCACATCGTCATCTGATTCTCCGACAGTCAAAGGAACGGCCGACATAGCATCGGTCCGCTCGATAGGAGCGATGTCGCATCAGTTGGTTAAGCGGCCATCGATGGGACGTCGGGTTTCTTTTTCTTCAATGCCCTCGATGACCCTTCATCGACAATCAACTTCCACTTATCAGGACCCATGTATCACTACTATAGAATAGGGCTACGATAGCAGTTCGTAACTACTGCCGTAGCCTAAAAAATTATTGCTATAGGCTATAGCAGCAGTTAGCTAGCCGCTGCCACTGCAGTCATCACCATAGATTTATGATAGCGATTGTTACAGTGATTTTAAAAATCACTGCCATAGAGTACCTATCGCATCGGTTCATAAATCGCTGCCATAGGCTTATCTATGGCAGCGGTTATGTAACGACTGTCATAGGTCTAATATAATTATTGATACATTACCTACGGTAGCAGTTGGCACGTCTATGGCAGTGGTTATAAAACTACTATCGTAGCTTCTAAATAATTAAAAAAATATAAAATTTTTAATTTTTTTATATATTTTATCTGATAAATATAGAGATATATAACATAAAAAATATTATAAATATAAAAATATTTCTAAAATACTAAAATTTTATTATCAAATAAAATTTATTATAATATTTTTTAAAAAAATACATCAAAAATTTTTTAAATCTACATCATCATCATCACCGAAAGATGGAGCACGAGCTGGAGCCGAAGCTGGAGTTGAAATCGAAGCTGAAGCCAGAGCTAGAGTTGGAGCTAAAATGTGGGTCAACATATCCTCAAAGTCTATGAAGGTACCTATAAAATACGTGCTAAGCATCGATACCATGTCTCTCACGATAACTTTCAGATGAGATGCACGCTCCTCAGTCCGATCTGCCCGCATCGCAGCATGATTTATCCATGCCAATGCCTCCTCAAGCTTCTTCCGACTGACGACATCGGAAGCCTATGAAGAGACGCTCATCTCAGATCAATAGCTGGTCGACGTATATCCGGACCTGCATCGAATCCTTCCAGAGTGCTCAGACCCCAAGATCTGAGATAGATGGTCATGGGGTCAGACGCATCCGGACCCTCACTCGCGAGCACATCTAATTGATCCTATAATTATAAATTTAAATAAAATTTTATAAAAAATATTATAATACTAATCATATATACTAATATATTTAATATTTATAAAAAAATTTTCGATCGTGGTGTTCATCGGCCTATTCTTCTTGTTCGTACGGTTGGATCAAAAGATCTCGCTACAGCTGGACATTACTCCATCTCTCATCAACTATAATAATGGATCAATTTACTAGAAACATGAAAAAAATATTAATTTAATTTATTTAGTAAGATTTAGAATTTATTACTTCTCTATGCATACGACTGACCATAGACTCATGATCGAGAGTGTGCATATACTTTTGGACTGTCTGATTCTTTCGATTCTGATAGAAGATAGTCTAACAAGTATTTAAATAAATAATAAATATTTAAATATAATTTTAAATATATTAAAAAATTTAAAAATTAGTAATTTTATTCAAACTTTTAGCTCCTCCAATGGATAACCATCCTCTCCCACTGACTCGAAGGACAGTCCATTATCCAAAGAATAAGCTTCTCTGAAGTGTCTTATCGATGCTCGAGCCATTCTCCGTGGAGCTTTATCTTGTAGCCCCGGTATAACTCCTCGATCTTCTTCAGTCGAGCATCTCGAGCTCTCTCGTGATCAGAAAAATCGTATCTCCTCTATACAAAGTTATTAAAAGTTAGTTATAAAATTATTCTAATCAAATATAGTATAAACATGTAAAATGTATAAATTTAATTAAGATACACTTACCCATATCTTCTCCTATACCTGATCCCTGATAGCATCATCCATCAATCGTCAATCTCTAGGCTCTACAGGAATAATATCTGACCGTCTCACAAGCACTCTAAAAAAGAAATGCATCTTCTATGCGGTCTTTTCTACTAACCTATCCTCCACATCATACTGCACCATCATCTGATACTAGCGGTTTCACACATGCGCCATATGTGTGGAACTACAAAATATCTAATTGGATGATGCACCTACAATAAAAATACGTTATGCAAATACATAATTATATAAATACTATATAAAAAATAAATAATATAATATAATATAAATGTACACTCAGATGTCGGTGGAGTAGATGTCAATGGTGGAGCTCCTGAGCAGTCGATGCGGAGGTGGATGGAGTATGCTCCAACTGCTCCTCAGATGCTAAACTTCGTGTAATCCATCGAGAGGCAGGGGTAAAAGCTAGATGGTGTTTTGGTGCCATCATGACCTGCAACGTTAATAAACATTAATCGATATAACATGTTGAACAATAATAAAGGATATACCTAAGTACCATCCATATAATTACATATAAACATATGGATGTCGAAGATTATGTACACTAATCAATTGATGGATCTATCACTATGCAATGCAATAAACAAAAACAATAAGATGGGGGTTCTCTTAGCGATCGAGAGTTCTCTTAGCAGTCAGCATGGCACGGCACGGCCCAAGATATGACCTACCGACACAGCATGGCACAGCCTACCAACATGGAACAGTCCAAGGCACGGCACGACATAGCTTACCAGCATGGCACGGCACGATCCATGGCACGGCACGATCCATGGCATGGCATGGCACGGAATCGGGTCTGGATATTCGGGAGGGGCGCCATGATGGAGAGGGCAGAGGGTGGGTGGTTGGGGAGGGGAAGGGCAAGGGATAGAGAGGGCAGAGGGTGGACGATGGTGGTCGGAGATGGGAAGGGCAGGGAGCGACGATCGGAGAGGGCAAGGAGCAACGACGATCGAGGATGGGGAGGGTAGGGATGGTGGCGATCGGAGATGGGGATGGTAGGGGGTGGGGAGGGTAGGGGCGGTGGTGGTCGGGGATGGGGAGGGCAGGGGTGGGCGACCGGGGATGGAGACGGCAGGGGCGGTGGCGGCTGGGGATGGGGAGGGCATGGGGTGGCGCTGGTCGGGGATGGGAAGGGCAGCGTGAGGGATGGGATGAGCGGGGGGTTGGACGGGCGGGGGGTGGGCGAAGACCACCAGGAAGGGGCTAGCATAGGTGGTGGGTGAAGATTGTTGGCAGGGCTGGTCGAGGGGGAAGGAGAGGCGGTGCTGGTCGGGGGGGAAGGACTTGGGTGGAGTCTCATTGATTATGGAGAGGAGGAGAGAGAGAGCGTACGGAAGGAAAGAAAAATTTAAAAAATTTTAATCTAACCTACGACAGCGATTTTCAAACCATTGCCATAGATCTATAGCAGTTATTATTGAAAATTGCTGCAATAGATTTACGATAGTGATTTTCTAACCGCTGCCATAGATCTATAGCAGCGATTTACAGTAACCACTGTCGTAGGTTGAAAATAATTTTTTTTATTTTTTTAAATATTATATAATTTTAAAATTTAATGCTCATCTTCATCATTCATTATCTAAATAATTATCATTAGAGTGTCATCATAAAAGATTGCCTCGATCCGATAATCCTAGCTTCATCGATCAAAAAAATTTAATTTTGATGATCACGAATGACAATATGATGATCTGATAGATGAAGATCTTTGATTGATCCAAAAATCTACAACGATGATCTTGATGATATTTATAGCATACTATCAAAGTTTTACTTCAATTAAATATCATTATCATGGTCAATTTAGTATGAAATAATTTCGATCGTTAAATTAGAAATAAGCGATCAAAGCGCTAAACGATGTCCGATTATGAGATAATTTTTAAGTTAAATGATCTTTGCTATAATTTTAATTATTTTATATAACGATGATAGTAAAATTTAAATTATTTTCATATAAACTATTCACGTTAAGTAGATATTGTAAAAGCACGAGCATAATAACTAACTAAGTTTAAGAATGATTATCAGACAACATATAGTTTTAGATCGTTCTTAATCTCACGAGTTAAATTTTATAATCACCATTATAAAAATTGATTAAAGTAGTAGTCAAGATCATTTATAAAAAAAATATCTCATAATTGGACACCATCTGGTCCTTTAATCACTCATTTATCATTTAACGATCAAAATTAATCTATACTAAATTGATTAAGATAACGATATCCGATTGAAGTAAAACTTTGATAGTATGCTACAAAAATAATCGAGATCATCATTGTAGATTTTTGGATCCATCGAAGGTCTCCATCTATCAGATCATTGCATCATCATTCATGATCGTTGAAATTAAATTTTTTTTATCGATAAAGCTAGAGCCATCGGATCGAGGTGATCTTTTGTGGTGATACTCTAATAATAATTATTTAGATAATAAATGGTGAAGATGGACATTAAATTTTAAAATTATATAATATTTTTAAAAAAATTAAGAAAAAAATATATAGCAGCGGTTATAAATAACCACTGTCATGGATCGACTTATAGCTGCAATTACAAGAAACCACTGCTATAGGTCCGACCTATAGCAGTGGTTTTTCTAACCACTGCCATAGGTCGGCCTATGGTAGTGGTTCTTTATAACCGCTGCTATAGGTCGGTTATATAGCAGCGATTTCTTATAACCGCTGTCATAAATTTTATTACAGTAATTTTAAAAATCGCTGCCATAGTATGCACTGTCGTAGGCTCTTTTTGTAGTAGTGTGTCGGCGAATGTCAGCCGCTGAAAGTACAGTTGGAGGATGCATAGCTGCCAACAAAAAAAAATAAATGATTAAAAATTAATATCAAATAAAAATAAAAATTCAAAACAACTACGATGGACTATACCAGCAGTCGATGCGGAACCAAATCCGGCTTCATACAAAGCATGGTTGGTTAATAGCTCCTTTTGTGTCGGGACTTCTATGTCTTTTAATTTAAGAAAGTTCTCCTGATCAGCAGCATCGACTCGATTATTGTCATTAGGACTGGTGTTCGGAGTCCCCTAAATGAAAGAAAAGCTCCAAGAAATAGTGGAAGATATAAAGAAAAAGTGGATCTTCCAATCATGGATAAACAATGAAAGATCAGAAATGAACGACAGACCCCTTCTCAGGACAAACATCCATCAGCCATCAACTTTTGGATGAGGATGAATGATGAAAAATAGATGAAAAAGAGATAACCGAGGAGTGGTCAGGATGGAATGACACAAAAGAGCAAAGAAAACTAAAAGCCAAATAGAATTCGGTGCAAGTTGCGCCGAACAAACCTGATAATAATTCAGGATGTTTCGAATGAACTCTAGGATTGAAAATCGGAGGCCCGACCTAAGATTTTTTATATAAAATACCACCTAATCGGATGATGGAGAAGATACCCGACCTTTCGGATCAGAGGCAAAAAATTGAAATTACTACGGGACTTGATACTATTCCCAGAGCCGATCGATGATGGAGCTTGATAGTGAAAAAACCTCCATTATCAGATCGGGAGAGAAGACGACTGCCAAACTAGATGACTGATCATTACTTCCTACTATTCTACCTCCACCAGCCATTGTAAAGGCTAATGAAAATCCTAAGAAGATGACAAAGAAGATGAAATCTAATCTGAAAGATTGAAGGGAGACTCCGAAGAACAATAAGAGCAGAAGAAGAACTTGGAAACTTCAAAGCACCAGCAAAAATCAAAGTCACGGTAAAAAAACTCAAGTAGAGTAATAGTGGTTCTATATATAGAGAACTCATCGATGGCCAAGATCATTCCAATAAAAATAAGGTCACATCGATTATTGACACCTGACAGCTCCTGGACCGACTGATCTTCGAACCTTTCGATGCACCTCTGGTCAGATCATGCCACGACATCATGATCCGTGAGAATAGCTAGAATCCAGTGATAGCCTGACATGTGGCAATGTCGGGTTGGGCCGAAATCAAAACAACCAGATTGTCAAATCAACTTTTTGATCGAATCATGTTAATAATGACTGCACGATCGTTGAAATGATAAAATGGCTAAACCCTTCTTGTCAGATGTGCTAATAATTGCTACATGATCACTAGAATGGTCTCGACTCATGGAACAATAATAAATGCCGAAAGAAAGACAACTATACTTTCGTTGTTCAAAATATCAGGCCATGCAGAAGATCACATGCCCTTCTCCATTTTGAACTCAAGAGTGGGAGGCAACTGTTAGGCATAATGGATCTGATATCCATACGACGATCGATGATCGGCTGCAACGGTTAATAATCATCGTCACCGACTCATCACTAACCAACTACCAATCGGCCAACCAACTGTGGACCAACTGATTGGCTGACTAACAAACAATCAGCTCTTTCCAGACGACAATTGGTCGGATTTTCTTCAATCGTCAATTAATTGACTCACCGACTTTAAACCATCGATCGACTCTCTAAACAGAATGACTCCAAGTGCTGATAGTCAATCGAATGTCGATATATGGTTGGCACAACCGATACATGGTTGACATAACCCACATTCACGTCGCACAATGCGCGTAATGAATTCCTCCACGATTACATGAGCATTAACTGCTCACTTAATACTAGAATAAATGGGACCTCACGACTTCTAACTATTATAGATGGTTTTACTGCATTCCTCTATAAAAAGAAGATAAATCAAATATTTTGATAAAAAAATTCTAGGCTGAAACTCTGCCTATATCAATTTTTATATTTTGTTCATCAATTCTCTATTGACTTAGGCATCAGAGGATCTTCATCAAAAAATATTTTGATTAGTATGAACTTCTTTTTGCAGATGATTTTGATCAATAATAGACTAAAAGATTGGCCGCAACAAGAACTATCCCCGGCCTAGCTCTTTTAGCTTCTCTTCCTCGACACCTCTCTTCTTACTTTTCTCGCAGCAAAAAGTCTACAAGGAAATAGAGTTGTCTATAGCCGTGATGCTGGATCCCCAATGCAATGATGCCGAGGAGATTGTGAAGTGATAGCTGGTGGGGATGCTGGATCCCCGATGCAACGATGTCGAGGAGATTGTGCCTCCTGACTACCGTGAAGAGATTGCCGGTGGGGTGGCCATGGTGGCAGCGACGGTGATGATGATTGCATTAAGGTTGGCCAACGATGCATTGACCTACGGACTTCATTATCAACTACACTGCCTTGGTCAAATTAATCTATATTTTCTACCAATAGTTTAGTGGAATAGGTTTTTCTTTCCCACCAAATGATCCAAATTTGAGTCACGGTGTATGGATCTGCGGCTCCATCTATTTTGAATGTAGTCAACCAAACCAAACTGTTGACTTCGGTATTAGCCGAGGTACCACTTAAACCATTAAGTCAATGAGAGTGGATTGATTGACCAGCAGCAATGAGCCACGTATCTGTATCTCTCAAGCGCCTTCAAAGCGGCTAACGACCATTAAAAACAGAATCATAATCCCATCAATTAAGGGGTAATTATAGTTTATTCTAAGGAATCAGCTTTTACCATACAATCAATGCGGTTAAGATCCGCCGCTTGCATAACCTGGGGGTCATTATTATGTAATTAAGATCCACTTCCACCTTACTGGGTAATGGATGTCTACCTCTCTCTTCCACATTCTGCAACTCTCTCAAATTTTCCATCGGACAAACTCTGGCAAGTATTCTTTTAATTTTCAGGTTGAACAGGTCACACCAGGTGAGCTTCTTCATCCAAGGTTCAAGTTCAACTACTGTCAACACTCTCTAGCCTGATTGTTTGGCTTGGAGCCTGATCAACTGACATCACCACTTCATTTCGGATTTCATCTGACCTCAGTGATTCAGTGGCGGCAACAACAGGGGATGCAGCTATAGACTAGCTGGAAGTTACTGCCTATTTCTAGCTAGCTGAGCCAGTGCCCGGTTCCTTTGCTTATTCAGACAGGCAGCAAGAAGTACAGCAGCTAGCAATTATGAGTGAGTTGGAATAATTTTGATTTTATCAAGTGACCAAATGTTTGATAGTCTTTTCTGATGGTGGCCAACTAGCTAAGATTAATTGTCTTTTAGGCGGCTGAGGAACTCGAGCGTAGCTTCAAGATTACCACAAACGATTGAGTTTGGTTTATTTCTGAATTAACTTATTAGTGACCCGCCAGCCAAAACTGTCCATTTACCAAGCTGGTGCATGCTATAAATATCGCCCGCCATGCACAACGCAAACAATCCAGGATTCGTCCTTCGCCGTTTTCTCTCTCATCTCGTTTCCAAGTATGACGTCCGTACCCTACGTGAGCTTCAGAGACAGACGACTTGGAGGCAAACCTAATCCCTCCCCGGCCGTTTCTTCTTCTTCTCGAACAGTAATTAGCGTTTCTTGCTTTTCTTGCAGATATATGGTTCAAGATCTTCCCAAGTAACAAGAACTAGCAAGAACCAAGAAGACCGAATCCAAACATAAAAGAAACCAAGCACGATGTACGATCGAATTGTGGTTTGACCGATCTTTTCATTTTCAGCGGCTAGCTTAGCCATGAACAAAAACTTTCAGATCTGAAAATTACCACCTTCTAGCGTTAATTCTTGCAGCCAACCGAGCCTCGATCGATCTCAAGATGTCGGAACGCAGCCAGATCAACCGCAGGGCTGTCCTCCAAATGATGTGCCTTGTCGCGACGCTCATCATACTCCTGGCAGGCATGCTGAGTCAAATCGCCTTCCTTGCCCTCATCACGGCAATGAGCATCGTGGCCGGCACGATCGGGACCGGAAGAATATGGAAGAAACGGCGCTTGGCACCCATCAGCGACTACGTGGAACGGTTGAGAGACCTTTGCAGGCGAGGCCTCATCGAGCTCTACGCCACCATCCAAAGAGCAACAACTCCAAGACCTGCCATCGTCTACAACGTTCATTCGCGCGGCGGGTCGCAGGAGATTGGGTCACAGCAGGCGCAGGAGCCGCAGGCGATTTCGAGTGGTGTGGTGAGCGAAGAACCGGAGCAGATCCAAGTGGAGTCGCATGAAGAAGGAGAGAGGGAGACTCGGGTCTCGAGGCCGAGTCACGTGGAGAGGCGGCGCCAAGAGTTCAGGCGTCTGGAGAGGGCGCTGTTGACCAGGCTGAAGGCGGGGCGAAAAAAACAAAAGGAGAAGGTCAAGAAGGGGAGAAAGAAGGAGGAGGAGGAGTAGGAGGATGGAAATATGGTCATGGTGGTTCTCTTTTTTTTTTTCCCGCGATGACGGAAGCTCCTCTAGCTTTCTTGTGATGAATCTTTCTGCGGGCTTTTTGACATTTTTTCTCCCTTTTTGGTGGGAGGACATGTTCTTGGGCATACAGCCATGGATCTTGGGTGATGGGTTCTCGATTGAGATCAGAGATTTGATTTATGTTATGGTGATTTGGTGTATTCTTGTACTGCTGAAATACTGGATAATAGCTATCGGTGTTCATAAATTGTGTGGTTCTTGATCTCATCACATTCCTTAACATAGCAGCTCTTTACTTTTAGTTTCTTTATATATATGTTATTTTACATGGCTCATATAACCATCTTATATATAGCTCCCTCTCTCTAGCTCTTCAGTGCAAATGATCGATAGTTTCAATTCAGTATATTCTTCGGAAAGCAGCTTCTTGAAGATCTAAGATGTGATGATCGATTCTTGGTCTAGCAAAACTTTGTTTCAGATCATCGATGCTGACTAAAATTTTGTGACTACTGTTCATTTGTCCTCTACATTTATTACGGCACCACAACCTGCGCTATTATTCTCTGCTCAATTGGCCTCTAGTTGCTTGAAGCAATTTGTTTGAAGGTGAACTTGATGTGATTCGCCTAGTTTTGGTTTATTGCAAAACTAGGAAAATTAATTAATTAATTAATGTGCGATCACTGACCGACGATTTTTATACCAGTATTATATTTCATGCTAGCTACTACAATCCACATTATGAATTGAATATGCATCATTTTGGCACCGGTTCCTCTCGTGTAATCATTCATGCTAATTTTCACGCTCGATCGATCATCTCCAACATTTTGACAGTTGATGCAGCGCCTCGCAAATGCACAACGCATGCGACAGGGAAGATGCACCACATGCAATGAGATAATTGCGACGCATGATGTGCACATAGCTAGTATTGCAGTACGTATATATATTAAACTATATCAAAATTTGAGATACATGTTAATACTTCATATTATCCTAGTGATCGATAGGAATGGGATAATTAATTCTAGAGCTTGTAAAGCACGTATTTTAAAGACACGGCTAATGATATCCGAGACCAGGGTTAATTAATGGCTCGCATTTGATATATATATATATATATATAGAGAGAGAGAGAGAGAGAGAGTTGAAAGTCGAGCCCAGCTTCAGGCTTAGCATAACAATTAACCGACCACAACTGATAAGCCAAAGGGCAAAACTACATATCAATTTAGCTAGCAGAGGCATGCTATAAAAGAATTCGTTCGCCATTTCCTCTCTCATCCTCTGTCGACGTCCACACCGTACGGGAGCGCCAGAGAAAGAAGACTTGGAGGCAATCCTAGTAATCTCTCCTACTTTTTCTTCTTCTTTTTCGAATGCTAGCATGCCCTTCTTTCTTTTTTTTACTTATAGATATATATAGATTATAGAACAAGATCTTCCAAGAATCAAGAAGACGAACCGAAGGCGAACATATATAGAAGAAACCCCGCACGAGGTTATATATATAATATATATATATATATATATATATATATATATATATAAACCTTCCAATTATCATTCCGAATTAATCCTTTTAGCCATGAACAAAACCCGGCCTCATATCCAACACCACCTTCTTGCATTCTTGCAGGCAGGCAGCCAACCAAGCTTTGCTCGAATTTCAAAATGCCGAAACGCGGGCTGATCAATCTGAGGGCCGTCCGCCAGATGGTGCAGTTCGTCAAGGTGCTGATCCGGATCCTAGTGGCCAGGCTCATCGGGATCGTCGGAGAACGGAGGGGACGGTACTTGGAACGCGGCAGCGAGATCCGCTTTCAGAATCTGGAACAGTGGAGAGAACTTTACAGGCGAGGCCTCGACTGGCTCTACACCACCATAATCCAAGGAGGAAGCATTAATCAAAGACCTGGCATCGCCAACAACAACGATCGTCTGCGCCGCGGGAAGTCGCGAGGGAATTGGTGGCGGCTGGTCCTCGGTCGATGCACAAGGTCGAGTCCGGTTGCGAGAGAGGGGTCGCCGGAGATGGGGTTGCGGCAGCTCCTCGTCCAAGAACCGCAGACGACGAGGTGGGAGGAGATCATTTCGAGGGGAGAATGGATCGGACCTTCGGACACTAGTATCCATGCAGGGATGAATCTCGAGCGGAAGCTGCGCGAAGAGGTGAGACGACTGGAGGGGGAGATGTCGGCAAAGCTGAAGCTGGAGGATAAAGGAAAGAAAAAGATGGAGGAGGTCAAGAAAGGAATAAAAATAATTGGGGAGAAAGGAAAGGAGGAGGAGGAGGAGGAGGAGGAGACAATGGAGGAAGATCGGGAGGAGGATGGAGCAGGAAGATCGATAGACGGTGAATGATGGAGGCTCTCTTGATCATGCAGCTCTCCCGTTTTCGATTTTTTTTTTACTTGGGCACACGCCTTCTTCGGCATGCAGCCGTGGTTCTTGGGTGAGGGGTTCTGGGATTAAGATCGGAGACTCGATCATTTGGTATTTTCTTCCATCGCTGAATGTATCTCCTCCTCATTTGGCATTCATTAGCTGTGGTTCTTGATCTCAAATTAAGATGCCTGTTATTGTAGTTTATTTATGGTGTTATTTCGGTGTCTCTAGGTCTAGCCCTTTTCTGATGAATTCTTTCTGGGTGGAAGTGATCGTAGATCTGAATAGAACTTTGAATGGCAACTTCTTCTAAGGTTTAAGACGTGATGATTGATTCACTCTAGCACAAGGTTTTTTGGTGATCGAGACGGTCTCAACAGGTATTCTCACCAAAAATGATAAAAAAGGTGTTATGAAACCCTTTACAGAATAAAATGAGAATTATTTTATATTGGGTTGAAGGAGATGAGGATTAACATATAAAATTTTCTTGCCGCCCGGTACTTGTGCTTTGGGGTTAATTGGCATAAAATATAGAGTGGATAATTTTATTATTATTATTATTATTTTTATTTCGGTCTCTCTACGTCAGACTGGATAAGCAATTTTTTTTTTTTTTCTTTTTATTTGTTTCGTGAAATCCAATACTAAGGGGTTCCATGGTCATATATACAGAGGTTACCTACCTGCAGCCACTATTTTAAGAAACCAGGGATTCTCCTGTAATTAATTCACAATCCAGTGATGATATTTGATTTATCACCCAATCAATCTTTCTACTACATATTGTCAAAACCAAAGGTTTCCGACAATTACAGTGTGATACTATGAATAGCAAATTCAGTCATAAATAGGAAAGAATTTAAGCCTCAGATGGGCCTCAACAATTTTAACTAATAAGCTCTGATAATTTTAAAAGGACAAGTTCTATAATGATGCCTCGTAAATATTTTTCTGGTGACCAAAAACAACCTGGCAGCCGTTCAAATTATTTCTGGCGATCAATAACCTGCTAAAACAAAGCAACAAAAATTTTAGTCATTCCTCGCAGAACTGCTTGAAGTCTGATGCATTTAGAAATTCACCACCAGAAATTAAGACAACCCAACAAACTTCCTGCAGCACGCACATTCCACGTTATCTTGGTCAGCCACATGCTAAATAAATCACAAATTCACAAGCCCAGATACCTGTGCTTTCCAGTTACTGCTTGACTAATAGTTTTTGAAGCTAAACGACCAGCATAATTGGGGGCAAAAAAAAGAGGCTATGCGATAATTTCTCTTGAAAAAACAAAGAATCCCCATCATTCTCATAGGACCAGAAAGTGCATTAAATCTCAAGTTCAAGTAATCTTCAGACATCAAAATTCTTTTGACCACCTTTCGACATTTAAAACTAGCATGCACAAAAACTTACTCAAACCAGCTAGACCTTAATCCCAAACTAGTTGGGGTTGCCTAACAGGCACAAAAAACAAACAATGAATTACTCTTTTTGCAAAATTCCAGCATTAAATTAGTCTACTCCAAAATCATATGCCATTTGAACCCAACTATTACAACAATGGTATGAGCAGAAAAGCAAATAAAGAGCAACTACTTAGGAAAACATTATTATTGCTCTCTGACTTAACCGACATGAACACATTGTCTACAAGAAGGAACTTCTCAACTGTAATATATCCTGCATGTTGACACATCTACATGGTCATCACAATAGAAGCATGAATTCACTTATTCTACACCAGTGAGCTGACTGATGACCACCTCAGCAAAATGGCTCACTGTATAGATGTTTCTGCATGGTAAAAGGCTCATTCTAAGTACGGCTATCCATAACACCATTTGAGGATGTCCCGCCAATTTGGGCAACATAGAATGGGTCAATGTGCACTTCCATGTCTCCGATCATCACGTACACACGATGGACGGAAAGGGAATTTTGCAAATTGGATCCTTAAGACTGGTGAATCTGGTTTCTTGTCATCAAATTTATATTCTGCAGGAAGCCCAACAAGGTGATTAGTTGGTGGTGTTGAAATGGAATATGGAGTTGCCAGCTCATGGTATTTCCACATAAAGGAAGTATGTTTGCATCACTCTTTTATGTTTACCCAAAATGTTACATCCAAGATAAGTTCATAAAAATCATCTAATAGCAGTAAAGAAACAGCAGCAGGAAATACTTGTTAAATCATATGGTTTTTCTTCACCAAAAAAAAAAAAAAGAAGAAAAAGAAAAACTGATATGATTTTCCATGCAAGTACATTTTATAGCTGATGTTTATGAAAGATCAAAATTTTTAGAGGGGAAGAAAAGAGATGTCTTATTCATGAGTGCTTTCCAAAATACTAAAACAGGAAATGTTGTGGAAATATTTAGAGCACCCAAGCAAATATAGCAGTATATGAAAGTCCAGCAAGTCACCCTATGAAAAATACACCTTGAAGAGCTTCTAGAGCAGTCAAAGCGCAATTGGAATCATTAAACTCCACAAAGCACAGGACATGAGCTTTATCCCCAGTCTGCAAGACAGCAGTTCCAGAAACTATAAGTACACTTGCAGGCAGTGAAACTCAAACATTTAAGCTGGAAAGAAAATTCAAATGGAACAGAGAATTAACATAGGTTTATGTCAAACTTGAATGTCCTAACATTCAAAAACTGACAGCATCGAACTTTCACAAGAGCACCATTTGCAATTACTGACGTACCACTCAAAGTACAACTCATAGTCAAGCTACGAAATCTGAGAAAGACCAAAGCATTCTAGATGAAATCTTCTCAATTTGTAAATGTACCAATTTAAGAAATGTTAGACCATCTACATTAATAAACTGGTATCAATATAGAACCTAAAAGGGATGACCAGAATATTCATATGACCCAAAAATATGATCTAGACAAGCAGCTAAACTGTTTTTTTCTTCCTTTTTTTTTTTTGGATAAAGGTTACAAACAAGTATAACAACTAAACAAAAAATTCCAACGAACACCGAGACCAAAAATAGACACAGGAAAAACAAACAGAAATAGATAATAAAAGAAAACATTTTTCAAATTCACGAACTGACAAGTCCAGACAATTATGTTATTACGTACTGCATTCTAGAATAAACAACCTTTGAAGAAAAAACAACTGTCAAAGGTCCCCCATAACATGAAATGGGCATAACTTCAGCATAAGGCAAGAGCTGAGACAAATTGTGGCTGGGTACGGGGAAAAAATAGATGCTTCACTTCACTTGTTTAAAAGTGACCTAAATTTGAACATGTACAGCTGAGGTTCTCTGTAGCCTCAGCTGGGCTGGAAAACTCACTTGATATGGCCAAGCTGACCTGAAGACCCAAAAGATAACATGGGTTAACTCATTTATCAACATGAGTTAGCTATAACATCTAAAAGTACCTTTGGGCCCATATGAAGACCTATGATAAGGTTAGAGCATAATGGCCAGCACTTTATTAATAGAGGATAACCAGGAAGTATATATATTATTTAAGGGGATAAAAGCTAGATCACTTCAATCCAATAATGAAACAGAAGTTCCTTTCCAGCAAGATAGGATAGCGGCACATTTAGAACTGATGGCCACAAAAACAAGTTCATCTTGTGAACGGTACCAAGTGATACACAGAAGGGAAAGAAGAAGGTTTTGGAAAACCGAGAAGCCTATCATCTTGGTTGCCGAACAAGACCAAGATGAACGTACGTCTCAATTTATCTCAACTACATATGGAAGGTGGGGATATTTGGAAAGGTCCGACATTTTTTGAGACCTCGGTAGCCATTTAGGGCCGAGATATCAAAATCATAGTCGTTATGGTAAATCCAGGATTAGCAATAATTTTAGAGCATTTGTTTTTGAGTCAATTAATTAAAATATCAATTTAAGAAAGTAAAAAAGATACCATTAGAAATTATCAGTTTGCATTGGCCAAGGAAATAGAGAAGTAGATTTTGAATGCATCTAATCAGGGTTCACTCAATATTGACACAAACCAAGATCTCAGCCAACATGAAAACTTTCAGAAAGAGCTGGCCTAGCAGCAGCAATTGCATTTATTAACCACCTATGACCATCATCACTTTGATAACAGAAATTTGAATAGAGAAGGAGGGAAAAGATTAGGAGGTAAATCTTGTACCAGTTTTTCATTTCAGTTTTCCTTGAGATACATAACGATAGAGGGAAAAAGAGTGACAAGTAGAACACCAGTAGCTATAGGTAAAATATTATACATCTTTTAACCTACATAAATTCCCAGGTAGAATATATCAGCACAATATTTAGATAAAAAGAAAATTGCGATTTTGACACCAAACACGTGTTAACCTGAAAACTTTTCAGGGCATAGCCATGAAACCATGGTTGTGACCACAAAATTTTCAGGGGCTAAAAATACAACCGAATTAGTTTATTTCCAAACAGTATGAAATATCCATATAAAAGTGCCTCCTATGATGGGTCATCAGATTCAGTTGAAAAGGCAGGAAAGAGAGGGGATAGAAAAAGGAGAATCTAATGCATCTGGCAAAAACAATTTAATGATTCTATTTTGAAGGACGTGGCCTTCATTAGGACTAGTAGCAAAACAAGCTCTGTAAAGACAACACCGAATTGAATGCTGTGCTGTAACTCATTGGACAAAAAAGTGCTGCCACAAAATAAAGAAGCACATTAATCACAAGCAAACAAATACTAAATATCAGCAAACACTAAAAATGCCATAATTGTAACAAGCATAAAGAGTAACAAGCATAAGAACCAACCAATTATATTTTCAAATGTCAATAATTATTTCATAGAGTTCAAAATTTTTCAAAACTTAGAAACTGATCGGATCCATATACTTACACGTCTAGGCTCCTTGTGCACAACTCTGATATCCTTGAAACCAATAAAAGGACGGAAAAGATCTTTTGGGAACAATATTAAGGATTACGAGAGAAGAATCAAAGAGAAATCGAGTCAGAAGGCAATGCCATTAAGTCTCAGCCACAAGGATACGAGCCACTTCTCTTCGTGTACAATCAGTAGGAAGACCATCAACAAAAAGCATGTTAGATTGATCTGCTGATGGACCATCAGATTTTGTCAAAGGATTGTGTATGTCCGCGATGTCAGGCTTGATGTCTAATGCATCTCTTTTTGCTAAGATCGGGTCTTCTAATGGAGTATATCCTCTTACAGTAGCTCCAGCAGCCAAACTACTAAGTCCAGCTGTTGCATGAGATCCAATTCCAGCAATATCATCTGAACCATAACCTCCAGAATGTATTGGTAATTTCTGAATACAGCCACCACATATGATGGATATCAGTAAGGATACTGTAACTCAAGTTTCAAATATTTCTTAAACCACTTTTATGTGAATTCTTACATCGCTCCGCAAAAAATCTGATGTGCCCCTTGGATCACCAGCACTCCACATGTGATTAGATGTTCCAGAAGAACCGTTGGATGGAAGATGACTAGGAAAAGCAGCTCTTGGATCTGTTTAATAAAGAGCAACAAATCAATGAAGAGAAGCCAGAAGCTTGAAACCAAAAATATATCAGTGGTATTGCCCTAAGCAGATAGTAGCTGGACAAGAATGTGTCATACATAACCAACAAAGTTATAAGGTACCAGATTAGAAAGAACACTTTGTTCTTCTTTAAATGATAATAGCTGTACCTCTAAGTGCAAGAAATTGCTAGAATATAGGAGGAAAAAAAGGATCATGCACTCCAGAATGGTACGAGGGTCATCACAATAAAAGTGCAGAAAAAATGTTAGATTGCCATTCTACAGAGGTCAAACCAGTTATGTGCTTCTACATAAAAATCAAACTGCATGCATAAAGCCTAAGTTGAAGCATGATACCCAACAGGTTAGTAGCAAACAATGAGCATCGAAAAAGAAAGCAACTATGCAGCAAACCACTACTAGTAAGAGAGCCTGACCATCTAACTAAATTTTACTAATAAAACGAAGATGATAAGACTATAAAAATATCACAGTAACTAAGAAAAATAAATATAAAAACTTTCATCTATAAGTACCAAGAACTATGGTTACTGATACGTAATCTACAATCTAAAGACAAAAAACAAATGTAAAGTACCAAGAAGTGTAGATTAAGCATTGATGAATAACATTGAGGAAAAAGGCAAAAAAGTTTAAGAGCATCAATGGCCATACTTCATGTCTCATACACAAAATGCTTCTCTCATGATGTGTCCACCAAAATGAGAGATGAAATCTTATTATCCTTCACTAAAACCTTCCAATGCTCATATGGCATGAGACAATTGTAACCAATCTCATTCATCTAGTCAACTTTAAGGGCATGTTTGGTAGGAAGAGTTGGAATCTGAAACGGGAATGGGAATGAGCGACTCCCATTCCAGCTCTTTTTTTTCTCCTTTTTAGAGAGGGGGGGTCCCATTCCCATTTTGATTCTGAAGGGGAATGGGCCAAGTCCTACTCTCCCTCAATATTCAAATGCCATTCCAATTTCAATTCTGATTCTAGTCATGACCAAACATGTCAAGGGGATATGGCCATTCCAATTCCAATTCCAATTCCAGTCATGAATCAAATGCACCCTAAGGTTCTTTCTTCAGTAGAACCTTCTCCCAAATGATTAAACCAAAAAATAGTGTTGAGATAATGGAGTCTAAACACCCACAAAATTTTAAGTTCTCAATCACACGAAGGCCTTTAAGGTCCCTATTTTGGCTGAGGAAATTATATTGCTACTTATGCTCTAGAAGCTCAGTTGTAGATTTTCAGCTTTATCCAACATTCATACACATCAAATGCATCCTTTTGGTACCACAAAACTACTTCAAAAAATTGAGAGATGAAGTGCTCATTCTTAAATCTTAACCACCCTACAGAAGATAATAAGTGCTAGGCCTACATGTGAGTGTAAGGGAAGGCTGTCTATGCATGGCATGAACCCCTCTCTACCTTCTTTAATTGGGCTCACAACCGATTCAGGCAAAGATGGTGTTAAGCAGGGAAAGGTATGGTTTACAGCATGTGCAGGTGAACATTTCCCACGCATGTGGTGTGAGTCTAATGTTTTCATCAGGAGATAGAATTCCCATAAGTCCATGACATGTACAGGTGTTGTCTAGCATAGAAAGTAAGATCAACAGTTCAAACATGATAATTCCCATGGTAATCTCCACTTTGGCAAATGACCTAGAAAGAGTGATGAAAATGGAAGCAGGATAGGAATAATGCCACCAATGTTTGAAGAAAGAGTACTCTATTTGTAGAAACAGGTGAAACATCACTACTTGTATAATGAAGACTCTTGGGAAGTAAGACTCCACCCCTTGAAAAAACTGATATATTTACAAAATTACTTTTTATATGAAGAGACTTTAGCCATGAACAACTCTCTATATACTTTTCCCTTTCAGGAAGCAAGTCCATTTTTCCATTATTCCTTTTTAGGAGCTTCTCCTCCCTCTTTTGTTTTCTCTCTTCCTCTTATTCCTAAGATTTTACACTCTTTCTCCTTTAGCTTTTTGATCCCATTCATAGGGGACTCACGTGCAGTGTGCTAAATACTAGTTTGAAAAAAAGAAATCTCAGGGAAGTGCTGGGAAATTGGGTAGCAGTCTTTAGTCTCTTCTTGTATACATAATCATGTTTTCCAGTGACTTCCGCATAAATTTCTGGCTATTTACTTTGATGCTTTCCATGGGTGCTTCAATCGAACCGTGCTTCCATGCAACTAGGATTTACATGAACAACTACTGCAACCACTGTGGAGGTTATATAAAAGGGAAAATCACATCACAATACTGATAACCAAAGAAATTATAACCACGACCTAAATACCAACTCAATTAATATCTAATTGACTAGATATGCAGCAGCAATATATGGGGTCTCAAAAAATTGCATCGTTACATGCCACGATATCAATAAACATTTTGCAAAGCAATACGGCACGTTGTGAAGGTTCCATCTCCAAGTTCACCATACTCCATCAGGATGGTTCATTGACATGTAATGTAATGCAGTGCAAATGTATTGCTCTCTCAGTTTCTTAAAGGTAATCAGGCTGCAGGCATCAATATAAAGAATTAAAAAGATATCAGCTCTGATTTGACCTAATCACAAATTCGATCGAATAGATGTCACTAAATAAAACCTAACCGCCGTTCCTAGTTGTCCCGCTCCTCCAACCTAAGAACTCTCTCTCTCTCTCTGGGATCACAAAAGATTGACAGTTCGAAAGAAAGGCCATCGGTTAAAAATTTCACTGCCTCTTCCCCCATCCGAGAAGGCAACAGCTATCTTGAGGTTCTCAACAAGAAGAGGCTTCCATCTTATCTCAAAGACAGATTAGGGCTTGCGGGAGCCTTTGAGCGGAAGGGAGGAGAAGGTAATAATAGAACCAAAAGGATTGGGCGTAATAGAGGGATGAGGGAGCGAGCGAGAGAGCGAGAGAGAGAGAGAGAGAGAGAGAGAGAGAAGGGGGGTGTACCTCTTTCGGCAGAAGGGTACCTCCAGTAGGGATCGGCCATCGCTCGCCTGTCCTATTTTCCAGAGAGAACCAAGAAGCACAAGCACAGGCGCACAGCGGGGTTTTGACACCGTTCACCGCTAGACGTGGCCAGGCACGGCCCGGTCCGGTCATCTATGGTACCTGAGCTACAGTAACAGGCCGCGCTGGGCCCAATGGGCTATTAGTGCCCGGCTAGCATGTCACGAAAATGGAATTATCATGCCGGGCCTGACCCAGCACGATTATAGCCGTTGGCGGGCCGGAACAGCATGGCCCACAATGGGTATATTTTGAAAACCAACGATTATTTTATCATTTTTTGTGCAAAATTTACATACTTAACACCCCCAACAATTATAAAACGGTCATATTTAAAGGTATGATGGTCCTTTGTAAAAAAAATAATTTTTTTCATAAAAAAATTTATAAAAAACCTATATACCCCTCATAATGGCTATAAATGGCTAGTTTGCAAGAGTAAAATGGAAAGTGAAAAAGTTTTTAAAATCTATAAATATCCCTTCATCCTCACCATTTCCACCACACCATCCAATCTCTCATTCTGTTTACTCTATAATCTCTCAAGCTGTCCATCATCAAGCTCTCATCCTCTATTCTATAACCTCTCAAGCTATTCTACTTTCTCCAATCTATTCTACTTTCTTTATATTTACTTTCTTCAATATTATTATTATGGCATCCTTTGATGAGAGCAACTTCTGAATCTCACCACCATCTTGTGAGGAATCATTACCATATCAAACTCAAGGGACTGGAGAGTATGAAGCCAGAGCCACTAGTTCTCAAAAAAAGAGAACTAGGTCACGTGCCGGTATTGATCACCTAAGGAGATATTTGGAGAGTCACAAGGTGCATGAAAATCATGCTCAATCTATCTTCAATTTACAAGGAGGTTCGCTTTCTTCCTTCTAGTACAACCAAGAATGCCAGCGAAATGCATTGGTTCGTTATATTGTACAAGCCGAGCAACCTTTTTCTATGGTGGATGATCAACTATTTGAGGCTTATGTTTAAAAGTCATTATAACCACAATACAAAGATAAGTAGACAAACTATCCTTAGGCAAACTTTAAAAGAGTATCTTATTATGAAAAATAATTTAATTAATCTTCTAAATAATATTAATTATAAAATATCTTGAGCATGTGATATTTGGATATCTCAACATAATGGAGAATCCTACATTTGCATAACTGAGCATTATATTGATGATAGTTGGCTTTTGAATAAACATATTTTAAGTTTTAAAATTTTTAAATTTCTTCATACTACATCTACCATAGCTAATGCCATAATACAAACTACTGGCACATATGGCATTAGCGATAAAATTTTATCTATTTATTTTGATAATGCTACTGACAACACTGCTTACATAGAATTATTGAATTCAACATTACAACCAATATTACAAGATGAGTTATTATATATTAAATGTGCACGTCATATTTTGAATATGTGTTAGAGATGGTTTAGCCACTGTGTGGCCAAGCATAAAAAAAATTAGGAATGCCATTTCTTTCATCCAATCGTTCGATGCACGGCGTCAAGATTTCAAGCAAATGTACCTTGACTATGGTAAGTCGTATAAAAAATTTAGACTCGACGTGCAGCATAGATGGAATAGCACGTATTTAATGTTAACTACTGCATATCAATTTAGTAATTTGATTAATGCATTTTATAATGATAGGTTATCCGGTGATCTACTCACTCAACACGATTAGCATGTTGCACTCACCATTGAAGATTTTTTAGAATCATTTTATACCATCACTAACACTTTAAGTGGTATATATATTATCCTACTTCTACATTATTTTTAAATTATGCTTTTGAAATTAGCAAAAAAATTGTAAAATATAAGAATGATAGTGTTTTACAAAATATTGTTGCAATGATAAAGACCAAATGGAATAGTTAATGGTCTAAAATCTCTCCACTCCATTCAATCGCTGCTGTGTTTGACCCCCGCATCAAACTTAATGGGGTACATATTCTACTCCATGCATATCATGAAAATATGCAACTAGATGGTGAAGAATCAAAAAATTTAGTCAATAACTTGTTAGAGGATATGTTCCAATTATATGAGTCTCATATTGTTGGCACCCATTCAATAAATGCACAATCTACCACTTATAGTAGCGTCGGATAGTGGTAAGTCAATATGGTTTTTTTTTTTTTATCTAGTAGAAAACAAATATATACATCTACATCTACTTCTACTTCATCCTCTTTTCATTCTGAGCTATAATTTTATTTGAGTAGTGATATAAATTATTTTTTAATGCAAGAACAACTATATGGTTTAGACGTGCTTCAATGGTGGCAAAAATAATGTAATCAATATCCAGTTCTCACTGTTATGACACATGATCTATTAGCTGTACCGATATCCATAGTGACATCGGAATCTATTTTCAGTGTAGATAGAAGAATGTTAGATAAAAAAATGGGCAGAATGAACGAGAAATCAATAGAAATGTGCATTTGCTTCAAGGACTAGCTAGATGCAGATGATAGACTTCAACATAAAGGAGGACACAATATAAGCGACGAAGATGACACACCTACGATAATCACTGATGAGTCCAACAACGAACAACGATTATAGTAAAAGTTTCTACTATCTTTTGAATTTCATTTATATTTTTTAACTTGAATCTTGTACCGACTTAAGCATTGGAGTCTCTGTGTGAACAACAAGACTTTTTGCCATCAATATTTTTTTCTTATTTTTTTGTTGGTTTACCATAAATTCACTATGAAGTATGAAGTCATAAATATTAATTTTTATTTCAAATATTTATTTTTTTTTTTTTTTTTTAGCTTTCTCATTCAAAACAAAAAAACCCATTAGCAATTGACTAGGCACAGCCGATTGCCCACAGGCTTCTTTTTTTGTTTTTTTGTTTTTTTTTTGACATAGCACAGCCTGCGGGCCATGCCAAGCAAGGCCTGAAATATGCCATACTACGGGTCATGTCGGGTCGAGAGTTTAGATAAACGGGTTATGCCTAACATCGCCTGTTTAATAAATAGGCGTCAGGCACGATCTATGAATTATTTTGCCCGCGGACGATCGGACGGTGCCGGCCCGTTGGCCACCTCTATTTACCGTATACGACAACACCCATCCTCCTATGGGACGAGGTTGGGAATGGTCACGTGGTATTTGGATCGGATTGGATTTGGATCGGTTAAAAAATGTTTTTTGGTACAAATCCGATCCATTTGCAGCCGCGTTAAGGAGAAATATTCATCCCACCTCCCCTATTCATTAACCCCACATGGATAATATCCGACCCGCGAAACTTATTCACATCCAATCTGTAAAACCAATTAACACTTCACTTGTTGATTTTATATATTTATAAAGAAAAATAAAATAAATAATCGAGAAATATGTGCTCGAGTAGAATTAAGATGGTGAAGAGAGAAAAAGATAGAGAGAAAATGTCATAAATCCTCTACCGGCCTTCTCCACATTTGGATGACTAATTCATGGCAGGCTCAAGTCAGGACTTGGACGGCCTTCTCCGTTCGATTTGGATAGACTTGAGCAGGTTGGCAGGTTCAAGTCAGGAATTGCCACCCCTTGCAAGCGTGCATGCCTTGGCACGGCGTCCAACCCAGCAGCTAATAGACATTGGTGAACGACTTCAAGGTAGTGCCCTTCTGGTGAGCATTCCGCTATAACTCTGGAAGCTATTGTATTTCCCCAATAACCCTGCCAGGACAGGTAATGTCCCTGTTCGTAGGACATTGATCCATCTTCCAAAACTTGATGCAGAGCTAACCATGACGCGGAAAAATCCTCCATTGGCGGAAGGGGTACGGGCCACAGGCAACAGCTGACCTCACATAGCTCATGTTGATGTTATAGTTCGCATGTGACGAACCCAGATGAAAGTTTGCAGTATCAGCTCACACACTAGTATATCTGCTCTGACCCATATGACTAGGCTACACCGGAACTTGCTAGACCTTCGGAAGAAACTGAGCAAGAGTCTAAAAGGGCATATTTGACTACAAGGAATCAGCAAATGGATCCTACCGATCAGTCCGTGCTGCATCTGTAAACTAGAATTTTCAGCTGTCCTCCAAACTTCATTTTCTTAAAGAAACAATCTCCCTGATAGAGATTATTTTTTAATATCATTATATAATTTAAACACTTTGTCCTCAAAGCGCAAATGATATCAAAACCATTCATGAAAATACTTTAAACACACTTCTATAATGAGAACATGAATTCATTTACTGAGAAAAGCACACATGAACATTATGATTTTATCCCCCTCACACTTTCTTATAACTTGGATTGATAGAAGCCCGCCCCATTGGAAAGAAAACTTCAACAATGTAATATAATGGCTGGACGCATTGAGCTTTTGATATGCTCCTTTCCCTAATGAGCCCGATCCAACCAACTTCAATTCACTAATTCAGTTATTGCTTATATTTGCATACCTTATTAAATTCATATAATGGGGTGCAATGTTCCAATATATTGCAGTTCTCAAATCAAAGTCTTAAATCTAACACCGAAATTAATTGGCATCACAGCATAAAACTTCTAAATAAACATAACACGTTCATGCGGACGTCTTCCATGTTGGTCGGTATGATACGCCCAGGCTACTTGGAAACTTATAAACGAAATGTTCCCCGCATGCAATTTGTTACATCATGACACCGCAAAGGCATTAGGACATCTAGCTTTATGGGTTAGACATAACGCATTTGAATTCCCACATCAGATTGCTTGGCTTCGCATATAGCGTCAAAATAAAGTACATAATCAATTTATGTGATCCACTTAATTGGATATTTTCATTAACATACCATACCAAACTGCTTGATATAAAGCGACGACACGTTCAAGCATTAACAAGTGCAGCTGGAGAATTTTGTCAAATCCTCCCCCACAAACCAGCACAAATCTACACGCACGTAATCCAAGCATTCAATTCATCATCACAAATCAAGAGAACTATAATTTAACTGCATTTGGGATTCTGGGTTACATGCCCCGGATAAGATGTCTAGCCCCTCCAAAATACAAATGCATCACCATATTGATTGCCTCAATTCCATAGTCTCATGCTGAGCTAAATCCTTTAATGATCCTTTTTTCAGGTCTCCTAAAACATTTATTTCATCACCCAACAAAATAACTAAAAAAAAAGGGCTGCCCAGTGCAGGCCAGATGTAACTAAACAAGAAACATCAAACAATCTATAACAATCTGAACAAAGTAAATGCAAATCAAATAATCTAAACAATCTGTGCTGAAAGGCAAGAAGACGTTAAATAAAACTACTAGGGTTTCAAATACACATCAAACAACATTGACATAATCGCAACTTGCTTACAGTACTTATCATCATTGAAACCAGACAAGTAACTGCCACAAGAGAGGGCATGTTTTGCTCTAGCCAACCTGGGCAGCCAGCACACAATACCCCGCCATTTCTGCCATCAAAACACATTTCAATGGGCACAGTGTAATGCACTGGGCTTTTCCAAACATCCTTAATATACTACTGTACAACTAAAAGCTGGTTTGGTTCTACAAAATGCTTGCTAGACAGCTGATCGGGACAACTGAATATGGCAGACCTGACTAAAAACAGCAGGTCACTTCCACAGACATCACAAAGGGCAGATGAGTTCCAATAACCATCAATCAGTATAAGTCAGGGGGACATTGCATCGCCCGACGAGACCATGGGTATGTCAGTATCCCCTCCGGTCGATCTCCTTCTAGAGTCCTTGGCTGAGTCGGCTGGCAATAGAAAGAAAACTTAGGGTAAACACAAGACTTGAAAGAATCATGAATGATGTAATCACAACAGCTGCAAGGCACTTTACCATAAACGGAATCAATTGAGGTCTGCTTTGCTGATGTATTTCTTTTCACATCTGCAGGATTAAGCCGTGCAAGAATGAGCGCAAGGATTCTTATGTAATTTAATGAAAAAATAGAAGAGCAAACTTGCAAAACTCTTATTCCTATATGTATTTTTTTTATAAAAAAAAAAAGCAGATGATAAGAGCCCAACAAAATGATCATTATTTTTTGTTGTTACTCTAAGTATGGTAATTTAAACAAAATGCAGAATACCTTGGTGATCAGCTACAATAGATCGTGAAGTTGTGATGGTAAGACTATCTTGAGCTTAAGATTGTAAAGGTTATCTTATATGTTAATTTATACCATCATTTATATCGCTAACAAATATATGATATTCTCCTATGGCAAGAACGGCAAATGCATCAACGCCAAAAAAGTAAGAACCAGAGATGAATGACTCAATGACCATCAATAAAAATTGTGATAATGCCAACAAAAACCAACAATGCCAAGCAAATCATTATCAACAACAGCCATAACTTAGATTTTTGTTGTTATAAGCTGATGAATAACTCCATCAGCTTGATTTTGTCCAAAACCAGAAATTCTGGAGAAAAAAAGCAGGTCACTTTCAGAGTGCCGCAATTAAAATATTTAATCTTATTCCTCATTTTGGTTAGGATTATTAAATATACTGGTAGAATCACAACATGATGATGCAACACAACCACTAGAGTTTTTTTTTTTTTTTTCCAAAAAAGGATGATGTGAACAGAGAGAGAAAGCACTTATACTTTTGTACATTAAATACAGGATCATCAAATATACTGGTAGAATCACCAGATGATTATTCAATAAAAACAAAGAGAGGATTTTTTTTTTGCCGATACATGATGATGTGAACAAAGAAAGAGAAGGCACTAAAACTTTGGTACATTATATTTTTTTCTAATTAGAGAACTTTCAAAAAATAAGACATCATGAAGCCCCTTATTTTAACACACCCACTAAATCTGACCTTGTCATCAATCAAGGACCTAGTGAAGTCAAACCACCATGATAAACAGAGACACAAAAATTGAACAGAGTCTGGCTGAGTAGCTGTTATTAAGTTTGCAATGATACCACAAGTGTATCCTTTAATACTCAAAAAGATCTCAACAATAAGGCATACTGTACTAGCAGAAAGGGTTTCAACAAGTTGAATACTCTTTAGCAAGTGGATTCGAGTGAAAAAATGTCTACTTGTGGCTACTGCATCTTTGTTTGCAGAAAGCTATTACTGCTTAAGTTTATTTTTAAGATATAAATCCTCCAATTTGAAGACCTCTCAAGCGATTGTGTGGTAATCATGTCACCACATGTATTTCCCACTTAGATATAATTCCTGTGAGAGGACCAAACCATAATGAGATTGGTGGCCAATTATCTGCAAGAAGGTTGATAAGCATATTTTTCATCAAGAGATGTAGTCACCTCATATGTCTGTCAAACCTTTGTTAAGGAGTGGTGGCGTTACCACACTTATGCTCCAAACAAAGGGGTGCTGAGATTTAATCTTTTTTCTACATGAATAATTAGTCATGCTATCTTGTTATTTGGTGCGAATGTCACATGTATATTGTGGGTTTTAACCATGCGTTCTGAATCCCCTATTGAATTGGTCCTGGAGGAATATTCTTTCCAACAAAATTATCACCAGAGGCAATGTGCTCACTCACCCACCCTACTAAGACATGACATAAATGCTTATAAAAAGAATGCTGCACGCAAGCTTGGTAGAAAAGCTTTACCTTGTTTCTTATCCATCTTTCATTTTACCTCTCTTCTCCTTAATATTAGTTCCTTGCATTATAATTTTGGCATCTACTCATCTCATTTTTAATTCATCTTTTTTTTCCACCACCTAGTCCTTTTAAACAAGAAGGATATCTCTGCACTAGGCAATAATTTTAGCCTTTAATGCTGTTTCATGTTCATTTATGATCCATCATGAATGATTTTCAGTCATTTAAGATAATATGGTGACAAGCATGCCAAAATGTAGGTGTCAGAAGAAACTGACTGCATGCATTACTATTAAAGGCGTCAGACCCACAAAGCAACAGAGGCATATACAAGATTCTATAAAGAACAGGAGTTTCCGAAAATATAAGAATGGCCATACCAAAAGAATGATGAAAGCCTTTCACAGCCTCAAAGTTCTTGTAAGTATACCCGACAAAGCTCAAGTCTTTAGAATTTAGCAACATCTGTTCATGAAATGATTCACATCAATGAGTCAGCTGCCTCCAGATGTTAAACAAAGAATATGTTAAGGCCATACCAGGGACGGAATACAAAGGTATTAAAATTAAAGTTCAACAATGAATGACATAACATGCACATACAAAACATGTTCTCAGAAATATATATATATATATATATTAAAAAAGAACTTTTAAATTGTAACATAATTTCACAGCTCTCAGGTGCGAAAAACAACACAAATGTGGGCTGTATGACAGACTTGGCAGAGTAGTAGAAGCAATGTGACCCTCAATCAGCCAAAGCATAAATCTCAAATTCAAGGACATGAGTAGAATCATTGATATTATCCTTATATATGCCAAATGAAGAATGAGGCATGCAACACCTTGACAAAATTTCCACCAGCAATGCTTGCAGTTGAGAGCTTATTGATGAAGTTTCTCAATCCACCAACAGGGGTGCATGATACCATATCGGATTCTCTCACCCAATCCAAACATATGAAATTTTACAATATCTTAAATAAAACCAAGAAAAGAAAATATTAATTGTATCAATAAACAACAATATTAGGGCTTTAAAATACAGTACTTGCAATCAAAATAACAAAGAAAACAGCAAAAAAAAATTTCTTTTTAGAAAATATTGTTAAATCTAATTTAACCAATAAAAACTTTTATTTCATTTAAGTAATTGGACACCATTATCTAATCATTTCAGGTACCGGAAAACTATTTTTGTGACTTAAGCCGAGCAAGCTTGATAACCATAATTTCTTCCAAAAAAAGTGTATTTTCCGTAGGAAAAACTAAAAGACTTGTGATTCTTCCAACTTACTTATAACCTGCAAAACAAATTTTTTAAAAAAAGTTTGCAGAAAGAAGCATACCCCTTGGAGTTGAGTTTGTCAGCTTTAAAACTGAGGTCAAATGAATTAGATTTTATCCTTTAAACTTGCCTCAAAGATTGCATCAAGAAATTTTCTAGTAGAAAGATAAACTGGCTCCAACTGATGTTACTCAAAAAAGAGTCCTCAAGGCCATTTTCTCTCCATAAACACACTTGATATAGTCACGTAGGTTCTGTTGATTGGTGTCGTGCATATCATAATGTAGTGATGCTAGATGGCTTGACATAAGTCAATGTATGACACAAGCATCATTCTTGATCAAAAAGACAAACCCAACACCATGACATAATTAACATCAGAGCAGATATAATTTTGTAAAAGTTTTAACACGTCGAAAGCTTAATGGTCATATGCATTGAACACCATCAAGTTTGATTTAGCAAATTATACTATTAGATATCAACTATATCTTATATAACTTGCTCAGCTGTTAATCAAATATAATCTGGTCACAGCACAAAGAAATTAGCTCAGGGCATTTGTAAACCATTGCAACAATACACGATGGATGATTTTTCACTATATATAAACCCTTGGACCAGATATGTCTGTTATATTAAAAAATATAAAAAAGGTTATTCGAGGGGTAAGACACATTCATTGCTGAGGTTGGCGTTTCTCGTGTCCAGCATACCAGAACATCAAGATCAAACTTCAGTAATTTATACTCAAAGTCGACCATAGCCACCCGAATCCATCCACAACCATTGACAAAGTGGTTAAAATAAATTAAACAAAATGGCACACTTCAAAGCACCAGAATTCATGGTCCTCACGATCATCATGCTCCTTTCTTAATCCTTATTACCAAGTTCAAAACAAAAAAAAAATGTGGGTTTCCATGAAGCTTTATGAAAGAACAAAAAAGAGAACCAGACATCTGATAAGCATATGCATATCTAAGATTTCAGATAACTGATTTCATTAAACATTAAAATTTCTAAGCTTTTTGCGAAGATCAAGTAGACAGACAGATTTAATTTCACACAAGCTTCTACCTTTCTTGATCCAGAACCAGCTCTTGCTGGAGCAGGTGTTTCCAACTGTTTACAAAGAAAACAGAGTCAGAAGCTAAAATTTATGAAGTCACTAACACTACAACTACCAACGAGTTGAATTAAAAATTAAATTCATGGGGGAACGCAATGAGCCAATGACCGTTGCTACCAAATGTTGAATTATTTTTAGAAAATTCTAAGTGGCAACTTTTAAAGGTAATTTCTATTAGGTGTAGGACTAGGCGCAAAAGAACCAAGTTAAGATATAAAAAATTGCCTTATATCATATAATGCATTTGGGACAGAAAAGTATTGCAAAGCATACAAAGTACAATCACCATGAAATCCCTTTTATACATGCCATAAAATATCAAACTCAGGTGACTTTTCACTCGACATTAGCAAAGAAAAATTGCATAGGAATGGGACCAAAAATCACCTAGTAACAAAAATTTAGCTAAGCATAAATAAAAGCTCCAGGCATCATACTTCATCAAACTTCAGGAAGTTCTGGGTATCCAGTTCTCCATTTACTTCGGGTTTAAATGCTGCATCCATTTCATAAAGTTTATCCCAAAGAATATCTTTGAACCAAGGATGGACCTAAGAGAAGATAGATATGGTTATTTTAGATAAAAAAGGCTATCAGACAACAATCAAAAATTTTAGTACAACTATATATTCAACACAACACCTTTATTTGGTCTGCACCTCCACTGCCAAGTCTGTGCTCAACATCACACAACAATCTGCAGATAAGATCCTTTGCCTCAGGCGACAGCCTTGCCTCTTCTGGAAATTTCAAATTTTGCCTCCAGTGCACAATCTAATTATCATTGTTAAAGAATGTAAGATAGGATAGTAGGAGGTCTCCTTTCTGTTTAAAACAGAACGTCATATTATATCTATATGAGGCATTATCTTTGAATAGCCAATTTTAACACACTATCCATGCTAGACGAGAACCAGAACCCACTTCATTACTTAAAATATTACATAAATGCAATATTACAGAATAAATGACCAACATTCAGAAAGATTTAATTAAAATCATTAGATTAAAATTCTCATTGTATTGGTACATAAGGAATACAAATTTCAGAGACACTCAAAATGCTTGAATATAACCAACCAGGACAAGACCAAGCTGCAAACTATACAACAGATGCAAAGCTAAGGAAGAGCACATATCAGTAGCCATGTTTTCTGTCTAATATCATCAATAAAAAAGCCCTTGACAATTTTGCAAACTTCACTCTAGTCAAACTCTAGTCAAGAACAAGGTTCGGTCACTTTCATGCAACCAGTAGCATTTAGGGTCTCTCAACTTCCCCATTTATTGACCCATGATGAAAACCTTGGAATTGGTGAGGCATTTAAAGTCCCACGAAGCATGGACCCCCAGGAAATATGACTAAAATTGACTCAGCATATCATTTAAAATGACCTTCAAAAGGAATGAATAAAACGACTAGATATCAACTTTTTAGCATTTGATATTTCTTTAAACAAAGCCACAGAGGAATTTTAGATGTTTGCGGAATTAAGCAAGGCAACAATGTAGCCAATGTTGCTCGTCTTTTTATTTTTTGCAAAAACTCCCAATGTCATATGCAAAAAAAAAAAAAAGGAATCTACCTCATGTTTTTGCAGCAGATTATCAAAGAACCTAATATTGGCAAACTGTTACGGAAAAAATTGTGTGATAAATGAATATATTACAAAAGTAACAAGTTGCACTGATAAAGGATTACATGATAGAAAATAAACTGTAATTGCACAGGCATGTTGGAAGATGACTCAAGGAGGCCTCTTAAACAGCATAATAGTTTGTGTATCTTAGAGAACATAGAATGGAGCATGGCCAAAATATATCTGGATGGAACTTGTGAAAAGGGTTTGAACAAAACTTTTTTAATAAAAAAATGGCCTTTAGAAGATCACAAAATCAGAGCTAAATAAGCTGGATATGCTTGTTATGTACAAGCGGCCTCAAATGCTAATCCAAATATGTAATAAACTGTACAACTAGGCGATCTTTAACGTTTCAAATTTTCTATAGTCTAATCATGATGTTTCCCATCCGAAGTTATTGAAAAACTCTCTAGAGCAAAATTCCCAATCCAAAAATGTCAAAGTTTCCATCAAAAATGGAGGATTATAGACACATAAAACAGTGAAATTTGGTAATGACAACCTTTCGACAAGTGGTTATTGGGTCATCAGAGTAGAATGGTGGATAGCCAACAAGCATCTCATACATTATAGCACCTAGCGACCACCTGCAATGAGCCAACATAAGAATGCATGAGAAATAAAATATTGCTCCACCAAATGGTGCATTATCTCATGCCAAAGTTACTATAGGAAGCCACAGATAAAATAATTGTTTACAGAAAAGAAAAAAAATAAAACAACAATGGCTAGAAAAACAAGAACAATTTAAAATAAAATAAAAATTAAGCCAATAAGATACTCTAGAATGCTCATATGTGGATTGGATTTCTTCCACAAAGGCAAAGTTCTGCATAAGAATATTAAATTATTAATTAAGCAATCACAATACTAATTAAAGAATCACAATATCACCTTTTAATTTGATATGCATCGTGCATGTACTGTTGGGCATGCATGAATGGTAGGTTCAAGAGGAATATAATTAATAGGCTGGGATATTGGATTTGATTTCTTCTGAAATTATTCTGCCTGTGGATTTGAAATTCAAGAGATACAAAGAAAGCACATTTGGTTAGTTGATAAGATTGGAGCAAGGACCATTGAATTTGAGGATCTCAAGTACAAACAACAAAGAGGGTGTGTTCTTTGGAAAGAAGAGGTTGCATGGGCATCTAAAGTTGTTAAGAACATTGAGTTTTAAGTTATATTGAGCTTGAAACTTCAAAGTGGGGAAATTAGAAACTGTTCTGTATGTAGTTCCTAGTTTAATAATTGATGGTTGCTGCAAACAAGCATAGAGCTAGCATAAAGGCTTAATGTTAAGTGTGAACGTAACAGTGCATGGTATCTACTAGATGCTAAAAAATTCCATATTGGGAATGTAGAGCAAAAGATAAGTCATCATATGACTTTGTAGTTTTGAGGTTGATAGGGAATGTTCAATCAGCAAGTTTAGAAACGGGAAGGAACAGTTTGCACCATAGTTTGCCATCCTTGAAGGGGAGTGAAGTTATTAATATAAGAATTTTAAATACTTGTTTGAAGTGATATTTGAGGAAACATACTTAAAGACTATCTAGCAAATGGAATCTTCTGGACAAGAAATTTGCCACAATGTGGAAGATGAGCCTACTAATTTACCAAGCCTGCACTGTCTTCCTAAGAGACATTTAGCAACTGAATTTCTGGTTGCACATCTTAATATGCTTTTGCCAAAAGATGCCTATGCCTCTTTAACCAACAATGTGAAATACATTTCAAGTAGTAGTACCGCATGCTAATTCGGGAGAAAACTGGAAAGCATTGACAGAAGTATCTTCATAGAGCTCTCCAGAATGGAAGATGTTTGGGTTTCATTATGTCTATCTTACTTCAAGTAGGTTCCATCGCTGGGCATGGGAGAGGGGAAGCATGGGCATCCATTCTATAAGTTTAAATTATTGTTCCTCATCCTCTTATCAAGAAGGTGATTTCTCTTCTATACCTTTTATATCTATTTTTCACAACATGTTAACCTCAATAAATATCATAAAGAAAATGATAAATAAAAAAATAACTGCACCAGAAATAAAATTACTGTCCCCAAGACTTATCACAACTCCAGCTGTCCTTTGTACAAAGTATTTTGTTAATTTTATGGGCAATTTTTTGGAAAACGTTATAGGGAATATCCAAATCCAGTATGCTTAGGAGCACTATAGCATGCAACTTAAGCATACAAATAATGATGCCCAGAAGAACTGCCTAGAATATATTAAAGTATAAGGCAAGAACTTAAATAGACATCCCAAATTAATAACCTGATGAACTATCATAGAAACATGTTGCTTATACATGCACCCTTCTATGAGCTTGGGCAGGTTTGGTTTTCTTGCACACATAAAGCAATAAATCTTTAGCACACATATTTATTGCATGAATAAGAGCAAGAACAGTCAAATATCATTGTATAGGAGACCAATTTCTTTTTCTACAAGCATGCTATACAGCATTTGATTCATTCACAAGGAAATGAGATAACCACCAAGCCATTGTGTAAACTGCGGAAGCCTAAAAGCATGGTTATCAAAAGTTTCAATATCATTTGCTCTTAGTTACTAGAAAAGCAAAATTATTTTTAAACATCTTAACCTAAAAAGCATATATCAACATTTGAGAACTTTACCATCTGAACAAGAGTCAAGCAAAGACGACCACGAACTTCAAAAGTTAAACCAGTATTGGGCATTGAGAACAAGATGCACCAAAGCTGAAGCAGTTTTTAATGGATTGTTGTGACTCCATCTGTTTCAATATTTTCCCTTTTAAAGTTTTACATAATTTGACAAATATGCTCCCACTTTTGGTAAGCGTCATTGTTTCTCTCTAAAAGAGCAAGAGGGATGCAAAGCAAGATAGGGTCAGCTACTCATGAAGGGGATTATTTACAGGCAATGATTAGATGAAGGTAATTATACTGTAGAGAGAAGTTACATACCAATCACATTCCATTCCATATCCTTTCTTCAGTAATACTTCTGGAGCAATATAGTCTGGTGTTCCAACTGTAGAAAATGCCTGAAAATGCAATTCAACAACCTTTTGCCTTAGATTTATACCTCAGTAAGGAAAAACATAGTTAAATGGATGAAATCAAGGCAGCAGATCAAGAAAAATGTGCTGTGTAATATTCCACTAATGCAGGAGGTAAAAGTTATGCAAAGAATATACCAGTTTCCTCCTGTTCATCTGCCAATGCTGAAGTTGCTCATGGGAGCTTTTCCACCTGCTACCTGTATTTGTATTTGAAAAGCTCCCATCAATATCCATTGACTCCTTAAGATTTTCATCACTCATTGGTTCATCCTCATTCAAAGTTGATAGTCTTGAGCAGTCAATTGGCTTGCATAAGCCAAAGTCTGACAGCTTCATGTGACCATTTTTATCCAATAGAAGATTGTCAGGCTTAATATCTCTGCATGTCGAGAAGGATAAATGAGGATTGAATTGCTAAATAATAATTAATTCAAAATATTTATAACATAGACCTACAAACTGGGGATTTGCTAATTAATACTTACTGAAGTATTTATACCACAGACCTACAAAATGATACAGTTTATTAAGGTAATATCGTATGATACTACTGACCTGTGAATATAGTTATGTTTATGAATCGATTCTATGGCCAACACACTCTGCGCAATGTAAAATCTAGCCACATTTTCAGTTAAGGTATCTTCTCTGATGAGCAGGGTCATCATATCCCCTCCCGGAAGATATTCCATAATTAGGTAGAGGTATTCAGCATCTTGAAATGAATAGTAGAGCTTCACAATGCAATGGCTCGCAACCTCAGCAAGCAGGTTCCTTTCAGCTCTAACATGCTCCACCTAAGAGACAAATATGCAAAATGTGATTACAATACAAAGATTGATGAATTAAAGTACCCCAAAAAAAAGTTAACACAAGCACAAACTGTATCAACTAGAGTTTTTGGTTAGCAACCACAATACTACAAGAAATGGCATGTTCTAGCCTAAATAACATAGAGAAGCTTGTGATAATGCCACTTCAAATTGAATGGTATGCATCAATCAATTCATATCCATAAAGCAATTTAGATATGAATTGATTTACACAGAAACATAGCATTAGAATGTCTGCCGAACAAATAGGGACTGTTTGCACTTGAAACTAATGTATGCATGTGAAATATCCCATGCAAAAGGTAAGCTGAAAAGTTCAAAAATTGGATATGTTGTTGGAGAGCATAGATCATCCCACAATGCTACAAATTATTTGGACACTAAAGGTCATATATTTAGATAGATTGAAAGATCCCAAAAAAATAAGAATTGGAGGAAGAAAAGGATTGTGACGATTCCCCACACTTTTCTTTTCATTTCCTTTCTCCACCAAAGGGGTCCCAACCACATCAGATATATCGCATGGATAAAGTAATCAGCTGACCCAAGTAACCTTAATTAGCCATAAGGGATCACAAAGTGCCAAAGGAGCTTTTAAAAAATGTAAGGCAATCTGAAACAGGGTATAAGGAAAGATCATTCTTCCATTATGTATCATCAGAAAGAGTAAAGACAAGATTTATGGAGTATACCTTAAAATTTTCATTTACAATACAGGAAAGAACTGTAAGTGGTAAATACAATAACAATGTATCAGAAGTTAGACATATAAGACATCCACGAAGACCATGATAAGCTTCCTCCAAATATTCATATCTCACAATTTGGTGGCACGTAAATAAACAGCTGAGAAGATGAAAGGTCTACCTACAAAACTTCAATGACAAAATCTAAACGGTTAATCTTACCTGACCCCTGCTGAGCATTTCAGACTTCTTCAGCTTTTTCATTGCATAAATATTGCCAGAGGACTTCTCCCGGCACAGTCTGACCTATATTTGTAATATGACAATTTGTAAGAATCTGGCCAATAGTTTAACATTACAAACTTACACACTTAAATAAAAAGTTCAATTTGTAACTACATTAAAGCATCTTGCAATGATACTCAACAAATCAAAGCCACATCCTGTTTCAATAAATCATGATATATAAGCTCTAGCGCATTTCTGCAAATAATAATTCTTCTGACACACTCAGTGATCATATTGTTATAAAATTTATGACGTGATGATTCTGTAACATATTCATGACTACCGACAATCACAGACACCACATTTTCCTGTAAGTTCCATCATTCATCTTAAAGTTAACCAAAACACATATCAGAGTGTCTGGAATCACAATTACCATAGTCAACCCTCATATCAGCATCCAAAAAGTGTCCTGGTGTTTTCTTAAAATACAGACAGTAGTCGCAGGGCACCACCAATTTGATATTATTTCAAAACTAACAATCTCTAAAACATATATAATATTACAATCTGAATAGAAAACAATATTTTCAAAGCATAAAATATTCCTACTGCAGGTTGGATGTGCCAATACCGGGGCCCGGACCAATCAGCAGGCGGCATGGCTCGGCACACCCCCCTGCCATTCCCCCTCCTCATCAGTATCTCATTTTGAATGTCAGAACTATCCCAATCCACCACCAATACGGTTCAGTACGCCATAAATCAGGCAATTCGGGATGGTTACACAATCCTTGTGCCAACCTATATTGTTTCAATGCTATAGGTAACAAGATGTCATATGCCATTATCGCCATTAATATCTTAAGATATAAACAACAACGAAACAATTCAAATAATCAGTTTCTTTAATTTTTTAAGCCAAATATTGGTATGCTATGCCATGGCCATTATATAGCCTATAACAACATTATGGAAACCACAATTTTCAGTGAGAGAATAGCTGCAATAAGAGCCTTCAATGTGTTAGTATTTCCATCATGAAATCAACATCAGATTTTCCAGATGCATAAATATCAAGCTTTATCTATTAGAAACAGCTTTATTGATTGAACTGTCATCACTTTTGTTTCAAACCAAAGTGCTTCCACCATGAACCTATGATAATCCCCTTCTATTCTTTTTTGAACCTTACATGATCATCCATGCCATCCTAGTCAAAGGATATCCAGATCATCCCAAATAGTTTTCTCTCAACTGCATCTCCATTCACGCAAGTTGTAAATTCTATGTAATGTATTTTTATATCCATCTACTATTTCTGCTTAATTGATACCAGGATCCTCTATCAATTGTCAAATACTCTCAGATACCAACAAATGAAGGATGTCTGCTGCATGAGGATTCTTGATTATGAAACTTAAGATACAAATGATCAATATAAATTCTGATAATTGATTAGTTAATGATAAATTGTATTCCTTTCTTTAAGTTTCTGCCTAAAGGTTAATCTTTAGCATAATTATTTTTCTATTACAATAATTCTAAAATTTTTTTTGTTCAGCATGAGTAAGGCTTTTCCGTATCAATACTTCTAATCAGCTCATTTCCTCTCTCAAGAGAAAGAAAATTATATTACAGAAACAAAGAGGTTGCTAAATATCAAGATGGCATCCATGAATTCTGCATATGAACAACTCCGGAAAACTGCAAGCAAAATATACAGCAACATAGAATGAGCAATCACCCCCCACCCCCAGATACACATGCACCAGAAGCAGAAGCATCCTCTTCGATAAATCCTTCATTTTTTATTGATCTGTTATTTCTTTGTCTAAAACAGTATTCTCCTTTCTCCCTAGATTGTCAGCCAAATAACAAGGGGCATAAAGCTTTACATCCAATTGCTTGGGTGAGAATTTCTCAAGATTTGCATTATCATACATCAATACAAGCGCCCTTATTCAAGATCAGCATAGAAAATTCCTATGATACTAAAATTTCAAAAAAGCCACAAAGAAGTAGCAGTGAGTCAACAACATAGTAGCAATCAAAGATCACCTGCTCTACCAGAAAATACTACTAGCTGCAGTAAAAAATGCTATAAGTTTTAAAAATGCAAGAGCCAAAAAATGAAATTTAAATGAAACAAGAGCAGCCACTGCTACAAATATAAAGCATCATACTCCAGACCTCTCCAAAAGCTCCTCTCCCAATAATGGTGAGTAGCTCAAAATCATCCACACAGATTTTATGCCTTTTAAGTCGCATGAACTCTGTCTCTTTCCTCTCCAGATCTTTTAGTAAATTGATTTGCTCCTCCTTTGGAACTTGTGAAGAGGCTAACCTTTTCTCTAAAAACCAACGCCTGGAAAAATATAGAAATAAAAATAAAATAAAAGTTGTCAACCACATTGCCTCAAGAGGGGGAAAGGGGGATAGGCAGGTATCATAGTTCAAATGAGCATTCATTCGATGGGGAACACGTGCACATTCATGTAGTATAAACAATCTAAGTTTACATGAGCATATCTCCAAATGTATAGAGAACAAAAGCCACATGCAAACATGTGCCTATTCACATGCATGCATGCGTGTGTGCGCGTGTGTGCGTGTATATAGTTTATTACATAGAAATAAATACATATTATATATAAATCTAATTGTTAATATAAATCTATATATCGAATTATAAGTTATAAGAAGCCTAGGAATTAGAAGAGTTGGCCTTAGATTATTTCGGATTGATCAAAATCCATACAAGTAGATGTAGCCAAAAAAAGAAATTGAATGTTATTGATCTAAATCTATATAAAACCATATCTGTATACAACTTTATATGATAAAATTTATATGATCATACTATTTATATGAAAATAAATTTATATGGTATATATATATACATATAACTAGATTTGGCTGCACTCAAGTGAATCTCCACACAGATCCAATCAGGTCTATATTTTGACAATGTGGATCCCACATCGATGACCCAAGCAGTTAGATGTGATCAACTATCTCTAAACTGCTTACACACCAAAAATCATTGGATTTGGATACCCCTAACCTATGCATCAATTAATGTTTTTGATCACTTGATGCTCCAAATCAAATGATTTTTAGTGTGCAAGCAATTTTTGGATCATCGATGTGGGATCTATTGTTCGATATAGATGTGACTAGATCTGAGTAGAGATCAATTCAAGTGGAGCCATCTCTCTCTCTCTCTCTCTCTCTCTCTCTCTCTCTCTCTCTCTCTCTCTCTCTCTCTCTCTCTCTCTTTGTATATATACATATATAAAGGAAAAAACATTCTAAGAAAAAAATTATATAGAGAACAAATTATAAAAAAATTATATAGAGAACAAATTATATATAGAGGGAGGGCATTTTAAAAATAGAGAGAGAGGAAAAATTTAGAGAGAGAGAGAGAGAGATAAACACACCAAAGGACAAAGGGGAGAGATTTCTAGTACAATACAATCAACACTTTTATGCCCATATACTATTAAAATAAGCCACATGGTGGACCAATTAATTGCGAGTCCACAAAAATTGTCAAACCATATAAGATCTAAGATGTCAAAAAGCAAAATTTAAAATGTTCCGGAGATTTCTTACCTTTGACCAAGTGGCCCCAAGCAAAAAAAAAACAGGAATCACAAACAAATTCTCAGTGGGGTTTGACATGGACATAACAGAATTTTATAAATTTCGGAGGAAAAAAGAACCCAAAACAGAAGAAGATGAAGAAAAGCATCATTCCTCTTTATATGCAAACATCAAAAATGTAATTTAAAAGAGTATAAAATTAAACCACTTTTTTGAATATTCATGTTCTTGTTACTTCTTCCTCTATTTCTAAGTGAAGATCAATTACTACTACCTCAGAAGCATAATGGGATATTCTGGTTCTTTCTAAATTAGCATTGATATACCTCCCAACAATATTACCATAACATCCATGTCCATTAAAAAATAGACAAGTCCAGCACACAAAACTAAGCCTTCTCTCTTGTGATATCAGACTCTTGGAGATCCACAGCAATGAACTTTAAATAGCTTAGTAAAAATAGGAAGGTAATAAACTTTTAAAGAATACTGAAATTTAAAAAAAAAAAAAAAGAAAGCCATGAGAAAGACCTTAATGAAAAAAATTCGTTTTCTTTATATTAAAAATAGAATCCTGCATGCGTGTCGCACGTCACATGGGGTACTCAGCACAGACTCTGGACTTTAAAAAGATGCGCAAACGCATTCGCATAGTGTTCAGACTTCAGAATCCATATTGCACTTACCCAAAAGCACCTAGCTTCCTGCAGCTCATGTGGAAAAAATCAAGAAAAAAGGACAGAAAAGAAAAAAAGGAGAGGCTTCAGAGTCCGAGATGCTGCATGCTGGACTCGGGGCATCTGCCATAATATATAAAGATGCATTAGCTTCTAAAAAATAATTTTATCTTTATTGGTAGGGCATATATTTAAAGTGTGAATCCTCCAATCCTGATTACCTCCTCTTCACAAGTCAAGCTCTCTGACATACTTTCCAACTTCATCACTTGAGCACAGCATCTCTGATTCAAGTTATTTTTACGAAAAAAATCTCCACATCCAAATCACTAAATCTCTCATTTTCAAATGGTTACCACCCTCATGAATTACTCCTCTAGCTCCCTTCTGTCAAATAAATATCTACTTATAACAAACATCATTTCATGTCAATTCCAGCTTTGTACTTTCTAGATTTTATAGAGTATTTCCCTCATTTTTGAACTGTCCCAAGTTAGAAAAAATCTCCCTCCTATACATAAATGGTAGCAAGTGCACAACCATCTCTGACACCAAGTATATGATCCTCCTGTTAACATTATGCACCATTTAAGACAGTTGCTGTAATAAACTGGAGCGAATGGAAATGCATGACAGGGGGTAAAGAAAGCTCTGATGCAGATTAAAGGCGACATCTTTGAATACCAAAAAATTTTATTATTTTGCCCCATCAAATAGCACATTAGTCATAAACTAGCTGGTCCACAAAACCCAGTAAAACCAATCTTGCCCCTCTTTGGATGGAGTTGGTGATAAAAGAGATGGGCTAATGCCGAATCATGTGATAGCATAGCATCTATCATGTCGTGCATCAAGGTATGAAAAAAGTTCTGGCAGACTGACACATTTCTTCTGTCCTTTTATTACGTGCAAGGACTAGGTGTGCCACACAGCGGCTATCACCCGACCAAGCTCCAAAATAAGCAAGAAAAGCTAATCAATGAAATATTTAATCACCTAACTCCTCGGCTTCATCACATCGTGGCTTTCAAGGCACTGCACCAAGCGTCAAGGTAGCATTAAGAAACCTAAATAAAGGATCTTTCCAACCCGACAACCAAGAAATCAAACTATTAAAGAACAATCAATGATTTTTGTCTGGTGTCATCAGGGTGCATCATCATAGGGAGATAAACTTCTGGCACTGTTGTTTCTTTCTGCCTTTTCGCATCACATATAAGGATTTAGTTTGCCACACAACAGTCATCATACAATAAAGCTCAGTTGCTGGCAACAACGTGTCCAAATGTCTAATGCAGAACTCCATACCTCTAATGCACAAGTGAAGCCAATCTGTCAAATGTTTAATCTCCTAATTCTTTGGCTACATGAAACCCTAGCCTTTGATATCGAGTACGGTACCAAGCATCAGGGTAACAAGACAGTCGAATCGTAAATGACAATCAAGATTTCCAAATTAAGGATCTTTGCAGCTCCATAACCGAGACATTATGCAATTAAAGTAAGATCTCTACAGTAGCTTAACGCAAGCACGTATTTAAGAAAGATCCATCAAGAACTGGATTTCCATTTGTTTTCCATCGATCAAGAAACACATAACGAAGAAAAAACATCACAGAACAGTAGTAAAAGAGGTGGGTAGCAGGTATCAAGGGCAAAAGATCGAGAAAAGATCACTAGAAGCAGAGATCAGGGAAAACAATCATCAAGAAGAGATCTTGCCATCTTGGCATAGCAAAAAAGAGGGATTCGGGCGGATGAAACATGGAGCTAACCTTTCTTTGCGCTCCTGGATGTTCTTCATCTGGTTCCTGTAGTGATTCTCGATGAACTGCTTAGCGGCCGCCACCCGCTCCATGGTGAGACTGGAGCCCACCTCCTCCTCCACCACCGCCTCCCCCTCCCCTCCGTTCTCCCTCTCCTCGTCCCCTTCCGCCATCTCCCTCTCCATCTCCTCTCTCCCTCTTTCTCTCGCTCGCCTCCTTCTCTCTCCCTCCCCCTCCCTTCTTCCTGAGCTCTCCCTCCCCCCCTCCCTCCCCGTGTCCCCTTGCCCTTTTATATATTTATGGCTTTTTATTTAGTTATTACAGTGTACAGATGTTCACACGACGAAGTCAGATCATCGCAAGTTCCCAACAAGGCGATGAAGGGAACCCCAAGCTCGCTCCCTCCCCGTTCACCACGTCGTACTATTTTTCCCTTTTTTTAATTTACTTATTTCCTATATGATGGATTTTTTTATCATGATCCGGCGGACCACTTTAAGATCCCTGTCCGACGGCTAACAGCGAGCTGGTTCACTGGTCGAACGGCTGGGATGTTTCTATTTGCTTGATCTTTGGGATGGAAGAGCCGGACTATTTTGGTGGGTATTTTAGGTCCCATCCCAGATCATATCGAACAGTCTCACAGGTTGTTTAAAGTAACATTGACCCTCCGATGAGGATCTGACGGCAGTTTTGGCGGAGAGCCACTTACGTGGATGAGCGATCTTGTCGAGGGGATGTGGGACCAACTGTCATCGGTGGTCACATAGTTCATTTGCTTACAATAGCAAATGTTTACTTCTACCAATAGATAACTGCCACGTCAAGAGAACTGAAACGTGTCGGAGAAACGTTGTGGAAAAATCTTTTTGCTGTATCGTCTGAGGCAGCTACTTTGAGAGAAACAGATTAGATTAAATGCATATTAAACTATTGTTTGATGTTAATAGATATTGATTGCTTGGCTATAAAATAATGGTTTCCGACTGCAACGAATGAGGCTTGTTTTTAGTGAAATCCAGCTGTTTTAGCGAACTATAAACTCCTTAAACTAAAAAAGAATTATCTTGTAGGCATCGTTATACGGGATCGCACGGTTGTTGAGGGAATGATCTGGAGGTGAACGTTGGTAACCGTTGATGGAGCTCCGAACGGCAACGTTGTATTGGCGGGAGATTTTGTGTCCCGGAGGGTGTCAGAATTTTGGAAAAAGAATAAAAAAAAATTATTGGGCAGTTGTTCTTTACAGCTGGACTCATCTACATGCTCTCTTATTAAAAAAAAACTAAAAAAAATATTGAGCAGTTATTAATATAAAACCTGGATCTTTAGAGTACTAATGTTTGATTAAAAATGGTTTTAAAAAAATTAGAAATGGTGATGGAGGTTGCGTGAAAATGGATAATCGTAAATTTTTTTAAAAATAATTATTTTTGATATTAGGACCAATTGCTTATAAAGAAGGGAGATGAATAAAATATTATCCATATAATTGAAATATATTAACTGAAATTTTAAAAAAAAGTATAATCAAGATATTATGCGCTGATATCTACCAAATTCAATAAAAAAGTTTATAGGCAGTCATAAAATAAACTATAATTCCTGATACAAAATGTTGAAAAGGTGGAAAATAACATATGCATATAATAAGTATATTGAGAATAAGATTATTAATATGGATATATGATAATAAAAATTAAAATCTTTTTGAAAAAATAAATATGGTGCTAAGGTTAAAGAAGAATGATTTAAATAGTTTAGAGATGCATTAGTATAAAAGAATGATTTGATATATATAAGAGGAAATGGTTAAAAGATCAATAAAAATTGAATAAGATAAAGTGGTAATGAATAACTTGATATAATTATATTTTTTAAAAGATATGGCGCTGAATCCAGGATGGAGGGAAGAGATTTATATAACTGATATCAACTAATTTAGCATTACAACTTAATTAAGTTGGATTGAGAAAAAAGTCATCCAAGTTAATAAAGCCATATATTTTAATTTTATTTTGCATCATATAAATATATAAAAATATACACGAGCTATGCAATATTATAAATAATAAACTATATCTTCTTGCATATAATAATGTGGCTACTTCAAGCCCATATGGTTAACATTTTAATCTATATGTAATATATAGTCTATCATTTGCTCATTTTTTAGTCTATCATTTGCTTACCTTTTAACATAGTTATGATTGTTATTTCAACAAGCATGCTCATTTTTTTGTTTGTTCGATCATCAGACGAACGTACCTCTTATATTCACATTTTATGCAAAAGTAATATCAAAATAGCTAAAACTTTATAAAAATAAAAGGATGAAATATATTTGCACAGACAATGCTTATAATTTAGTATATTTCTTAAAGGCATTATTATTTATGATCCTAAAAAAATTAATTTCGTGATATGGAAGGCATATGAGAATGATAATGAAATACTGGAGAAATCTAATGGCTGACATTCATATTCATCAATATCATTGGATTTCCTTTCCTCATGAATAATTGCGATGTTAAGCAATTTGTCTAAAATCCAACATATCAATTTCGAAGCCAATTACTACTTATCCCATCTATTTTTTTCATCCAAGTGAGTGTGATACATGAGAAAACATTATCCATCTTAAATCCAAAAAGTGAATAGTGGCATCCCATGAAATAAATTTATATCTTTACCTACTACACTTATATTCTGTTATTACAATGTGGATGCTAGCTAGGTTGGTATCTCTCTGCTCCTAATGTCCACACTTTCAACTCTACCTCCATGCATATTGTTGGGGATAAATTCCGCTCCAGTTGAAGTCTAGCTCGATACCCGACCTAATGCAACCGGTAGCCGCAGAAGAGCTATGGCAGACGGGCTTCAGCCGAACTTCCAGCGGCCGAACTTCTTCCAGCAGGCCGAACTAGGTAGCTGCCAAGCTTCTTCCGGACTCCCAGCGTCGAGACCGAACTTCTTGGGCGGCCGAACTCCTTCGGACTCCCCACGGCCGAACTCCTTCGGACCGACTCCAACGACCGAGCTTTAACGAAGTCCTCCAGCGGCCGAACTCCTCAGCGGACGAGCCTTAGCCGAACCAACCAGCAACCAAAGTCCTTCAACCGGGCCTCAGCCGAGCTTCTTCGGGCCTCTCAGCGGTCGAACTCCTCGACAATCGTCCCTCGGCCGAACTCTACAGATGGCCGACCCTTCAGCCAGCCGAACTCCCCCTGCCTTCCCTTCTGTCGGACTCTCCTACGAGATGAATTGTCGCCATCAGTCTGCGACAGGCGACGAAACCAGACGACATGGCTACCACCTCTGGCAACGCCACTCCCTGACGACGCCTTCCTCTCCGTACCGAACTCCATGCGGCCCACGACTTGCCAGTATGGCCGTCACCGACCGTCTGACGACGCCATCCTCTCCGTACCGAACTCCATGCGACGGTATGGCTGTCGCCATCAACTAAGCTCCGCCTATAAAGGACCCTCCAGATATGCCAAGGCTAAGCTCTCTGACCTCTAATCTCTCTGAGCTCTCCTCTTCTTCTCTAAGCTCCGGAACTCATTCCGAGCACTCCATTCCTGTTGGCCGAAAACTGACTTGACCGTCGGAGGGTCCTACCGGAGCCACCCCCCACCGGCTCCGGACGGGACTTCATTTTGCAGGTCCCCGACGGCGACCTCAGCGGCCCCCACTCCGGCTACCTCCGGCGACGACCAGTTTCTGCACCAACAGATTGGCGCTAGAAGGAGGGGCTAAACCTTCGAGGTTCCCTTGTTCTTAAAGGAGTGCTCGACGACTCTTCTCTTTCCTCTCCGGAGATCTCTCTTTTCTCTCTCGAAGAGAAAATGCCCTCAGGAGAGCTTCGACTCGGCGATCGACGCCCTGCGCGCCGGGTGCGTCTGCTCCCGCTGCAGCTCCGGTAGCCCAGGCTCCATCCGAAGCCACCGCAGATGTAGAGCAGTCCTAGACGGGCTCGCGGCCCCGCCGAGATGATACAGGCCGTGCGACAACCTCGGGCAGAGACTTTACCAGCAAGCCCGCCATGAGGATGCGAGGAACTGGCCTTGAGGGGGAGCGTTTGGGCGTACCAATCGCATTTGGGAAGGAGAAACGGAGAGTCGAACTTCTCTCGCGGAAGGCCTCGCAGGAAAGCGGAGAGAAGTTCGGCTTAAGCGAGGCCGAACCCCCACTCGAGTCCGTCATCGAGGAAGCCCCGACAGAGGGGCATGGACATCCTCGGGAGAAGGTTTTGCAAGGAGGCGGAATGAAGTTCGGCCGCGTCCAAGGAGGTGGAGTGAAGTTCGGCAACGTCCACAACCTCCCCAGCGCAAGGAAAGCCGAACTCCACCTCGAAGCAAAGCCGAACTTCCCTTCGAGGCTCCTCATCCGAGTGAAGTTCGACGCAGCGAGAACGGACGAAGTTCGACGGGAGCAAGGCTTAACTCTCTTTGAAGCTCATCGATGAAGTTCGGCGTAAGTGAGGCCGAACGCCACCTTTAAGCTCATCAGCTCATCAACTCATCGACGAAGTTCTCCCGCGGAATGAAGTTCGGCGGAAGGCCGAACTCCTCAGCTCATCATCGAAGTGAAGTTCGGCACAAACAAGGGCGGAGCAAAGTTCTCCCGCGGAATGAAGTTCGGCACAGGGGGCGGAGAAAAGTTCCCCGCGGAATGAAGTTCGGCACAAACGAGGGCGGAGGAAAGTTCTCCCGCGGAGAATGAAGTTCGGCGGAAGGCCGAACTCCTCAGCTCATCATCGAAGTGAAGTTCGGCACAAACACGGGCGGAGTAAAGTCCCCGCGAAATGAAGTTCGGCACAAGCCAGGGCAGAGCAAAGTTTCCCCGCGGAATGAAGTTCGGCACAAACACGGGCGGAGTAAAGTCCCCGCGAAATGAAGTTCGGCACAAGCCAGGGCCGAGCAAAGTTCTCCCGCGGAATGAAGTTCGGCACGAACGAGGGCGGAGGAAAGTTCTCCCATGGAATGAAGTTCGGCGGAAGGCCGAACTCCTCAGGTCATCATCGAAATGAAGTTCGGCAAGGCCGAACTCTCCCTTTGAAGCTCATCAATGAAGTTCGGCGTAAGTGAGGCCGAACTCCACCTTAAAACCCACCATAACAGTAAAGTTCGGCGCAAGCAGTGGCGGAACGAAGTTCTCCCATGAATGAAGTTCGGCATAAGTGAGGCCGAACTCCGCAGAAGACCACCCAAATGAAGTTCGGCCGCGCTCGAGACCGCCCCAGGGCGATCGTGGCCGAACTCCCCCTCGAGTACGTCAACGAATTCACGGGAGGTGCAATGAAATTCGGGCAAGCAAAGCCGACCCCCTCCCTGCGAGCAAGGAAGTCCGGACAAAGAAGCATGAAGTTCTCCTACGGAAAGTTTTGCGGGAAAGCGGAATGAAGCTCCGCGCAAGCGAAGCCCGAACTTCTCGAGCTCACTACAAAGGAAGCCCCGATAGAAGGGCGCGAAGAAATCCTCCTCCCGAAAGGTTCCGCAACTACGACCCGCTCCTCTAACTCGAATTCTCGGTCAAAGTTAAGAGCCAGCCGCCAAGACCTCAAGGACTACGGCCTCCCCAAACGTGCGCGATCGAAGCAAGTAAAGCTCCTACCATCGCGACCACGGCCACGACACTGAGGAATACGTTCAGCTCCAAGACGAGATTGAAGAGCTCGTCAAAATGGGACGACGGGATAAATTCCTCCGACGCCAGTCTGAAGCAGGAGAAGATCGGCTAAAAGCGCCACCGTAACTAGAAAAGACAAGAAGGTCGGCCGCCTCGCGGCGTCATCAACGCCACCCCGGGGAGGAGCTAGGAGCTAGCTACATCGGCGATCCGCCGTCTCCCAGCGACAAAGTCAAGAGAAGCATGCTCCAAATTAAGGAGGCCAGCATGTAATAGAGGAGGCCGTCTGGATGGGACTCGCTGCCCGAGGGAACTCGAGGAACAACACCCCGACGACCCTCAAACGGAAATGTGCTGCGAGTGGCTTCCCCTCGGTAAAATTCTCCCCTCTCAATAATATTATTTCTGGATGCGAAAACTATGCGATGACAGGGAAGAAGCAGTCAGCCGCGTTAGGAACAGGAGGAGAACCTCGTCCTAACGCGAGCAACAACCTCGGCTAGAGATAAGATCTCTTCCGAGCGACCGAGTCAACCTCGGCTAGAGATAAGATCTCTCCCGAGCGACCGTGAACAACCTCGATTAGGAACAGGAGGAGAACCTCGTCCTAACGCGAGCAACAACCTCGGCTAGAGATAAGATCTCTCCCGAGCGAAGGCCTCGTTCACAAAGGACGAGATGGGGGGAGAGGCTCTGACAGCGGCCCTTATGTGCCCCCACAGCCCGTTAGGAACAGGAGGAGAACCTCGTCCTAACGCGAGCAACAACCTCGGCTAGAGATAAGATCTCTTTCGAGCGACCGTCGACAATCTCAGCTAGAGATAAGATCTCTTTCGAGCGACCGAGTCAACCTCGGCTAGAGATAAGATCTCTCCCGAGCGACCATGAACAACCTCGGTTAGGAACAGGAGGAGAACCTCATCCTAACGCGAGCAACAACCTCGGCTAGAGATAAGATCTCTCCCGAGCGAAGGTCTCGTTCACAAAGGACGAGATGGGGGGAAAGGCCCTGACAGCGGCCCTTATGTGCCCCCACAGTCCGTTAGGAACAGGAGGAGAACCTCGTCCTAACGCGAGCAACAACCTCGGCTAGAGATAAGATCTCTTCCGAGCGACCGTCGACAACCTCGGCTAGAGATAAGATCTCTCCCGAGCGACCGAGTCAACCTCGGTTAGAGATAAGATCTCTCCGAGCGAAGGCCTCGTTCACAAAGGACGAGATGGGGGAGAGGCGCTGACAGCGGCCCTTATGTGCCCCCACAGCCCGTTAGGAACAGGAGGAGAACCTCGTCCTAACGCGAGCAACAACCTCGGCTAGAGATAAGATCTCTCCGAGCGACCGTAGCCAACCTCGGCTAGAGATAAGATCTCTCCCGAGCGACCGAGCCAACCTCGGTTAGGAACAGGAGGAGAATCTCGTCCTAACTCGAGCATCAACCTCGGCTAGAGATAAGATCTCTCCCGAGCGATCGAGCCAACCTCGGTTAGGAACCCAAGGAGAACCTCGTCCTAACGCGAGCAAAGTTCAAGTCCGAGCTCCGAAGTCCGTAGGAAAGAGAATCTTCATCAACCTCAGCCAGAGGATAGAGAGGGAAGGCCCGCGACGACCTCAGCCAGAGCGCCCGCATCAACTCCGGCTAGGGATAAGGTCCGCGACAACCTCGGCCAGAGCGCCTGAGTGACCTCGGATAGAGAGGTAAGGCCCGCGACGACCTCAGCCAGAGCGCCCGCATCAACTCCGGCTAGGGATAAGGTCCGCGACAACCTCGGCCAGAGCGCCTGAGTAACCTCGGATAGATGTAAGGCCCGCGACGACCTCGGCCAGAGAGCTTCAACATCGACCTCGGCCAGAGAAAGCTATCATGTCAACCTCGGCTGGAGGAGCTTCAACATCGACCTTGGCTGGATAAAGCAACTGTATCAACTTCAAGCTGAAGATGGGATCTCCCTCGAGCTTCGACCCAGACCAGCACAGAGCTCAGAGGAAGACTTCGGCAGTCGCCTTTCCTGCACTCCCTTCCTTCGATTTTCGAACTCGGGAGTGGGGGGCTAGTGTTGGGGATAAATCCCGCTCCAGCCGAAGTCTAGCTCGATACCCGGCCTAATGCAACCGGTAGCCGCAGAAGAGCTACGGCAGACGGGCTTCAGCCGAACTCCCAGCGGCCGAGCTTCTTCCAGTAGGCCGAACTAGGTAGCTGCCGAGCTTCTTCCGGACTCCCAGCATCGAGACCGAACTTCTTGGACGGCCGAACTCCTTCGGACTCCCCATGGCCGAACTCCTTCGGACCGACTCCAATAGCCGAGCTTTAACGAAGTCCTCCAGCGGTCGAACTCCTCAGTGGACGAGCCTTAGCCGAACCTACCAGCAACCGAAGTCCTTCAACCGGGCCTCAGCCGAGCTTCTTCAGGCCTCTCAGCAGTCGAACTCCTCGGCAATCGTCCCTCGGCCGAACTCTATAGATGGCCGACCCTTCAGCCAGCCGAACTCCCCCTGCCTTCCCTTCTGTCGGACTCTCCTACGAGATGAATTGTCGCCATCAGTCTTCGACAGACGATGAAACCAGACGATATGGCTACCACCTCTGGCAACGCCACTCCCTGACGATGTCTTTCTCTCCGTACCGAACTTCATGCGGCCCACGACTTGCCAGTATGGCCTCACCGACCACCTGACGACGCCATCCTCTCCGTACCGAACTCCATGTGATGGTATGGCTGTCGCCATCAACTAAGCTCCACCTATAAAGGACCCTCCAGATACGCCAAGGCTAAGCTCTCTGACCTCTAATCTCTCTGAGCTCTCCTCTTCTTCTCTAAGCTCCGGAACTCATTTCGAGCACTCCATTCCTGTTGGCCGAAAACTGACTTGACCGTCGGAGGGTCTTGCCGGAGCCACCCCCACCGGCTCCGGATGGGACTTCGTTTTGCAGGTCCCCGACGGCGACCTCGGCGGCCCCTACTCCGGCTACCTCCGACGACGATCAGTTTCTGCACCAACACATATTATGTGTAAGAGATTGATTATAATTATTTCTCAAATGTATCATTATCATTCTATATAATTTCTGCTTCTAAGTTTGTAATAATTAATGATAATAACAACACATTATAGCATGGAAGAATTTGATCAAAAAAAAAAGAAATAAATTAATTTCCATCTCCTTTATCAAAAATCAGACATCGTAATTAATTGAGCACTTGTCGAGAAAACTATCAACTCATTTAATCAATGATAGATAAATGTTCTCTTGTAAATTATCAACAATGATACACATAGATAAACAAGTGTTTTTTGCCCATGTACGCCGTATCACGTTAGTAGCACGATTTGGGGCCGGTCTAACATTGATGTATCGAGGGATCCCTGGTTTGCTTCTATACCCTTGAACTAATGGCCAACATATATTAATATGGATCTGATAGAGTTTCAAATATTGGTACGGTTTCTCATACTTCTACTCGAGAATGGAACTGTCGTGTTTTATCTCCTTTATTCTTTGCTAAAGTGATGACCACCATAACTTTAATTCCTTTGGTGAAAGGGATGTGGTTTGATCATCTTACTTGGGCACATAATAGATTAAAACTGATCATATTACTCTTAAAGAGTTACATCAATTAATTCATCCCCCCGGGAGCCGATCAACCACCGCCAGCTTCGATGAATTTGGAAGATGCTTGTGCCTTTGTGGATTGAAACTTTCTGGTGGCTGCTGTGGCACCGAGTGCAATCTAAATCTCTATCATACTGTATGGGTATCATTTCAGTGGCCTAGCAATCATGTGGGTATTATACGAATGATGGTGACCATATTTTCGTATTCTACCATTACACTGTACTTTGAATGTTGGAGATAGCCCAACGCTATTTACCAGAAGAACTTCATTCCCGACTCCTTGCCAGCATTAGAGAATTCTCCCCAATGCACCAGCAGAGGAGGAGTCAAGCTAAGCTAGCATATGGTGTATGGCTTATATGGTTTGCTCGCAATGAATGTATATTTCAGCGTATGTTAATTAACTCCTTCGATCGAGCTGATTAGATGGGTGGTATTTTGACTAATTTCTGATGCTCAGCAACGAAATTCTCATATTTTTGATGCTTGGATGAGGTATGGGGTGTTCGAACTTCTTCCATAACCGTAATCCACTGCAACATGTGAGATGGTCTCTCCCTTCCCGTGTTAAAAGTTAATTTTGATATATTAGTCTATTCTAACTAGCTATAGCGCGTTTCAGCTGCAGCAACTTTGTTAACTCATGATCATCAAGAAAAGCTTCTTAGAGCTGATGGCAAGAAATGCCATCTTCTATTGTTCTTGAAATATCCAACACAAATCTTAAAGTATCAAAAAAAATAAAAGAAATTTGAAGGAACTCTTAAATAAAGTCGGAAATCTATCACCGAGAAACTCCTTCTCTTTGATCCTATTTAAAGGGAAAAAGTTTTTCCTCTTTTTCTCATTAAGATCTGAAGCTCAATCTGAAGGAGATTGCCAGAGTTCTTCTCGAAAATCATAATTATGCCTGTCGGGAGTTGGGATAGGAGAGCCATCGGAGCTCAAGATAATCCTTGGCCCTTCATTTTCTCTCTTTTCTCCTTCTTCCCAGGGCATTAGACAGCATCACCGGCCATCAATTTTGCTATAAAAAAATAAAGAAAAACAATCCTCCTATTTTTTTCTCTTGTTCTGCCCCTTTTTTTTCTTTAGTTTTTTACCTGCACGGTCGTGACCTTCATCCCACCTGCACCATCGTGGTTTCACCCCTAGCCACTACCACCATTGGAGAGAAGGTCCCATGTTTTGAGAATCAAGGAGAATGAGGAGGTCCCTGCTCTACCAAGAAAAGAAAAAAAAAGGAGAGAGAAAGAATCTCTCTCTTCCCTCACTCTTTATCTTCCTAAAATTATTTCTCTTTCATTTTTCTCTCTTTACTTTCTCTCTCTATAAATTTTCTCTCTATAATTATTTATCTTTTTAAAATAATTTCTCTCTCTAAAAATAATCCAATGAAGAATTTTCTTTCGATGATTTTGATCGAGCTTAGTGAAAGATCTTGAGCTGCAATTGTCGGACAGTATGCCAACATCCACCTTGGCCAGATTAAATTCTTTTAGATTTAATTATCTATGATTTCTATTGGACCATATATACATTAGTTCATTTATGATTTGATTAATTCATCTTGATCAAATCAATCAGAATATCGGATTCATTTTGTTTCACTTTACTTAATTTTTCTTTCCTCCGATATTCTCTTTCTACTTGATTTATAAAATTAGTAAATAGTCTAAATCCTATAGCTTTGAATTCAAGTTGATCCAGTAGAGAGATTTCAAATTATCTAGTTTGATCATAATCGAATAAAATTATTATGACCGATTAATTTGGACCATATGATGTGACTACGATCCATCGTATTTTTCTTGATTATTTATATTTTTTTCTAATTATTGAACTCAAATATGTATAGAAGTATAGTGATCTCGATAAAATGATGTCTAGCTATGGATATTGTGGTTTGGTATATGAATTAAAGATTTTCAAAAAAAAATTATAGAATGATGTAGATTTATTGAAATACGTGTGGAATAAGTAATGCTTTATTTTTTTTAGATTTATTGATAAATTATAAAATATTTTTATATTAAATTATTAATGATTTATGAATTCGGTACATAATATTTTGAATTACTGAATATGCTCTTTTCTGAAATATTAAATAATTTATAAATGAATATATTGAATTTGATGCAGATCTCTGATCGATTTTGGTATCGTATGGTTTATAAACTTTTTGAATTGGAAAATGAAATAGTATGTTGATCTGAAGTAGATTTTGACTTGCAACCTGATTATATATCGAACCTCATCAGTGAGGTTAAATGCTAGTATTTTGATACCCCATCAGTGGAAGTGGTTAAATATAGATACTCTGATACCCTACTAATGAGGTTAAATTTTGATGTCCTGCCAGTGGGGTGGTTAGATCCTGGTGCTCTAATATTCTATCAGTAGAGGTTAAATGCTGATACTCTGATATCCTATTAGTGAGAGTTATACATTGGTATTTTGATATTCTATCAGTAGGACGGTTAAATGCTAGTACTTTATGTATTGTACTTTTATTTAGTTAGTGGATGTCGAGATAAACATGCATGTTATTTGAAAAAAATTAATTTATGAACAAAAATGATTTTGAGTGGATCTTTTTTGATTAGTATTGCATGTGTAGATTTGATGCACATTGAATGCTTATTTTCATTATATTAATATTAATAAATTTATCTAGTTAAAATGAACATTGTTTATTGGATTTGTTGGGGATAAATCCCGCTCCTGCCGAAGCCCGGGCCGACGCTCAGCATAATGCAACCAGTAGCCGCAGAAGAGCTTTAGCGCACTGGTCTGGCCGAACTCCTTCAGCGGTCGAACTCCAAGCGGCCGAGCTTCAATAAAGTCCTCTCAGCGGCCGAACTCCTTCAGACCGACTCCAAGCGATCGAGCTTCAATGAAGTCCTCTCAGCGGCCGAACTCCTCAGCAGACGGACTTTAGCGGAATCCCCAAGCAGTCGTCACTCGGCCGAACTCCTCAGCGGTCGCCCCTCGGTCGACTGAGCTCCTACCGAACTCTCAAGTGTCCAAGCCTCAGCCGAAGTCCAACGGCCGGCCGAACCCCAAACGGTCGAGCTTTGGATTCTCAGCAGCCGAACTCTTCAGCGGACGAGCCTTAGCTGCATACCCCCAGCCAGACGCCTATGGGAGCCGAACTCCCTCCTATCTTCCTCTTCAGGAGCCCGAACTCCTCCGAAATGGGCACACGACGAAGGCCTTCAACCCTTCATTCGGCAAGCTCCGCAACCATCACCATCAGTCAGTCCGCCGCAGGCGATAGCGACCCACTGTCAGGCGGCGATGGCTGTCACCCTCAATCCGCCGACCCACTGTCAGGCGGCGATGGCTGTCACCCTCAATCCGCCGCACACGGCACCATCCCGTGAGACTGACTCCGCCGAACCTCGAGCGGTCCGCCAGCACGCGGCTGCAGTTGTCACCATCAAGCTCCACTATATAAAGGACCCTCCCGACACGCTAAGGCTAAGCTCTCTGAACTCTCGACTCTCTAAGCTCTCCTCCTCATCTCTAAGCTCCGGAACTCATTCCGAGCACTCCATTACTGTTGGACGAAAACTGACTTGACCGTCGGAGGGTCCTGCCGGAGCCACCCCCCACCAGTTCCGGACGGGACTTCGTTTTGCAGGTCCCCGACGGTGATCTCAGCGGCCTCGACTCCGGCGACCTCCGGCGAAGACGGATTTCTGCACCAACAGGACTGTTTAACCATTATTTTATATTTTATTATTTTTATAGATTCAGATGATTACTTTGATTAAAGAATTTGATCTAGAAGAACGAATTAGAAGTAAAATTTGATATTTTTATTTTAGATTAAAATTTATTGATGTTGATGAAAAATGATAGAATTTTATTTGTAAGATATTTGATTTAATTATTTGAATCAAAGATGAATGCTAATTATTTGAATTTCATTCTATTGTTACTTTATAATGTCATGATGAGATGTCTTATATGCTCGTAAAAAGAATTTTTTATAAATATATGGTAGTTGCTACGATCCTCAACACAATCTTAAGTTGCAGGCATGACAACTCTTTTTATAGAGCTTATTATAGCTTGGATAGGTGTTAATATTGCAGCCATTGGATTTCAAGCACCATATCAATGGCTTGAAGATGATTCTTTAAGGATTTATTTGGTTGTGATATATCAGATTATAAAATAATTTAATAATTTTTATAAATTATTTATTTAAAAAAATAATTATGAAAAAAAATAATTTTTATTACGTTTAGTTGATGAAAAAATTATTTTAAAAAAGATATCAAAAAAAGATTACTATGTTTGATGGGAGGCAATCCTATAGGAGAATAGGCAAAATTTATAAATATATTATTTAGTATAAAATAATTTTTTAATATTAAAATATTTAGTTTTTATATGATGACTATAATTAAATGAATCTTTGCATAATATCATCTTCATTTTAATTTTTTAATAATTTTTATTAAATAAAATTTAATAAATATTAAAATAAAATTAATGATTATATATATATACATACATACATATATTATATACATACATACATATATATATATATATATATATATATATATATACATACGTACGTACGTTATTTTATTGAAAATATTTTTATCAAATATAAATTATATTATTTAAAAATTTACTAAATATTAATTTTTTATAATATTTATTTTATTTTTTTCAAAAAAATAAACATGAGATGTCATCAATTTTTTTTACTATTATTTATTTATTTATTTATATCAAATATAATAATTTAATATAAAAATTATTTTCGATCAAATGAATGCCAATGATCTTCCGAAGATGATTCTTTGGCAGTCGTCGCTTGATTGATAACTTTTAGGTCGGCACGATCCAAGACAACATCTACTTGAGGGACATCACGGCATCCAAATCTTCAAGACAGATTTTTTTCGGCAGCGCGCATTTCTCGGGAGGCGAATCAGCCGGCAAACTTTATCGCCTCTCTTGCCATTAAGGCGAAGTTTCCCCAGGCCTTGTGGACCCCATCCAGCTCGACTCGTCTTATCAGGTCCTAATGCTCTTTATGCCGTCCTGTTGGGTATGGCTGATAATAATGGCCTAGTCTCAAGGGTTATCCATCGGTGCTTTAGTATGCCATCCCTCTTAAAGTTACGTCCGCTTGCTCCTCCTATATTTGTATTAGGGTTGTTCTGTTAGCGTTCTGCGTTTGCCTGCTTTGTGCCAAAAAAATAAAAAGTCACAAGAGACATATTTTTTCAAAAATGATCGCTATCTTCATTTTCGAGTCCATGTTAAATATCTAGTGGTATGTAAAATATTATTCATTTTTTTTTAATATAATATATTTAAAAATCTATATATGTATCTATTTATCATTGATTTACAATCTTGAAAGATATTGTTGCATCATATAATGTGTCACACCTAATCCTAGATAAACACAAACATAGCATCATGTGGCGGATGGAGTTGACATCGTAATGAAAATTCATATTTTACCATAGTCAAGCATTATGTAGTTAACACATAAAAAATATGATAAATTATTTTTTCTATTAAATTATTTTCTCTTGCTTGTTGATTCTTTGCCAAAAATGACTTACAACCGCTGATTTTTGAACTCCGAGATCGGTAAAGTTGCTGTTGCTCCTCGGTCGGCATTTGGATCTAAAATAAAGTTTTCTTATTAGAATTTTTTTGATGGAGGATTCTTTAATATTTAAGCAATTTAAATTCAAAAAATAGTGAAAGAGATAAAGCAATGAGAGTATGAGAGTTGTTGAATGATTTTTTTAAAAGTCATTTGTCCTCCTCTATTTATGGAGAGAGATTGATAGCGATTTTTGAACTAAGCGAGGCATACAATAATTGAATGGCAATGACTAGTTTGTGATTAAGTAGGCCAAAATGGTTATCCTTATACTTATATGATTATGATATTTTAATTATATAATAATAGATTTGGATATAATTGCTGTTAATATTCTTGGACTGGTTTGACCATGCCTCTAATTCACCTGTATTTGAAGTGATGAAATTGAATATGCTTAGATAGTCTCAATTTGATTGTTATTGAGGTCAAACAAAATATCTTTCATATCTAGAAAAATATAAGATAAAAAATAAATTTATTTAGTTTTAAATTTGATACAATCCAAAGTTATAGATTCTTTTGGTTAGCACAAATAAAAAATTATTCTATAAATTTATAAAAAAAATGAGAAAAATATGAAATCATATCAAGAACTATATATTAAAAAAAAAGAATATTCTCAGATTTTAAAGACATTGCACGTATAGAAATTCGAAAAAGAAACAACTTGATGCAAATGATAATCCATAATAGATTTTATTCATTATCCAAGTAAAATATTTTCATTCAAATACTTGTCCCACTCATTTCAAAGGGTGGCTGCTATCTTCTCGTTTCTAGTATTTCCTCAATCTTCTTGCAGCGGTCTCCTCCGCTAAGTCCCCGGGAATCGCCATCCCTTTCCACGGACTTTTCAAGTTATACATCAGTTAGTTATGTTACATTGCTGTCTATATTTATGTTGTTTTACCTGTACATTATACCCAGGCCGGCTTTGTATTCAGATGTACTTATGTTCAGCTTTTAATCTATAAAAAAAATACTTTTTCCCACGACCATCAGCGTCTACATGTCTAAATTTCTTAAGAAAAAAAAAATTAGAATTTGCATGTGACACCGATCAGCGTTTGCTCACCTTTGAAACAGACAGCTGCCACATCCATACAGTCAATAAAAAATTGATCTATTTATCCATGCGGCATTTACTTTTCATCATTCTTATAATTCCCTAATATAATCATCTTTATTATTATTATTTTTTGATTATTTGTTTATTCGTTGTTCCTTCGCAGTTTGATGCGGAAATAAATATACTATATGAATAAGCAATACTAAACTTTCAGACAGAAAAGAGCGTTGACCGATAGAATTCTCTTCTTTCCAAAATAATGGTTGTCATGCCACAACAGTAAATATCGAAGTCCGTTGAATGCCATCCGTCTGACTGTTTGATTGCTTTTGGGTGCATCAGAGTCTGGCTGACCGGACCCATCTGGCAATCTCACCTCCACGGCTCCAAGTGTACCCCGACACCGTGGCAGCGCTTTCCTTTCTCCGGAGCGCTTCTCATCGCTACCTTTTTTTTAACCTTTTCTGGACCCCAGACGAGGGCCACCGGCCAGCCTTCGTCTACGCACACGCGTTTCACGAATCAGCCCCCAGCAAACGCGCACATTCGCTACCCCGCTCCCGTAACCTTCCCTTGCGCCTTTTCCCAAAATCCAAAAAAACATCGCATCACGTCATCCCTCTACCCCACACCTATCGTCTCATCCCAACACCCCCCCGTCCCGGCCTTAAACTAACCCCACATGGTCTCCATCCCATTCCTCCCACCCGCGTTAGCCGCGGTTCAGTATACTTGAATCCAGTCAGCCCTCTTTCTCGGAAGCACTCCACGGTACCGCGTTCACACGGTTATACCCTCCGTAACATATATATAAGCCCCTACCGCCCCCATTTCCAACCCACCCACCGCCTCGACTCTCAGCTCCCTCTGGTCTCCCTCTCGCTAACCAAAGCACCGAGTGCTCCTCGTTATCACGACTAGTGAAGACGTACACCGTGGATTTCTATATGAACGTCCCTCCCACTCCTCTCCTTCCTTCGTTGGAAGACGACTATTCCTACTACTATTCCTTCTTCCAGGACGCTATCCTCAGCCTCCCCTCCCCTTCTCCTCCCTCGGAGATGGAGACGCCAGATAGAAAGCGGAAACGGGTCGGGGAACCGGCCGAAGCGGACGCGAGTCCGCTTGATGGCAGGAAAAGGTCCAGCTCCTCTCGGGAGAGTGGCGACTCCGACTCCGACACCCTCACTTCACACCAGGCCACCTCCTCCTCCGCAGCCGGCGGTGGAGGCCCGTCGCCGCACCACCACCGGCGGCTTTGGGTGAAGGACCGGTCCCGGGACTGGTGGGACCGGTGCAACCACCCGGATTTCCCGGAGGTTGAGTTCCGGCGGGCATTCCGGATGGGCCGCGCTACCTTCGAGTACCTCTGTGAGGAGCTCGGCGCCGCCGTGGCCAAGGAGGACACGACGCTCCGGGCGGCGATCCCCGTCCGGCAGCGCGTCGCCGTGTGCATCTCCCGGCTCGCCACCGGCGATCCCCTCCGCGTCGTCTCCAAGCGCTTCGGCCTTGGAATCTCCACCTGCCACAAGCTCGTCCTCGAGGTCTGCTCCGCCATCAGGACCGTCCTCATGCCCAAACTCCTCCAGTGGCCGGACCCCACCGCCGCCGCCGCCGCCGCCCGACGGTTCGAGGTCCTCTCTGGGATCCCCAACGTCGTTGGATCCATGTACACGACCCACATCCCCATCATCGCCCCCAAGGTCAGCGTCGCCGCCTACTTCAACCGCCGCCACACCGAGCGCAACCAGAAAACCTCGTACTCCATCACCGTCCAGGGGGTGGTGGATCCCGACGGCGTCTTCACCGATGTCTGCATCGGCTGGCCGGGGTCGATGCCGGACGAACAGGTGCTCGAGAAATCGGCACTCTACCAGCGAGTAATCGGCGGCCATCTGCGGAACCAGTGGATCGTCGGCGGCGCCGGATACCCTCTCATGGACTGGGTGCTGGTGCCCTACACCCAAAAGAACCTAACTTGGGCCCAGCACGCCTTCAATGAGAAGATTGGGGAGGTCCAGAGGGTGGCGAAAGAGGCCTTCGCGAGGCTCAAGGGGAGGTGGGGCTACTTGCAGAAGAGGACCGAGGTAAAGCTTCAAGATTTGCCGGTGGTGCTCGGGGCTTGCTGCGTTCTTCATAACATCTGCGAGATGAGGAAGGAGGAGTTGGAGCCGGAGCTGTGCTATGAGCTGGTGGACGACGAGATGTTGCCCGAGAACGGCCTCCGATCGGTGAGTGCTATGCAGGCTAGGGATACCATTGCTCATAATTTGTTGCACCATGGCCTTGGTGGCACGGCTTTCTTGTAGTTTTTGCTGGGATATGGAATTTGGTATTCTTTCGATTGATTGTTGTCAAACATGGGATAGGAATAAGGGGCTCTGTGCAAAGAGGTTTGATTGCCCCGCCGATAGATAGGGTTTTAGTTTGGCACTAGGGTCAGAAGAAAGATTGTTCAGTCAGGCAAAAAGAATGTACCTTGGCATTGTGTTTTTGTTTGTGGTCAAGGTTGGAGAATTTGAGGACTTTCAAAGGTGCTAGATTGTACTATGGTGTCATTCTTTTGTAGTGCTTGCCAATGGATAATGGAAGTAATTGAAATTAAAGGAAATTAAACTCTGTGGAATTATTTGCAGCATACCTTGGTCTCATACATGAATCATTACTTTACTTTGGATTAGCTTTTCTCCCCGTTCTGATTGGGCATTTCCATTAGGTTGTGGTGGTCGTAATAACTGATGACACTCGGAGAATACTCTATTACTTTGGTTTGCTTAATGACACATTATGAAATAGTATAAATTTCTAATGAGGACAGATCCCTTGGTTTATTTCATTCTATAGGAAGGCAAAGAAGTGCAATTAAGTTAATTCTCATGGTCCTAGTGATTACTGGAAGTTTGTCTTATGTCAAGAAAAAACAAAAGACATTTTAAGGAGAACATTAGAGGCTGGAAGGAGTAAATTTTCGAACATGTTAAAAACACAGAGATTTCCCCCTATATGCAAAATTGATTCATGAGCAGAACTTGAAGGCATCCCCCACCAAATTTTCATCTATCAATTTGTCAGATGAACTTAGAATTTAACTGAATTTCTCATAGTTTCACAATAATGTTGCTGCTTCGAACCAGAAAAATGCAAATTTAGAATTTAGGATGAAAACATGCACAAAGCTACCGATTCCATGACTAAATTCATTTCCCTTTTCTTTTTGTGTGTGTGTGCATGTGCATGTGTGCTGGGTGGGAAATGGTTTAGTGACATGTGTACAGAATCACATTACTACTGAGAATCAAGTTTGTCAAGTGCATTACAAATAGTAATGTTCTTCCTGTTCTTATGATATGCTGTGGAAGATCCTTGTACCATCCCTTGATTATTTGCATTGGGATAGCGTAGCAGAAGAAAGCTGGCTAATCATGAGAAGATCCCTAGATGGGATAAATATGGTAAATTTGAAGTGAATAAACAGAGGGAAATCAGAAGAATGCAGAAAAGGAGCTTTTTAATTTTTATTTGTAACTCTAAAAAGTGATGGAGTTGGAAGGCATCCAAGGTTGTATTGTATAGGGAACCTAGGTTGTTGATCTCCTACAGAAGGCCTTAGGCACCATGCTAAATAAAGAGGATCTCATGGGCTGTTGATGATGTACCTTAATATGTCATGTTGATCATTGGTATGCAGGCTTAGACTCAGCTAGATGGTTACAGTCAAGGTTTTAGTCATGTGTTGAAATGGCAGATGGTCAGCAAATGCTTGTTATTAGGAGGTTGTAGGCAATTTCTTTACTGGCAGGTTGGGAGTGTTTTACTGTGGTACGCTTAATGATACATAGGGGGTGTTCAATGGGATGAAGACAAAAAAGAAACAAGGGCTGCTTAATGTTTGCTTTAGGACCAATCATGATCAAATGGAGGTTGGTGATTGAAGAAGTGTTGACTATGTGCAATGTTTAATTCAGAAGAAACTCATATTAATGTGGTAGGGTTGACAGAATGGAATGGAGAGCACTGTTTGGATTAATGATATTACAACACATTGGTCTGATTGTCCCGTGATGCTTTGAGCATTTGTCACTCCTGCTGTGTTTTTACTAACACATGACGTAGTAATTCTTTGGAATCTGCATAATTTTAGCAGAGAAGTACTTCAAGAGGAATTCTGCCATTTGACATCAATTGCAATTCAAGAGAAAATTTTGGGACTTGGTGAAGCAGATGGCAATATAAGAGGGAAGGTTGCTTCTGTTATGTTACATATGTTTTTGTTTTATGTAGATAAGACTCAATATGACTTTATTATAAAGCTATTCAGTTCCAATATCCACATCCCATCCTATGTTTGGTAATTTAAATGCTGAGGAACATGTGTTACCTATTCTGCTTTTGCTGTTCTCTTTCCTCCAACACATTATTATATATTTGAGTTGTAGAGATCTCAGCTAAATCTTTGAAGTTCAGATTCTCATACTTTCCTATTTATGTGCCTGACAGACAACGATGAAGATGCTGATAGCCAAGTGGGCAACATTGAGAAACTTTCCTTATAAGGATGGTGCATTATTTCAGAGATTAGAGCATAGCATATAAATAAAGCAGATGTGGACTTACAGCTGCAGGTCCGAATGATCATGAAATATGCATGAGCAGAAGCACCGACTCCAGACTGCAAGTTGTATGTCATAAAAAACTTCTGCTATTGTGTCTGATTCTTCTAAGTTCTATCATGTTTGCACATAACATATATAAGTTTCATACGTAGTACATGTGTATGTACATACAAAACACCGATGTGTGCACATAATCAAAATACAAGAATTCCTCTGATTTGGCAAAAAAAAAAAAAAATCCCAGTTATATTTTCTTTGAAATGAGATTGGACTGAAGTATATTGTCTCATCCGATGTTATCTTCTACTCACTCCTTTTCAGTATAAGTTTCATTACTGAAAGTAAGAGATGCATCTTTTGCCTAAATTAGTGTATTGTAGATAACTTAGAATATGAAAAGTCTTCGAGTTCAAATTACTTTTTTGCCCTTCAGTTATGTTCATGCAGAATATCAGGAAAGCATGAGAGGTTCAAGAAAATTTCCACTCAAATTTCTGTCTTATTGTAGAGGTTGTTGGTGGTGACAATAAATATGGATTGATGGCAAACTAGTAAAAGTTCATTTCCTGATTCTACTAGAATGATACTTTGGTAAAAGTTCATTTCCTGATTCTACTAGAATGATACTTTGTTATTCTTCTGCTCTTCCAACATCTCTGTGATTTTTGGTTGTGCCAACATTATAAAACTTGTAGATTTTTGGAAGATGAAATGGCTTCGGAAGATGATTCAGTATGAGAGTAGGGGATACAAACCTATAATAGGATGCAACCAGGCTAGAGGAACACTAGAAAGACTTGACTGGAACTTCCTTGACTACCGAAACATGCATGACTCCAAATCATACTTTTGATCAGCGGTAATTGTTCTCTGCTTTAATTGTTTTTCTTTATGTCTTGTGCAAACATAGACTAAGATTAGTGAGAAGCAAATGTCCTTATAATGTACCTAGGAAACCCTTGCTGCAAAGCTGTTTAAAATTTGATCAGAGTTTGCTTGCTGTAACAGGAAAAGTATGAGGTACCGTCCCTTATTTGATTCTCTGCCCTGGGTTTCTCAGAATGCCTTCCATCAGAAAGCCTAATCTATGGTTTTTATGCCATTTAATTTAATTACAATACATCTTTTCTTGTTGTCCTAGTGAGAAACAAGAATCCCAGCTGATGTCCTTTGTAACCATATGTGGTCTATCCATAGCTAAATTACAAAACAGTATGCATGCAACTTCATGTTGTGTGGTCCATCCTTCATCATGTTCATGCACATGGAAAGTTCCCAATGCAGAAGAGGCTTTATCTGGAAGCTGGCAGCTGTTGAGGCATGGGTGCGAGGAGGGGGGACGTGTTGCGCTGTGCGGGCTTCCATTTCTTCTTCTACATTTTCTCTCCGAGAGATTTATCCTTGGGGCAGTCTTATCAAATGTACCGTGACCTGCCACTTGCATCTTTTTTTTTTTTTCCTCGACTTTTGCTCTCAAATTCAGCCCTATTCTTCTTTATTGACAATTTTGGGTGCTACAAGATTGGCATTTTCTACCTTTTTAGATTCCCAGTTGTTGCTTTTCTGTATTTTTCATTACCTAGTTTGCTTAGTTGCTTACATGTGAAACAAGTGCATTTGTACTGGATTCACTGACACCATGCTTCACAGAGAATGGATTACAAATTTGATGATTGCTTTGTGTTTGATTAAGCAATGACTCCAATTCTTGGCAGAATAATCTGAACCAGCATCTGGTATAATTTAGACTGACTTAGCTATTAAATGAAGACATTCTTATCAGTATTCTCACATATTAGAATCACACTAGGTACTTCAAGAATGACTGCTTTCTATTTCAGGTGAACTGTGAACAGGTTTCTCGAAGCAACAGTGTCATATGGTTAACTGGCATGTCTAAAACAATGAGCACATCTACCTCGAAGTGTATAAAACTGGATCACGTTTGGAAATTACAGGTTGTTATGTTCTGATTGATATGTAAAGTTCTAAACTGTCCTACACGTTGTATGGTTAAAAGTTGCAGTACTTTGGATATCAAAGCATATTTAATCTATTTGGTTTGATCTTTTTCTTTTTCCTTTTTTTTTCTTTTTTATCATTTTCAGTTGTTTGGGATGCTGACCTACTTTAAATCACCTTTGATTGCTCCTATGACGGATGGTACAGGCTTCCAAGTAGGTATTGGAAACAAGAGAAAGTTATTTTGGACGCTTTCAGGTATAATTTGCTGGTTCTATTGAGCTTTATATTGTTCTGCTGAATGTCTCTTCTTTGCTCAGATGGTTTTGGACCGGGGGAAGGGCATACCTGCTGACTGGCTTGCAATCCACGGACGACGGGTGGTTTTCAGAAATATGTGGGTTGGTGTTGTGAATACTTGCGTACGGACGTTTCTATCTTCCAAAACTAGAGGTAGAAGACATAATATTTCTGCTGAAGGCTAAACTTGTTATACCAGTCTTCTGGAAGAGGGTGCTATTTAACCATTCATTGGATCGGCCATGTGCTTGGACTGGTTAAAAAATAGCTGAAATGGTTCGAAGGCTTGGACCAAGAGCTGTTGTTTCTGGTGGGACCGGGTCCAATAGCTGGTCCACTCTGGCATTTTAAATGATCGTACATCATCTTTTTAAAAAATCTGAAACTTGGATCGGTCAACATTAGCAATCACATGTTCCTTTGGAGAAAGTATAAGTTGATGGCTTGCAAGGTGGCATTAACACGGCTTCTAGATTTGTCAACCGAACCCCAATGTGAAAACTGTATGAAAATTACTCTAAATTTGGAGAGACTTTTTTTATTTTGGTGCGTTAATAACTAGTATATTTAAGATTTGAGAAAGAGATCCGAATCTGACTGATATTCCCAAAATGTTTTATTCATGTGAGGTACGACTCGATTGAGTCATGCTGCCGTTACCTTCATCCTGGGTCTATTAAGCCGTAACATCTACAGGTACTTAGGCAATTGAAGTAGTAATTACGGCTTTTGGAGGTCTAATTCCAGGCTCCTAATTGTTCTTTATATTGTTATTGTTGTTTACTGAGACTTCCGTTCTTATCAACGTACTTGCGTATCTTGTAAGCCAAATAATACGGAGATGGGTACTTGTTGATCCCTTGAGTATTTAATATGTGTGCAAATGGTTTGGTTAAATAAAAATTAAATTAAATTATTAATTATTTTGATGTTTGATTTATTTTTTTTTTTTAAAAAAATTGGTTTTGGTTTAAAATTGAATCAAAATTTTTTAATTGATTCGGTTTTTAATTTAATAATTTTGATTAATTAAAAATTAAAATAAATAATTAATAATAAATATTATATTAATAGATTATAAAAAAATTGAGATAATTTTATTGAATTGATTTTTTTATTTTTTTAATAATTTGTTATTGATTAAAATTTAAATAATAATATTAAATTTAAGTATAATTTTATAGTTTAAATAATTAAATTATTAAAGAATTTAATAAATTAAAATTAAAATCCAAGGAAGAAGTTCAAAATCGAATTATCAAATCAAACTGTATCAAAATTATTTTAGTTTGATTTATTTGATTCTAAAATATTTTGGTTCGATTTTTGATTCTATAAAATGTATGTTAGTTTGATTTTTTTAAATTTTAATTCGAGTTGAATCAAAAAAAAAAAATCAAATACACCCTTCAATCATTAACCGCTTGTTATGAAAATTATTTTTACGGTGCATCCCTCATTAACTGCTTGTTATGAAAATTATTTTTACGGTGCATCCCGCATTTATGATAACCATTTAGTTCTTGGTAACTAGATCCCGTGTGTTTTATGCATGACTAGTAACAAATATTTAGCAATATTTTGTGGAATATTTGTTATCGTTTTCAGATAATTTCGTCTTTCTAATTTTGTGTCCATGGACAATGAGGCCTAAATTATTGCAGTAGATATCTTACCACCATGGATCCTTGACATCAGTAGACATCTTCGTATGTATTTTTTTCCTTAACTCTTAAAATTTTATCCTAGATGCTGTTAGCCTGCATCAGCCAAGCAACCAGTCAAAGTTCTTGTTTTAAAGAACTTGCTGCTCCAACATGCTGACATAATCTCTGCTTGCATTTTGTCACGTCTGTCGTAGACTAAGAGATTACATTGAGTGAAGCCATAAAAATATTCTGCTCCACCACAAAGCATTTTTTAAACTTTTATTTGGCATAAGGAGCCAGCACAGCCTACGGATTTCTCACCAAGTAAGGCCTGACCAAGACTGTAACATTGTTGGTTTACACAGTCTTTTGTTCTCTCTAATCTGTTACAGATGAACCACTCATATCTGATATAAACACAGCATCTATTTCATTAATATTATAAAACCTCAAACTAAGTGGAACATCATATCCGATATGAACAATACCATCCAATCTGTTTTAATCATGATGATCGTTGTGACGACATATATACAACAAACTTTTGGGGGAGTGAAGGAACATTAGATGAAATAAATGTCTCATGCTGTTTGAATTTAGATCTTTCAGAGATAGTGTTCAGTCAACTTGTGTGAATTCCAGTGCGTTGCCATCTGGGTCTCGTGTAAAGATTGCTGGCCTCCCAGAACGGCTGAGAGTATAGCTAATTCCTGCAACCAGTGGGTTTGAGTTGAGTTATTGAAGTTTCTCAAGGACTGAACTAACAAATAGCAGTACTCACAATGACTTGTGGTGGTCATGTATCGTGAGCAACAAAGAAATAATGCATAGACATAAATATTCTAAAGAAGAAACTGGAAATTAGTCAACAGCAGCTTGAGTACGGGCAAGACATCAAAGTCTCCTAAGACCGAACATGAACGAGTGATCAGTGGCCATGCATCGGAAGAAACAGGATATTAAATCCAACTGAAGAGCAAAATTCACTCAAGACTGCTTTTGGTTTTGCATGACAATGACTTGAACACAAAAAGCATATTCTCTTGTCATATATAAAGTCCACAAGGACTTCACATAGTTTTAAAAAAACGGGGCAGAATGTCCTGATCAAGATCCAGCAAGTGATGCTTGCTAGAGATTTACATGTACATCAACGAAGTATACTAAAACCAAGCACTTCTTCTGGAAACAGTAAACCCAAGTTACACTTTCATATGAACTTCTTTTATATGGAAAATAAACGAAACATTTCTAATCTGTTTTATGCAGCATTAGTTATAGCTTCTCCCAAAATGTAGACATGAGGTTAAACAGGTTTCCAGATCAATGAGGAAGAATTTTCTATTGCTGACAGGGGTTTAAGTTCAAGCAAATAAAATGTGTGAATGACTAGGTTCATATGGTAGAAAGCAGGATTCTTATGCCGATGCATGGTCATGCAGATATTTGATGGATCCACAGATTGTTGTATTTCAACCTGTCTGAACCAAGCTTACTTTCATCAAGGCCTTTAATGTCAAAAAGAAAAGTAACTTACTTGAAAGAATATTAATTGAGCTAATGTGTACACTGCAGCTTCAAAGATACATACAAGTCCTCCATCTATTTAAGGAAACATCACCAAAGTTTCAATTAGAAGGGTCTTGCACTGGTGTTTGGTTCCAAGTTCTTATTTCTTAGAATACTTAGGAAGTTATATGAGAAAAACCATGATGGTTGAGAAAGCTAAAAGCTTTAGCAAGGTTGAGTGCCCAATTATCACATATGCTTAAGGTATAAGAGTTCTATATCTCATATATATACATTATATATTAAAATGGAGGATTCTATGTCCATCTGCTACATGTCCATGAAAAGCTTTTTTTCTTTGAAAATGGATTTATACATATGAAAAGACTTTCTTTTGACAATACATTTAGTAAATGACCTATTAAATAGTATTTAATTTAGTAAATGACCTATTAAATAGTATTTAATTTCATGCCTGAACATGAAGATAATTGTGGCTCTTCATCATTTTTTGCGTTTTCACAAATTTCTCTTTTCTTCTCTCTCCCCTCCTCCTCCCTCTGTCAATCGCCACCAAAATACCAACACCGGGAGAAAAAACAAGAAAGATTTTTTCTTCCATTTCTAAAGTTTTAGTCTCTCACAAGCCATCAGTTGGAGGTGCACTCACCAACTGATTCCTGATCGGGATTTTACAAGGCTGCCGCCTATTGCTGCCTCCTCTTGCAAGAAACGGGAATGTGGTCGTCAGAGTTATTTTTGCGATCAGATCCTGCACATTGGTATATTCTCTCTTCGCCCCGAGCTTGAAGATGCTGCTGCCATTAGTGGCAATGGTGGCTTGCAGGCAATATAGTCATCTTTACCTTGGGGGGCGTGGGAGGAGAGGATCAAAGGAGAAGTGGAAGGAGAGATGGAAAAAACGGATTTTTTAAAGTTTAGATCTCTAAACTTTTGTTTAAAAAAAGAAAGATTTTCAAAGTTTAGATCTCCAAAATTCCAATATTAGGAAAAAAAAGAAAGATTTTTCCTCGATTTCTAAAGTTTAGATTTCTCACGAGTCATCAGTTAGAGGTTCGCTCACCAACCGATTCTCGATCGGTATCCCATAAGCCCTCTGCAAGGGTTAATATATATTAAATTAAATCATAAATTTGGGCTAGTCTGTCGTGCTTGGACTAGTTCAAAACAGAGGTATTAGTTTCCACGTGCCAATCCTATTTTAGTTAGGGGTTTGTTTGTAATAACATAAAATCTTTTGCTTGAACTAGTCTCAGAAGCAGATGTAGTAATGGAACTATCTCGAACTTTATGTTGGTCTTTAGAAGAAATGCTTATTACTAGTAGAATAATATTATGTGTCGTTAGGGTGTTATATCTTATATTCAAATCTTAAGGTTGAGATAGTCCTGTGACTAGTTCAACCATAATTGTTGTTATGTTCTATTGTAGCAGACATGGTTTGGTATCAATATTGTTTTTCCATAGGGAGTTGTTAATTATTTGCCTAAAAACCAGGAGGGGAAAAGTCTTACTCATACATCAAATGATATCAAGATAGGTAATACTAGTGATATGATGCAACATTTTGATTCGAGCTTGTCAATTGATTAAGTTGATAAAGTAACTGGATGTTAGTATCAAAGACAACTTGGGTTCCATCCCGTCCTCCCCTTGCATTTTGCTGAGCTCCCTTCCTGTTTACACTGTTTGTTTATGCACATGGGCCCATGGGCCGGTGAAGTTCAAAACATGAAGAACGTGTAACAAGCCATTATCTGAAGGGCCAATTGAGACCATTTAAAAGTAGTTAGATGGTTATAACTTATAAGCAAGTGGACGAATGAATGTAATTGTGGGAGAGAGACATTTAAAAGCCCAACATAACTATAAAAAAGGCACTAAAGATCAATAAAGAAAGCACAAAAATATATTTTTTTTAAAAAAATAGCATCCCATGCATTGCATGTGGTTATAAGCTAGTTCAACAAGTGAAATTGGTGACACAAACTCTCCCATTGACAAAATTGAATTTCAATAAAGCTTCTAATTTGAGTGAAAACGAGCAAATGATTTGCATAGGCCAAAGGATCCCCTATTTCAGATGTTTATTCTACCAATATGGTCAAACAATTTGATTGATCATTGAAAGCTCTATCTTGATAAAGTCTTTTCCAGTTGTTTCAAGAGATATCCTTGACTTAAATGAAAAAAGCAATATAAGACATGCGATATCCTGGTGAAATCTTTGTATGCCGTCATCTCAAAGTCCATAGTTTACATATATATAATTCATTTCAGCTGATATATGCAAGCAGGAACAATTAACAATAGTGAAAAAAAAGATTAGTTGCTAAGCAAACAAGACTGGCATCGATCTTGAACCAGAAAAGGAAAAGCAAAATAGCATTCATACCCATGAGCAACTCAATAAAATTAAGAGAAGAACTTTTCTGGTCAGCAAATGTGTATGAATGCAAATTAGTATCTTGTAATAGTTTGGTTGCACCTTGCACAACCTCAACATGTTAGACATCCATCATAAAAGTTCTGCAAGAACTTTTTGCAATCCATGTTCAAATGATGTAATCCAAGAAATTACATTTTTTGCAATGAAGAAGAAATATTTGCATTTCACACATGCTAGAAGAAAGGAACTAAGCATCGAACACTTACCAGCTTTATCAAAGATTGCCTTAAGCTTGGACACATCTCTAATTGCAATACAAGCATGACGGTCTCGACCACCATGTTCAGGGCGTCCTGTCAAGGGATCAGGATTTGGAAGCTCCATCAAATGAATCATCTCAGAACCCACCCATAACCAAGCCCCTCTATATGGTAGTTTTTCATGTGGCCTTGCTTCATTTATCTTAAGACCTGATTTCATAAGGACATTGTCACAAAGGTTTGATAGGAAACAGTAAATTTAATCGATTCAGCATGACATCCGACATACCCAGAAGGTCTTTATAAAATGCTAGCGACTTTTCAAGGTTTTCGCACAGCAATCCAACATGGTGAATGCTAACAACCCCATAATCCTTATCTGCAGCAAACATCAAAAAACTTATTTCAAGAAAGGAACTAGAATGGGGGAAAACAAGGTATTGACATGCCAACTCTGAGAAATGCAGGCTTAGCACTTAGGTTAAGATTTAGCAGCAAATTTCAACATATCTGTATACCATGTCCAACAAGCAACATCACCGAATTTTTGATTAACAGATCGAGACCCATCTCATTATCTTCCTCTATAATAGCTGAGTTTTTATCCTAACATTTTGTTAAGCTGGAGCTGAGGCTTGATAAAGTTTGAATAAGCTTTTCGCAACAACAATCGATGTCTCATCAAGCTATAAAAAATAGCGATTGACCAAGCCATACTGCTGCGGAGTATAGCACAGTTCATCTCAGTTGAGAGTATCTAAAATTACACCAGAGGAATATGCAACCCACTTTTTTCCAGATCAACAATTACAAGCACAGCTTTGAGCCAAAGTCCAATGGATCACATCCTTTTATTCAGGTAAGGGTTCTTGTCTTGTCAAGTATATCTCGTGTTTTCTCCCAACATATACGTATTCTTTTCCAAGAAATAGATGCTATTAAATTAAAAAATTCCAAAGTTTACTCATCCATGTCTAATTGTAGCTAAAATTATATATCACATGTGGAACCAAAATTATCACTTTCAATTCTCTCCATACCGAAATAGTAAAGGATGATTCATTAAATAAATAAAAAAAAAAAATCTAACCAGCGGCTTTGTTGGTAGCAATATCCACTTCTCTCGTGAGGAGATCCCCTTCAGCTGATATTTTAGCTTTCCTCAGCGAATAAATTCGGTGATTCCTTTCTGATGTAACAAATGGACGACGGCTATTAGCTGAAACCAGGCTAACCGATTTGGGGATGAGGATTCTGGGGTTCACCTGTAAACAAAGATGAAAAGATTCGGCTTTCATTCGTTTGGATCGCCCACAAATCGAAGGGGAAGAGAAAGAAGGAGGAGGGGGCCGGGGGGTGGGGGGGTTTGCTTACCGGATTGGAGGGAGGGGAGAGAGAAAAGAGGCACCGTACTGCCATGGCCGCAGGATTCTGGGCCTTTCCTTCGCCTCTCAACGGAAATTTATACTGGGTTTATTCTTTCTTTCTTTCTTTTTTTCTGGTTCTCGACCGGTTGCCGAATTCTTTATTATTTATTCAGTAACACCTTTCCAAAAGTCGGCATCCGAATTGCCGACCTTGTGTTTCCATGAGTAACGAATTAATTATGAATGGGTTAGAAAATCATGAATACTTGTCATTCAAAACGATTAGAATGATATGGAAAATCACTCATCTAAAGAAAAAAATGCGCATAAATCTTGATCTTTTTGAATAGATGAGAAAAGTTATATTATTTAGATATTTGAATTGAATCGGATGTCATTTGGATCCTATCACCTCATTCTTCATATTGGTATTCTTATGATCTGATTTCAGCTTCATGTGTGCCACATTTGGTCCATGCTTACATATGTCATTTTTGCTAGTTTCCCTCCTGCTATCTATTTTTAGAGAAAACTTTTTTTTTATAAAATTCAAAGCTATGACTCAACCACTTGAGTGTCTTTAAGAGAGAGAAATGACATTATAAGCAAAAAAAAAAAAAAAAAATTGTAATTTTTTCAATTCAAATAAGCATTAAAAACTCCGGTAGAATCACATCTTTTTGTATCTTGACATGTGCATCATAAATCACAACCATCCATTTTCTTGAGCCATTCACCTCCTCTATAGTTTCAGATTTTGTTACTTTTGTAAGGAGCTTTAGTTGTATCTTTTGCACAAAAGAATGCTTGATCTTCTTTCGTAACATCAATTGTTGGACCGCATTCATCCACTTTATGATTTATGCTATGGATGGAAGGAAGAGGTTTATTGTGCTTTGGAAGTTAAAAGAAGATCATTCATTTTTTCATGCAAAAGATACAACCCAAACACTTTTGTAGGCACCCATTTTGGTTAAGATCTTGGTCTGTTTGTTCAACACTTCTTTCATAAGGAAGTGAGAGGAGTAGAGAAAGGAACATTAGCCAGCCCATGTTCCTTTAATTTTTACTCCTCATTGCATTGAACAACTTCCAGGTACATCACAGCAAAAAACTGTTCTGAATAGGGTAGCAATTAATCTGAGGATGATCTAGAATGTCATGTATGCTAAAGACTTACATGTATGACCATGCTGCAAAGATAAACCTGATCAAGACCCGGTAGCTCACTTAAAACTGGTTTCAACTTAAATAGTTTCAACAGATTCAATTTTCACATAAACTTTCCATTTTACAATGAAATGCGGCTTGGAAACATAAGATGAATATCTCTGGATCATTTCCTGCAGTACTACTTAATGCTTCTTCCAGAATGCATTTGCAAGGTTGGGCAAATAGCCAGAGAAATAAGTGAGGAGATTCTCTCATCATTGAAAGACTTGGGCATTAATCAATGGCATCAACAGTAAATAGGCTTTGAATAGTATTGATACAAATGGAAGTCAGCAGGTTTCATTTGTGAGGCAGTTCTATCCGGAGATTAAGTTGTTTTCAGATAAATCCTTCGATTGACTATTGATTAGCTGGAGCCAAGGTGATTAAGTTAATATTTTCCCAGTGAAACTCATAGAAGTCAAGGTTACAATGGTAACATTCTCGGTCAAACTCAGGGAAATTCTCTGAGTAGTCTATTGACTCTATTCTGTATGTGGTTATTGTAAATCACAAGTCAACAACAATATCGTGGTCAACAAATCCCTGCTCGACGATGTTTGGGCCTATTAGAAACATATGTTTGATCTTTAGGTGAAAAAATGATGGATATTTTTTTAACTGCACTGCCACAAGGAATACCTTCATCTGTTTCATCAATATTATTTGATTAGCATTATCATTCCGGCTTTCTGACCTCTCTCAATAAACCTGGAGAAATAAAAAATCTTTTTGATGGTTGCATCAGCCATGCAGGTGAAAATTTAGCAGCAATATTGTACCATACGAGAACCCTCAAACGATGCTTCTACCCATCCTGAAAAGGCATATATATCCTTTTTGTTGTTCCCAAATCTTTTAGGTTAATCATTCTGCTAAATCAGAGTTTTGATTTGCTAAATCTAGTTTTGTCACCGGTTAATATTATATTATAACAAAAATGTTATGATTAATTATTTCCTACTCAAGGATGTTTGAGATTTTGGATAAAAGAGGGTGTTGCCACGAGTCTTTTGGCCGACGCCAGATCAACTAGATAAAAGATATAGGCTGGCACTTGGTCGGTGGAAATTCTTCGATGCTCAAGTTAAAAAATTGAGAGAAAAAAAAAATGTATAGTTGAGAAAGAAGTGATCGCGTACATATGGGAGCTTGAATTATAATTTTCTCTCTAGTTAAGAAGGATGTTATGTACGGACTGGAGATACAGTGCACCGGTACCAAGGTCTGTTCACCCATATTATTTGGTTCGCTTTACTTTTCTTTGTAATCTCTCTCTACCAACTCATGGTAGCAAAGGCTTGCAGAAGGTTATATTTACCACACGAACTTTTAGCTACAACGTGCAGCATTCTTCACTTGTCCACCAACAATATGAGAACATTCCAATTCTACTTCTTCTGCAATTAATAACACCTTTGGTACTTGTCCTTCTGGGCATGTATTTTTCTTTTCTTGTTATTCCCACATCTTTTTAGTTGAAACTTCTGATAAACCATTGCTTCACCATGTCAATTTTGAACATGTTCACCGCATCAACACCCAACAAAATTAGATTGCTGCCCCATCTAAATTACTCTAAAGTCCAAAAAATCACTACATTTAATTCCGATGAACCTTTTTATCATGCAGAAACTGAATATAAACAAACCTCTCTCATTAACTTGGCTATCCTTCTGGGCCCTACTCTGTCTTCGTTGGCTAAATTATGAAAATAAACGCTCCCAAAGCTCTGGTAAGTTAAAAATATAAAGATTTACTTCTTTCTAAAAGTTCACCCCCTTTGGTCCTATATCTCAATCTCCTCTATGGTTTACCCAAACTAAGGAAAATGAAATACTTCCTACTGATGTGTCTTTGCATCCCAGCATTTACAATCACGTCTCTGTCCTTCTACCCATATATCCTACCCCCAGTTGTCTTCCTTCAGCACATGAGATTCCTTAAGTTAATAATCAAATAAAAATTTCTGACACAATGTACCAAAATCTCCCATAGTCCTTTATGATCGTAAAAATTTCCCCATGGTTGGTACCCCTAATACATAAATTCGCCTCAGCTTAGGCATTTCTCTCCTGCTGATGAGCCCCATGTTTGAAAATTGACAGCATCCATGGCCGCCTCCATCATATTTCATCCGTAATCATATTGGAAGATCTGTCAACAGTTCAAAAGGAAATTGTTGCCACGAAACTCCAGCAAGATCCTCGGTGTGGTGCCAAGTAAATGCACCTTGGGTGCAGTGGAAAATGAATCTGCAAAATGAAGTTCACTTGCCAGATTTTGTCCCATGGAGAATCCTCCAATACTTAAATTAGTCGGAATTAAGAAAACAATGAAACAACCATGAGAGCGAGAGCTCAAAGTATGTAAAAGAAAAACTTATCTCTCAATCCCGTTCTTACCTTTCTTTTTATAAGATTGAAGTCTGCCGTTGTCTTGTAACTTCCGTCTATTCGAATATCAGAATGTAAGAGTTACTAAGTTCATCTTGGACATTAGTGGAGCAGTTATTCTTGCCCATGATCTTTTGGTTATGGACAATTAATGTCTTTGTCATGCCCTAATACGTTTTGATCCCTAACTGTCTGGATCGTGGGTTACCAAATTTTCATAGATATTTAACTTTCATAACTACTCGGTCAATATCCAAATAAGATATCCCAATATAGTCGATCTACAAGTAGTCACGTTATTCATCTAAATAAATCCGTGGATGTGGCGATTGTCGGTCCCTGACTAGGTGGAATAGTCAACTTTATTCTAAGCATAAAATCCTCAGTAATTATCCTAATAGAAACTATTTTATTGTAAAAAAAAAAAGGAAAAAAAAATAAAGAAATCAAAGTTTTGGCAACTAGAGATATATGTATCCTACCTATTTCCAGCAGTGCTAGAGAGCTCCTGGTGAAAAAGCCGATGCAAGATGCACCATAACCTCCCATCGGCCTCCAACGAAGGACTTGGGATTGGAACAAGCGGGACTCGTGCAATGGTCACCATGTATTATGGAAGAAGAGAAAGACCAAAAAGAAGTCGGGAGGGGAGAGAAGGAGCCCCACCATCCCTGCTTGCTCCTATTTGAGCCTTCTTTCATTCAAGTTCCTAAGTGACAAAACTCATATGAAGTCGGCAGATTTGCCGACATACTTGCTATGAAGTCAGCCAAACGGCGGACTTGCTTGATATGAAGCATCAAATTTTGTTGAGGAAAAACTAATCATAAGCCCTTAATGGAACATAAGAATTATATTTCCTAAGTTTTAGGTTTCATATATAGTCGGCAAACGATTACACGAAGGTTCATATGAAGTCGGCAAATGCCGCCCACTTAACGTGACGGGCAATGCCAGCTGGCATCCCGGGCCCCACCGCCGTCTCTGCTCCCATAAATCGGGAACACCGTCTCAGGCAGCGCCCGGTCCCGAGAAAGCAAGCGCGCGTGGGGGTGAAGGGGGAGCAAGATTACGGAGCAACGGAGATGGAGGAAAGAAGAAAGAAGGCCCTCCGTACCGAGCGGTGGACAAGGGTGCAAGCGGGGGAAAAGAGAGCGAGGGAAGAGGTCGACAGAGAAGAAGAAGGAAGAAGGTCCTCTCAATGTTGGGATACTCCATCTCTCCTCCGCCTCCCTCGTCTCTTTCCTTTCTTCTCTTCTTCATCTCCATCAGTTTCTTGGTTCGGCTAGGGTTTCGTTCAGATGCCGTTGTGTGTTATATGTCTTAAGGTTTTTCTTTCTCGTTTTACTTCTTTTTGATCGTATACTGGGATTTTTTTTTTTTGGTTTCTTGTTCAGCTAAGGACTTTAACCAATCTTGAAAGAGTTTTTGCCTTCTAGGGTTTTGATCTTGGTTTAATTCTGTTTCTTTAATGCAAGTTTTCATGATGAATGAGTTTTGTTTAAAGAAAATTGAAAGAAAAGGGAACGTTGCAATGTGGAGGACGTTGGAAGAGGGAGGATCTTGATGCTCTGCTGGTTAACATCACGGTGCCTTAAACCAATTTTTTGATTGGTCTGTTAATTTTATTTCATTAGCATGTTTTGTGGAAACTGATCAAGAATCAGTCAGAGAAGGGAAATCCTTACCATGTGGAGGAATGTGGATCTTGATGACAGATGGCTGAGTAGCGCGTAGATGGTGGATGACTTTGAGGGTGGGCATCGAAGGGGATTATGGCACTGGTGCTGATGAGGTAAAAGATTCCTTAACTGCTTAAATACCATGTATTCTTGCATATGGTTCCTGTGTCGATATACTTATACTGTTGATATATGCTTCCGTAGTTCATATAGTTACTCTGTTGATGTATGCTTCCCGAGAAATATAATTACTTTGTTGGTGTCTTCTTCCTAGTTTTACGTTGTTTCCTGTGTCGATAATCTTCAACTCAGGTTTCTGTCTTAAAAATAGATATAATTAGCAGCTCTGTTAATCCCAGAAATTTTGTTGAAGGAAAAGTTCAGGTGAAAATCACAATTCCTTTTTTGTCCCCCCCAATCTGAAAAGCTAAAATATTTAACGTCGGTGAAATCAACTCTAACATGAGTGCTGCATGGGCATTAGCATATTAACTTTTCAATGATCTTATTTTGCTTCATATTTTTTTATGTCTTGTGCACTAAGGTGGGCCTGCAACCAGAACTTGCAACATACAAAAATTGTAATCGTCTTTACCCTTCTGAATGGACAAGTCAACTTTAGCATCTAATCATTTTCAAGGTCCTACAGCTGTTTTGATATGATTAAAAGGTGTCTCTTATATCCACACTCTCGTTTTTTTTATCTTCTTGCAGACAATTAATTTCCACTGTATTTCTCAAGAAAAAGAGGAATGCATAAAGATGAAAGTTTTGATAGCGAATTTTGTAGTAGTTGTGTGAGTCAGTAGAATCAAAAAAAAAAAAAGGGATCAAAGTTTTGATTGACATGTCATACCACAGAAAAAAACTGTTATATATTGATTTAGGCAAGTGATCTGCGTTGTGAAAGTGTACTAGATCATGATTTGAACAATATCGTGGTGGCAGCACTACAAATATTGCACCATATTAATTAAGAGACTGCACCTACTTATCCTTTATGCTTTGATGATTTTGCTTGTTTTTCTCATTTTAGCTTGTATTCCTGGGTGTTGTATACATAGAGGGAGTAACAAACTCATGCGACATGCTTACATGAGAATAGTTGTTGACAATTACAAATGGGACATTGACATCTTCCAAATCCAGTTACTTTTGCCATTATATATTGTTGAAGAACTTTTGCCATGTTCATTCACATGCTGAAACTTCATTTATTCTGCAGGTGTGTGTGTGTATTTATGTGTTTCTTTGTATGTGTATGTAGAATTAAATTGTGTGGATTTATACATACCCCAGTTAAGTCCCAGTCATTCATTCTTGATGAAGAGTTTTATCTTGGTAAATAGAACATAATTATTTATAGAATACCATTGCTTGGTACTCATCCTCAATATCTATTACTGTAACTCAATAAATATGAGAAATCGATTTTCTATCATTTTTTAATAAAAAATGTAGCATTTACTTCAGAAGTGGCTTAATATATATGATTAGGAGAGAAATCCTATTTCTATAATTTCAAAAAGTTCAAATTCAAGCACCCTTGCAAATAATTCCCTACCTAAAAATGGATAATCTATTATCAGACTCAGCAGTTGCATTTCAAATTCAACTTAAGAAAATATAGAATGATATTTAGATTGGAAGTGCTGTTGGATCTGAGGATAATTTCAGGGCTCTTGCTCATCTAGATTGTCTATTCTCTGAAAAAGGAGAAAGGTCAAAGGACTGAGAACTTTTGTTGATCTTCCTTCTGAAAGTGCTGTTGGATCCGAGGATAATTTCAGGGCTCTTGCTTATGTAGATTGTCCATTCTCTGAAAAAGGAGCAAGGTTGAAGGACTGAAAACTTTTGTTGATCTTCTTTCTGATCACTGTTTTATGGTACTTGGGAGGCCTAAGTTTTCCATTTTCCATGATCAATCTTGTTATTAGATAAAATTTGACATGTTCTTAACGTATACGTGAGAAAGATTACAGAGTTTAATCTTTACTCTTGGGAAGTATCGCTTTAATTTGTTTTGTTTCTTCTTTCTTCGTGCCTTTATTTTTATTTATTCTAGTTCTCTGTTATTTATTTTTCATGTTGCTAGTGAATAAGTGTGCATTAGTTTGATTTGGGATTGCATGCATTTATATGACTTGGAACTGCAATAGCTACTGTTGTCAGGAGGTCCAAAGAGCATGTGATGGTAAAGCAAAAGAAGTTACAGTGCACATGTTTTACACATTGACATGGATGTCAGGTAACCCTTGTTCTTATCTTTATTGCAGTGTAGAATGAGATGAATATCTTGCTTATATAATTATGGCCATTATATTATCTAATATCATATACAAGCATTGTAAACTGCATGATAAATAAGCGAGTTTTTTATCTGCCAACTAGCCTTCTAGGTTTATTTTGGATTTGTCCAACCATTGTCAGAAAGTTGGCTAGTCACAAAACATTGTCATACTTGGGATACCATGTCAGAATGATACAGCCAATCCTGTTGGAGTGAGGCATGGTGTTATAAGGTGATTTACGAACTTATATAAACTATTGCAATTTATGTAATATCTATAATAAGAAATAATAAAATAAACGTGCTAATCTCACTAATCATCTGCTAGATCCTTTGATCCTCCATGGTTGTATACATCTGAGGCACATTTACCTACCATGCCAGTTGCTATGCAACATTGCATCAAATGTTGCCTTAGGTGGATGATTAATGTTGATGTGACTTATGGGGAAATTAAAAAGCACTGTAATTTATCTATGATGTTTATTTTGGGAGTGCCATGTTTAAGGAAAATTCAGGATGGCTGATGTTTCAATTGTTTCACAATAAATTAAAATTAAATAGCATTAGTAGAAGTTGGCAATTTAGTTTTTCATGGGTGTGACAAGAAATTCTTAACATGGCCAGACCACACTTAGAAAGCTATTGATTATGTTGCAACTTGTGTGATTGTTGATTGTTATTCTAAAATTTCTTCCAACGGATTTGACAAACATGAAAACCATCTTGAAAAAATTGGTTGTTATTTAAATGATAATTTGTTCTCAGAAGTGTAAATTTCTCTAGTTTGACAGCCATCAATTAATGTTATTGTGGGATAGAAAAGGAGGGATTTCTTATGATGTTTTTCTTAGTGATAATGAATGGCTTAGATAGAATTACATTCATTTCTTTGTGCTTTGATCTAATATTGGTTTCCTTTGCCAGGTATAGCTGGCCTTATGTCAAGGAAACTAATAATTTTATGGATCTTGATTTTTTTGGGGGGTTGAAATATATGTGAGTTGATGTTTTAAGCTCTCTTCTCTTTATGCTTTAATCTAATTTTGGTTTAGTTTGCCAATCACAGTTGGCCTTGTTTCAAAAAATGAATAGTTTTATGGATCTTGATTATTTTGGGAGTTTAAAATTATGCAAGCTGATGTTTTCAACTCTCTTTTTACATTACCTTGCATTCTGGACATACAAACGTTGGATATGATGATTGGCAGAGCGTTTGGTGGTTATCTTCTTTATCCTGTATATTAACCCCAAAATGATGAAAAAGTTGAACAGAATCCATGTGGCATCTCGTGCTCCGTGGATCCTGTATTATACATTTTTCTGCATTAATGTAATGAATTTGCTTTTCAGCTCCCTGATCTTTGTGGTTAAATAGAAATATGGTTGTTTGGCGCTAGTCAAGAATCAAGCATGTCCGTGTTAAAATATTATGTTTTCATCACAACATCTGATTGCTTTAAATTTGAATAAAAGACATCTCATTATGTAGGTCTGGATTTGATTTAATTTGATGAACTATTATGATTGGATGGTCTGGATTTGATTTAATTTGATCTGGTGGCTTCTTGGGCTGGAAGAGTTGAGCTGAAATGCTGTGTGGAATGAGATTCCTACAAGCAATCTGATCATTGTCCATTTTGAAATGGATGACTTGATTGGTACCTACTAATGGATCTACTCCCATGAATCGATAAATCCACCCAAGTTGGATTTCATTTCACTCAACTAAAATATAGACTCTCAGACACTCCGTCAAAAAATAGAAACAAATCCAATTGGCAACTCTGTATGCATGTGCTGCATGATGTGGATATTGCATCATCAGTTGGGCATGGTGGTTGATAATCAAATCCTCCTCATTAAGAGTATGCATGCGAAAAATGGATTGGTTGATCTGAAGATTGGATTCTTAGATCTGTTTAGTGTTTTCTTACTCTGGTAAACACATCACTTTTTTTTTTTTTTTGGTATGCAAAAATTTTTCTTGACAGAGATCCTTGTTTTTGTGAGGTTAACGTACTGAAAAATTTGCAATATGATGATTCTTTTATATAATGTAATGGAACTTTTTTTTTTTTGTTATCATTATTCACCTTATTCTAGCAAATGGGATCCTTGGGGTTATCTTTGCTTGGTTGACCTCTGGTGTGAAGCTGATACAAGAAAGTGGAAGGAAGAGAATGTTAATTCTGGTTGGCTGATCAGTCATGTTAAAATCTAAATAATGCCAACTGAAGTTGTAGGAGATATTAATTTCCTGTATTTTGAGGAGGCAAAATGTCAATGTGTGGAACATCGTTGGTTGCAATCCTCGAAAGCTGGCTAACAAACATCTCATTACAACATTAGAATAGCCCAAGCTCCAGACCTTTATATTTGCCGAGCTTCTCTGATTCCCCTGGGACAGCCCATGAAAATCTTTGCTTTTCTTTCGATTGATGCCATTATAGCACTCAGATATCAGCTGAAGACAACCATGGAGCACTGGAAATTGAATTGCTGGATACCTGATCCTGTTTGTGCAAACATAAACAACTCAGATCAGTACAGTTGTTGCATTTTGCTTCATACTGCTTGACAGATGTTGAAAGGCTGCTTCTGTTTCAAATTAAGAAACTAAACTAACCTGATTGGTGAGAGACCTGATTCTCGGATGTGAAATGCCAGAACTGTGTGGTGCAGGGCCAAAAGTGCTGCCACCAGCATTTTCTTCGTATGCACGTCCCAAATTTCTGAACCGGTCGAGCTCGGGCAAGATGACCGTCCCGAGATCAGGTCGATCCTTCCTTCTCAATTCTGCGCACTTCAAAGCGAGTTTAGCAAATGAAAGAGCCTCCTCGATAGGCCAATCAGTCACGGTTGGATCGAGTATCTGTGCAAAGGCTCCTTTTTCGATTGCTCTCTCCACATGGTGCGTGAGGCCCATTGGAGGCTTTGCTGTGATGATCTGGAGCAGCATTATTCCCAAAGAGTATATATCAGATTTGACACCAAGCATGCCCGTCTGTTGATACTCGGGGTCGATGTAACAAAATGTTCCAGCAGTCGAGGTCATTCTGTATTGTGTGACATTATTTGCTACAGATGGGGGGACTAGTCTTGCTAGGCCGACATCACTGATTTTGCTTACATAATTGCGATTTAGGAGGATGTTTGCTGGCTTCAGGTCTCGGTGAACCAGAGGTTCTGGCTTAGCCTGGTGGAGGAACAATAGTCCAGTAGCTATCTCTGCAGCGATTTTAAAACGCACCGTCCATGGGATTGGTGGAGTGTTGCCTCGACGGAAGAGTCTGCCCTCTAAACTTCCATATTCCATGTATTCATATACCAAAATACCATACTCGGGACATGCACCAAGTAGCAAGACCATGTTGGGATGCCGAATACAGCTCAGCACCTCAACCTGGAGGGACAAAATGATTTTTGTAAGTAGTAGTTATCTTGAGATCGAAATGAGCAGCATGATAGAAAGAACTCTACTAAGATTTAGAATTAGTTGAATTCAGCGATAATGCTGGAAAAGGCATCTGAATGGTTTCAAAGCAGATGTCATTAGGAAAAGAAGAGAAATTTTACGTCATCTTTCTTTCTTTTTTAGCTTTGAAATTCTAGGTTTTAAGATTGCTTCATTGTGATTTGGGTATCATAGGTTTGAAATACAAAAACAACATTTCTAGTGGTAGGAGTCTCGTCTATTAGGAAGCCCTTTTTTTAAAAATTTTAGTTCTTCGTTTGAAATGGTATTTGGACTTGCATAAATGAGATAAAGTGATCCAAAAGCAACAAAGATGGTGTGGACATGGTTTTTCGGACATCTGAGAAGACCCTGGCAAGCAGAAAGGATCAAAGTTATCAGAAAGTCGAGAATGATAATGAGTTAAAATGCTTCCAATGACAGAATTGAGTTCCAATTAGAATCCCGCAGCGGAGGTTCAAAATGCTTTCAGAAATAGTGGGAACAGAGTTTGATGGTCATTGACGTTCCTTTTTGAATGTGAAATCTAAATATACAAAATCAATGAAACGTTTGATGATCATAGAGTACCTCAACTGATCAACTAGGCTAAGGTTAATCACTTCTGTATGGGAGCTATACTGGAAGACCGAGGAAAACATGGATGGAACTTGTAAAGAAGGGAAAAGCTTGCCTCAATGAATGTAAGAGGACATAAAAAAGTACAAGTGAATGAAAATTTAGCAAACCACCTCGGATAATTCAAAGATGGTTTTGATGGTATGCCCATGATTGCAGGTTGCTATATGGGGATAACTAGCTTTTTTGCTATGCAATTACTGTGTTCATGGTTTATATGGCGGCTAACATTCATCATAATTATAACTCTGTAATTTTTTAGAAGATAATTACGAAACTACCTCTTGCTGGAATTGCCTCCTCCCGTGTGTCGCATCAGGTCTTAAAACTTTAATTGCGACCGGGGTGTGATCCAATGAACCTTTGTACACGGGCCCATATCCACCTTCCCCAATCTTCAAGGCTGCTGAGAATTCATTGGTAGCCACTTCTATTTCTTCAATGGTATACTTCCTATAGCGAACATCATTTTGAACTAAAGCTTCCAGTGCTCTCTTCTTCTCTTCTGATTCACGCTTCGCCTTCAACTCTGCATTCAGTCTCTTTTGTGCCTCAAATTCTGCAATCTTTTGTGCTGCTTCGGCAGCTTCAATGGCAGCTTGGCACTTGGCTTTCTCCATTTCAGCAATCGCAAGGGCTGTCTCTTCTGCATGCTTTAGTTCCTTGAACATACGAGTTTCGTCCGTCTTCCATTGTTGCAGCTCTTGAGCCTGAATTCCAGCCAGTCAGCAACTATACAACTTTAGTGTTGTTCTATAAAGTGTGTAAATGAAAATGAAGATAACCACACATGCTGATATGAACCACAATTCTGACAAGAAATGGAAGTACATAAATATCCAAGTTGGGTACCTATGGCAGAAAACACTCCATAAATGCATGTAAACATATTATTTGCTTCATTAGTAAGATGTTACAGTTATATATTTTGTGTTATTGATTTTTGTTTTAAGTAAATGGTCGCCACCCTTCTGGAGGAGTTTCCTGGTGACCGTGGCATGAAAAAAATGCATATGCCTGTAAGCCCGCATGGTTAATTAACATAAGGTTTGACGATGGAAAAGGAGCTGATTGGTGAAAGCACATTTAATTGTTCGATCTCACCTTCCGTTTTGCCATGATTGCTTCTTTGCATGCTGTATTGTACATCTCCATGGTCTGTTTTAGCTCGAGTCTGAGTCTTTTCATTTCGGCCTCAACATCTTGCTGCAGTTAAGTTGGCAACAACAAAGATACCTGTCAGGATGCCAAGAGCAAAATACAGGACAAGTGCCTGATACCCTGCAGATGTACTTCAACTACTTACTCCAGCAATGGCAGAATGGTTGTCCGAAGATGCTGACGAAGACTCGAGTGAGTCACTGAATTCCATGGATTGGAGGCCCATGTTGTCGTGTAAATCAATATCACCATGGAAAAACCTTGGCGCATGGATAGAGTCGTCGAGGCTGTCAAGGAATGCATTGCTTTCGGACCTAGCTGCAGAGAGAGGCCGATCCCTGGAGGTTGTTTTCATGTAATCAGGTTGTCTCTCAAAGGATGTTCTCTCCAATGAAGGAGGTTGCATACCCACACCTTTGAGACTTGCCCTTGTGAATGGGTTTCTGTTTCACCAGGTACCACCAAGCAGTTCTCAATGAATACATTTTTTCAATGGAAAAATTCAAGCTAAATTTAGTAATCAAAACATTTTTGGTAAATTAATATCTACCGTAGACTAGATCGGACTGTTATGCAGATTTTTTTAAAAAAAAGCATGAATACTATGCTTTTATCATTTACATTATGATAACACCATGAATGAGACTACAGAACCATCTGATTCCATGTAGAAGTAGAACATTCAGCACATGTTTTCTTTAAAAGTGAAAATGATCAATGTGGTAATCGTATGTTGTTGAATAAAATGTCTTTTTCCCCCGAAAAATGAACATTTGCTGCAACAATTGATGTTTCATATTACTTACCTCACACTGCCATCTGTATCTGTTGCTTGGTGAGACAACTGATGCCTTGCTGGTGGTTGTCTTGGAGGGACAGCATTAGCAGGCGGGGAAACTTTTGCTGCCCGGACTATTACTGGCTTCCCTTTGCATATGACATACACTGCACAAAACTCTGGCGCAGCTTTAGTCAAGATTGATGGGACATCGGGGTTCCTGAATTTCCTGCAGGGAGGAAGAACAGCTGCTTCTCATAAGGGTTTCAGATTCCAAGAGCTTTGACGCACGAGGGAAGTGATGGAGACAGGAAGTGATGGAGACCTTGTGAGGACATTCCTGTTTGAGGCACCAACAACAATATTCTGGATATGGTTGTCAGAGATGTAGTCGATAATGGCCTTCGAGACATCAACATCTTCCACAATCACCTCATTCAGCTGCAACTGAAGGTTTCCAGGAGTTGATCGATGTATCAGTGTTGTTGCTATCGTTGTTGTTACAAAATGGCTTTCATGATCATGAAGTCAATTCTTTGTTATTAACCGTTCCAAGTTTTGTAAAAGGAAAAAAAAAATGTTTATACATTTCAAAAGAGATAAATTTAAGAGTATTTCTGCATAGGATGTTTTATGTCAATGATGAAGTCGTGTTGTCATCAGCTATTAGCAAGCTTTCCTTTGTAGTGATCCACTTTATGAGCTAGCATGTTTCATATCAACTGATTGAAAGTCATATGATTGTGATGATGCAGATCTATAAGATCAACATGTCGGATTAAAGTCGTACCCCTTTACGAGCAAAAAATCCTCTGTAGGGAAGGAAGAGCTGTGCCATCTCTTCATTTGCTTGCTCTCGTGCGGCTTCGGTGCTGGTCTCAGCCACTGCGGTGCCCGCTGCCAGATGTGAATAACAACTTTGAGGATGATTCTGATCAAATGAATTATTCAAGATGATTGGTAGTTGACTCCACATGCAGAATCTCTTGCATCAGAATAAAAATTTGGGATTCCTGATTGCTGTGTTCTCTAGCAAGTTTATGTACTGCTACTTCATTGGTAAGCATTTGAGACCAAATGAAGTCGTGAGCTTGTGACTTACCTTATTCTCCCCTCACCATCTCAACAGATCCTCCCCAATTTTTCAAATCATTCGGATGTCTAGTTGAATTCTGTAATTAGAGAAGCCTATCCTCTTTCGAAAATACATATGATTGCTCTATGTTAATAATTACACCAATTATCTTTGGCATATATCGCAAAAAAAAACTATTCTTTATGTTCTGAGTCAGAATATATCTTCTTTTGACGGAGCTCTGAGTCATATCATCATCTGATTTATAAACAAACTGCCGGCTCTCTTTGCTGCCCAGTCGCTACCTAGATATCTCTGTTTCTGGCAACACCTCTAACGCTTACCTAAAGATTAGTATTTAAGATGACCCAAGAATGTGAAGCTACTTGAATTTTTCTTCGGGGATGCATCACAGGAGATAATTTCTATAATGAATTGATGTGACAATAATTTGGCTTGCTAAAAGTGCAATGAGAGGGCTAAGACACTGCATGATAGGTGTCTTTCAACATGCCTACCTTTGTTTATAGACTATAACAGCATTTCTCGGTGCTTAATTGTCCCGTTCCTAACTAATTAAAACGATTATCAATTACCCCAAAACAGTGAAATTTTTCAATGGAACGGCAATCTCTAATATGCTAGCTACTTTCTCGATTCTTGTAACGTTTCGGGGCTTCCTCCACCACCGTGCTAGAAATCCAAAGGTTCCCGTTTGGGCCTTGCGGTACCACATTTCAAAAAAAAGAAAAGAAAAAAAAAAACCTAGAGAAGCGTAACTCGGGGCAGGAGGTACGTCTCCATTCATCTCTCTCTCTCTCTCCCAGCAAAAAAAAAAAAAAAATTCTTGACGCTTCGTCGGAGCTAGAAGGTATAAAGGACAGCAGTGATAATTAATGGTGATGATGATGATGAAAAAGAGAGAGGGTACCTACGGTTCGGGTGGTTAGATCGGATCTTCACGTGAATGAGGGTGGCGGTTTTGGTGTCGCCGATGACATGGTCCACCGCCCACTTGACTGCATGCAGGCTATTCTTGTCTTTATCCACCGCCACTGCCGTCACCGCCGGGGCACCGCTTCTATCATCCGTCGGTGGAGATGAGAGAGAGAGTGTTCCGAGATGCATTTCGATCGATAACCCCAACTTAAAATTTGTATGACCTTTATTACAAGTAACCGGGAATAACAGGAGGAGCCGAGGAGAGCGACGGAGAGGAAGCGAGGTCTCTCCTCTCCTCTCCTCTCCTCTCTCCTCTTCGTCTTTACCTTCCTCTTTCTCCTCCTCGTCCTCCTCTTCTACAGGTACAACAAATAACGACCCTAATCTATCATCAAAAGTCCTTTGACCAATCCTTTAACCATACATGCACAAATGTCTTAGTGCTCTGTCTTCCACGTTTCCATCCCAATCCTTGTTTTCTTTCCATGCCCTTCTTCATGCTGGCCGCACGTCGATCATACCTTAAATAGAGGTTGACGACCAATTCCACCCCCTCAAACCAAGTTCCCGACTCCTTCCTTCTCTTGCAAGGGTGGCAACAATCGAGGGTAGTTTGAGATTGAGATGGGTACGTCAACCTTGTCTAAAAATCGATAGCCGAACAAAACTTCATAAAGTTAATTATGTACTAGCTTAAAACCAAGGTTGTTTAGATGGTTAATATAGAGGCATCGGATCGTTTGGGCGAAGTCATAAGCAATTAATTCTAGACGTTCTTCAAGGTTAGATGGTTAAGACAGGTGTATTAGACTGTTTGGATAAACTATTATACTCAAAACAATTCTAGATGTTATTCTTCAAGTTTTCACTTAATTTGGTCGTATCCACCGCATGAAGAGGAAGTATTGCGTTCAAAGGGTCTTTTTAATTAGGATTTAGATGTGAATAATGTGATTTATAAATTGTTGCTTGCTTCAGCTCACCTTAGTTTTAGAATTATTTTTATGTTACTAAAAATTGGGAAACTTTTTTCAAATTGTTTTTCCGTCTTTCCTTCCTTCATCATAATTTTATCAGCAGGAGTTTGTACTCCTGACAGCTGAGGTTGACCGATGGTTGAGTTTTGTTTCACTAGTTCCAGGATTTTGAAAGATACTAAAGCTAGAGAAGGTGGAAATCAGGTCAAAAGTGAAGAGCTAGGTTTGGCTTATCATATGGAGATACACTGCCATACTTTTGAAGTTGTTGGGGGATTGGAATCATAGAGAGGGAAAGAGAAAAGATGGAAAATCTGTCATAGGGAACAAATTATTCTTCAGGTATTCTTTTGGATAATTAAGATTCCTAACTACCCATTTGTTTTTTTTTTTTTTTCTGACAAGTAACGTAAAACACTGTAGTAGTAAAGAAAAGAATGAAGCATGGTGAGATCGTGTTGCAAGGGATCTGATTATGTGTCGTGAAAGTGTTAATTATTAATACATTGTTTACCAAATCTGTGAATGGAAAAGTGGGGGAAAAAGAAAAAAAAGCATCATTGTTTTAAAGAAATCTCCTTGTTTGGCTGATAAGGGCATTCTAGGAGGGATGTTTTCTACTTTGCCGTATTTAAACTTTAATATTTGTTTTCCAGAAGAGATTAGTGGAACTAAGGTCAGACTTTTTTTTTGAGTTTTTCTGACGGAGACCCTTAAAAGGGAAAGATAACCTAGCAGATGTCCTTACCGGAATAATTTCCATGCCTTATCCACCATCATGACAAACTCATTATTTTCAAACCCCTCATGTTAGCCCTGGCTCAATGATAACTTTTGCAAACTTGTGTTCGGAGTGGCCATAACCCCCTGCCTCAGATCTTGAACTATTTTGAAGTTCGTTATCGTGATTTCTTGTTTCATTCTCTCTGATTTTGTTTCTTAGCTTCTACGTCACACATTTGAAACTGTCCTTCTTCCGTAAGATCTTGTCTGTGGGATCTTGTTTGTACGATCTTGTTCGTGACTCCTGTTGCATTTTACTATATGCATGCTTTTCATCATTGTAAAATTCATCTTTCTATAGAAAGGCAGCTCCCAAATTCTCCTTGAGCCATGCTTGTGTTTTATGTGTAAATATTGCATGGCCATGATCAACCTTCATCCTCCATGGTCATGGACCTGGTTTACAGATTCTACTTTGGTGTGGTTCCCACCTTAGGCTGAGTTCTCCAGAGGGGAGGTGACCACAAATCCATCCTCACCAATTTTCATCCAAATCTATTTGGTTTCATGATGAGCTTTAATGACCCTTCAATAAATACATTTGCTTTGACCTTTATAGACACAGTCTAGCCATCCCAGATGATGCTTCCTTTTATGATTCTCAGTCCTCTTAGGCTTCCTTTAATGTGCTTGTAAGTATATATATGCTTCCTAGAATTGCAACAATACGTAAATAGATGATCTCTGCTGCATAGATTCAACCATTCGCTGCTTATTGGTGCTCACGTCAATTGGTTGTTGACCGTCACTTTAAACTCCAATTACTGAAACTCCACCTTTTACCTCCAAGTTCAATTGAAACCAAGGGTGCAAAATCTTGCCGCTTGGTGAGTCCTCAACTCTTATTGGCACTAATAATATCATATTTGGAAAGTGGCGACTCTTTAGAAAGTCAGTTGCACAATAAATCAACGCGTCGCTAGTGATTATTTTCTTGATATTGTAGTGGCATTTCTGGTTTTCTCCATATTAACTCTAAATCACCGTTCCATCTGCTTTTTTTGGACCTGCAATTTCTCCTTTTTTTAATAGCTGATGGCTAAATACCATATTCTTCTGATTCAATTGTTCACTCATGTTTCATGGATTAACATATTTTCTTTCTAATTGCTACCATTTAGGACACTGAAGGGCTCAGATGTGCCCACCGTCCTGAAATATGCCCGAAATTCTGGAAATATTTTGTTGAGTCGCACCAGAAGCTCACTATGGAACTCGCTAATCGATCAGTCAATGGTGGTATTTGCAGATAATTTTCTGACTCTTAGTTTCTTACAGCTCTCCACTTACATCCCTGGATGCATCATGATTGGATAGTTGCTACATTCAGGGCTTGTATAAGCATTCCAATACAAACAATTAGTCACAAATCATTTGCTCGGAGGGTAAGGAATGGTGCTTCAACAAACAATCTGTACATGGTTCGCAAAGCAATGGAACATCACATATATCAGCACAGGCAAACATTGGTTCGCACTCTTAAGGCTTCAGCAAAAGCGGCACTTCTGCTAATGCTTGCCAAAATTCGGAAAATGCACGCTATTACCTTATGCTGGAGGCCAAGTAAACTTGGATGACAATATCCAAACGTGGAAGAAATATGATGTTTTGGCTTCTTTCAAGGACATCCCTCCTGTGATTTCACACTCCACAAAATAGGTCAATGAATTGTTTTTCAGCTGCAGCTAGAAGAAATTTTTCATCTCGTTTGTTGACTAGCTCTACACCAAGCCTGGTTTCTTTTCTTAAAAATTCTTTCACAATAAGTAGGATAACATATGAGATGATAAATTAACTTAATGCTGATATTTGCTAGTTTATATAATCTATGCGGTCCAAAGCTCCAGAGTTGAGTGTGGTGTTAACACTATATCTACTGTTGCAATGTACAACCGATCTTGCGAAGATCGGGTCCATGATAAGCAAAAGGTTAGATTTGGAATTTTCTTTTTTTTATTGATCCCGGCTTCTGCGCACATATGAATACACTGTCATTTGAAGGCAGAGGGACATTAGATTATATTTTCCACTCATATTCATGGATATGAATTCTTTTTCTGTTCATTCACAAATTTCTATCCTATTTCTTCATTCCAATTTTGCTAGATGTTATCTGGGCTATTTTCATGTAGAATTTGTACTTTTCCCATCATGTTATTTTTTTTACAGGATGTTGCTCTCCTCTTTTTGACCCCTTGATGTAGACTTAGATCACATCTTAATTGGTACCATTTCTAACTTATTAAGAAAAAGGGTGGCTTAGCACATGACCTACCATTTCAGGGTCTGGAGAGGGTCAGGTATATGCAGCCTTACTCCTATATGCCGAGAGACTATTTTTGTATTTCAAACACGCGACCTCCAAGTCACAATAGAGCAACCTTAACTTTACGTCAAGGTTCGCCCTTTGATTTCTAGCTAGTAATGTCTGGTTTAAACAAATTATTATTTCAAAAACATAAAATCTTTATTCTTCTCTGTCCTATTTACTCTTTCATATTTTGTTTTTCCCAAAGCATCTGAAGGAAAAACCTATTTTTCCGACACAAGATCGTTCAGATCTGATTGAATCTGAAGAAATATTTTAAATTTTTTTTTTCTAAAATTCTAATCAGATCTGAGACTTCTCGGATATGATCATAGAGATATGATATTAAAAGTTAAAAATAAAATTAAATCAGATTTAATTTCAAGTACCTGATTTAGTAATCTAATTATCCTACGATGATCCTATTAATTCCTGAGGTTCTAGAAGGAGCCATGCATGCGTCTGGCCTCTACCGGTATCCACTTGGGCAGGATCTGAATATTTTCTTCTCGTGAATCTCTTCTTCAAAAATCAGATTTGGATCTGATTTGAAAAGCCTTCAAAATGACTTCTGAGGGCAGCCTGTTCATCTCACGAACATCGTCGCGTAGATTCTGAATCTTATGCCAAAAATCTTGGACCTTCAACTTAGATTTGTACCTAACTTTTTAGGCATGTAGAAGAGAGGGAGAGAGAGAACAAAGAGGGCATGGATATCAGAGGGAAGGCTCCTTTGGGTGTGGGAAAAATAAATTACGTTGAGGCAATTTCGTGAGAAGAGTTCTTATACAAGATATAGCGCCATAAAGAGTCTTTTTTTGATCAAAAATCTTATTAATTCGACCATTGAAACTCTTGGACCTGATCTCCACAAAAAATCCTAGATCCCATCTAATTTTGACGTCAAAAATCCACCTAGAAGGTGGCGGCATGAAAGGACAAGGAAGAGTCCATGTGCATCTAGGACTCTTCCCTCAAGAGTTTGATCCAAATCAAACTGTATCAAAAACTAGTCTAGGCACTTCCAAAAATCATAAAATTTTGCACATCCAAAGTATAACTCATGCCCTATCACATATCCAAAAATTAGAGTAAAATATTTTCTAAAATTCTCTGATCACGTAACCTTCAATTCTCTCAATTGGGTCAACTATTGACCCTAGTCCAATTGCACTAGGAATGAATTAATTTTCATAATTAATCTGACCTGGACTTATTCCAGTCAGATGAAAATAAACCCATTCAAGATATAGGAATGAGTCAAATCAAATTCGACTTGATTGTGATGAATCAAAAAGATTATAGAAGGAGAAAATCAAGCTCAATCATGTGCTAGCACGATTACCTTGAACCTGATTGGATCTAATCCAAATCAATCAAACTAGATTAGCTCAATTGATAACATCCAGACCCAAACTCTTGCTTGTATGATCTAGTTAGATTCAGTTCTGTATAGTAATGAGATATGCCGTGATATCCTTCATCGATATCATCGAAATATCTTTCGATGGATTAGAACTTTTCTGATTCATATGATTAGAATGATCGATCTTCAAAATCATTCTAATTACTTCTAAAATTCACTAGTGACACCTAGCAGTATATGATAGCAACCCATCAAAACTGAAAGTGAACCTCTCGATGTAGCTACCTGTGTGATTGGATTCTTCTATCTTGAGCTCCGATGGGATTAGGGTTAAGGTGAAGTCATTAAACCCAATATCCATCATATGAATTAATCATTCGATTTGAGTCCTCTATGAAACCCTTATAGAAACTCTTTCTATCATCTTCACTCTACCATGGCCAAGCGCTTATGGACTCGATTCTCATGATCATCATAAGGTTACTCCTCATCTACTGAGGTAGATAGATCCCTTATTGGTGCAATCCAATTCCTACAATGAACATACTATAGCCAACATATACCTCAAGATTTCGAATGGCTAGGAGATCGAGTTATGGTGTAGTCAAACTATAACACCCTCAAAGTGAATTGCTGATGCACCTCTGGTCAAAGAACCAAACACACTACTGCAACATCGAGCCAGTCATCGATGAGAAGGTAGACTTTCTTATGAATGCTCGAGGTGGTCATGCTCAGTGCCCTCGTTCTCTAACGAGTACCTGTACTCTCATTCCAGTGTCTCTACATCGTAGACTTAAGACTTATCTACTCAAAGAAAGCGATCGTACACCAACCTTCTGAATCAATCACCATCCTCGTGATGATTCCACGATCGGAAGCAGTTTATGAGTTAATTATGAAAATTCATATCTTAAATTTTTAACTCTTTGAAAATATGAATTATCATTACCATTAACTCAAAGGATGTATCATATACACTTTAAACACACACTATGATAGAAAATAATTTTTTTATTAATTTATAGTCAAAATTATAAAATTATTCTTAGAAGTGTATTACAAGTGTTAGCCAATCTGACTTTTAGAAAATATATCTAACAAACTTTCACTTGACCTAAAGTCAATTGGCTACAAATCTAAGTCCCATCTTCTCAAGGTGGGCTTCGATCTTCTGCTGGCCTAAAGGCTTCATTAGTGGATCTGCCGCATTGTCCGTTGAGTCGACTCTCTTGACCTCAACGTAATCCTTCTCGAGATAATCATGGATGAGATGGAATCGTCGCTCGATGTACTTAGATTTCTAGTGAGACCTCTGCTCCTTAGCTAGGGCTATGACGCCATTATTGTCGCAGCACAAAGGGATGGCATCTGATGGCATCACTCCGAGTTTTGTGATGAACTTCTTATACCAGAATATCTTCTTTGCAGCTTTCAATGCAGTGATATACTCTACTTTTATGATGGAATCTTCTATCACAGTCATCTTAAAACTCTTTCAGCTGACGGCACTACTATTACACACAAATAAACTATCAGATATCGATTTTCGATCATTTATATCAGACATAAAATCTGAGTCGGTATAATCCTGGATCTGGAGTTCTCCATTACTAAAAATCAAGAATATATCCTTAGTCCTTCTCAAGTACTTAAGGATACATTTCATAGAAGTCCAGTGCTCTTCACCTAGATTCGACTGATATCTGCTCATGACATTCACAGCATGGGCGATATCAGGTCGTGTACATAGCATGGCGTACATGAGGCTTCCTATTATCGAAGCATAAGGGATCTTGCTCATGCATTCAATCTCCTCAGGTATGTTGGGACACATCTTTTTGGAGAGATGAATGCCATGTCTGAAGGGCACCAATCTCCTCTTGAAGTTTTTCATGCTAAATTTTTTTAGTATCTCCTCTATGTACATCTTCTGTGAGAGACCCAGCATCCTATTCAGTCTATCCCTATAGATCTTAATTTCTAGAATAAAGGATGCCTCTCCTAAGTCTTTCATGAGAATTCTTTTGATAACCGCATTTTAACTGTGGTCAATATGAAAATATTATTCCTAATAAGGAGGATGTCATCTACGTATAGTACGAGAAAGACAACAGCGCTTCTACTAATCTTTTTGAATACAAATGATTTCTCCTCATTCTTGATGAATCCAAACGATTTGATCATACATTGAAATGAGCATTCTAGCTCCGAGATGCTTGCTTAAGTCCATAGATGGACCTCTGCAGCTTGCAGACCTTGTGATCGGCATCACTGGATATGAAATCTAGCGACTGTTTTATATAGATATTTTCCTCAAGATATTCATTTAAGAAGATCATTTTCACATCTATCTGCCATATTTCATAATCGAAATAGGTTGCAATGATAAGTAATGTGTGGATGGATTTTAGCATGGCTATTGGCGAGAAGAAATCCTGTTGGTCAATATTTTCGTGCTGACTATATCCTTTCACGACTAATCTAGTCTTGAATATCTCCACATTTTCATCTACACTTATCTTTCTCTTGTAGATCCATTTACATCCAATAGGTACTATACCTTCAGGTGGATCTACTAAGGTCCAGACTTGGTTGGAGTGCATTGAGTCAATCTCTGATTTCATTGCCTCTAACTATTTTTTGTAGTCGATATCTAATATCACATCGTCATAGGTTTTGGGATTATCACTATGAACCTCATTTTTTATGAAGAATATTTTCTCTACATCCTCTAAAATAGTACCTAAGTACCTTTCAGAAGGATGAAAAATCCTTTCTGATCTACGAGGTGAAGGAGGTAGTGATCGGACTGGCTCAATCTGATTGAGTTTCATAGGATCCTTAGTTTGTTGCTCTTGGGAGACTTTCTCCTCGAACCTAATCTACCTTTCGATGCCACCATCTTGAATAAACTATTTTTCAAGAAAGATGACATGTCGACTTATAATTACATTGTGGTCTTCTAGAATATAGAAATAATATCCTAATAACTCTTTAGGATATCCTATGAACCAAGCTCTAAAGGACCTATACTCTAACTCATCCGTCTGTTGTCTCTTGACATGAGTCGGACAACCCCAAATTCTGAAGTGATGTAGACTTGGTTTCTTACCATGCTAAATCTCATACGGTGTGGTAGAAACGATTTTAAAAGAAATACTATTCAGTAAATATATAGCGGTCATTAGATTATGTCTTCCAAGAAACTTAGGAAGGTCCGTGAAGTTCATCATAGATCGGACCATATCTAATAAGGTCCGATTTCTCCATTCTAAAATTATGTTGAGTTGAGATGTTCCAGGTGGAGTCTATTGAGAGACTATGCCATTTTACTTAAGATAGTCTAGAAATTTTTGATTAAGATATTCACCTCCTCGATCTGATCGAAGAACCTTAATAAATTTTTTAGTTTATTTTTCTACTTCATATCTGAATTCTTTGAACTTTTCAAAAGTTTTAAATTTATGTCGCATCAAATACACATATCCATACCAAGATAAATCATCGGTAAAGATGATGAAGTAGATATAGTTGCCTCTAACCGGCACATCAAAGGCCGCACACATCAGTATGTACTAGGACAAGTAGATCTGTGGCCCTTTTTTCATATCCTACAAAAGAGAGCTTGGTAATTTTGCCATGAAGGCATGATTCATAAATCGAATATGACATGGAAGTCAACAGACTCAATAGCCCAAATTTCTCGAATTTATTAATCCTATCTTTCGCTATATGACCTAACCTAAGGTGCAATAGATACCTATCATTTAGACTATTCCTAGGTCATTTTGATCCTATGGCATTCACGTTTTGCTTGATATTGAAAATAGAAACATTAATATATAATTGATAGAGATCATTTATAAAGTAACCACTTACAATTTTATTTCTTTCATAAAGAATATTACAATGATCCTTAAGAAAACTAATTATATAGCCTTTATGTGCTAAACATGAAATAGAAATTAAATTTTTGCTTACTGTAGGCACATAAAAACAGTCTCCAAGAACTAAATCTAATTCTAATGATAATCGCAAAGGATAGGTTTCCAAGCTACTGCAATAACTCTTGCTCCATTCGCAACGTGTAGGATTATCTCACCATCCTTTAGCCTCCCGCTATCCTCAAGACCCTGCATAAAAATGCATAAGTGAGCACTAGAACCAGAGTTAAGCATCCAACTGGATGCAGAAGAAATCGACTAGATTTCATAACGAGCATACCTCCAAAAGGACCTGCCTCCTTCTTGTTCTTCAGGTTGGCCATGTATAAGGGGCAGTTTCACTTTCAATGATCGTCTGTATTATAATGAAAATATTTTTCTTTGTCAGTGGCCTTCTTCTTCGGCTCTGCCTTCTTCTTCTTTCCACCATCCATCTTCTGCTTCTTCATGGACTTCTTCTTCTTTTCAAAAGACTTTCTCTTGTAAGAAGTCTACTCCACAGCAAGTACCGAGTCTTTAGAATCTTTCATAGAAAGCTCAGCAGTAACCAGCATATTCATAAGTTCTATCAGAGTATTCTGTAGTTTATACATATGATAGTTAATGATGAACTGCCCATACGCATCAGTCAAGGATTGCAGAATTATATCAATATGCAAATCCTTATCCAACTTGACATCGAGCTTCTCAAGCTCTTCTAAGTTCTTGATCATCATCAGATAATAATCTTGGACCGACTGTCCATACGTATTTAAGCCTTAAAAAATCTTCTAGTGACTTGATATTTAGCTGCACGACTTTGTTCATCAAACAACTCTTGTAGGTGAGCCAATATTTGGCGACTAGTCTTAATGTCTTCATGTTGGCGTTGGAACTCATTAGACATCGAGCCCAACATGTAATACCTGGCTTTGCTATCATCATCTATCTATATCTCTAGAGATGCTCTTTGATCAGCGGATGGATGGATTGGTAAAGTAGAAGGATTATATTCCAACACATGAGTTAACTTCTCAGAATCCAAAATAATTTTGAAGTTCTAGAGCCAATCCTTGAAGTTGGATCCAATCGGTCTATGGGTGTCTAGGATAAGGGCTAGTAGATTGGACGCAGACATTTTTTTATAGAGAGTCAAAGTTTCTAATTAGATTTTATAATTATACTTAATCAATGCGGTCCAAAGCTCCAGCTGAAGTTGTTGAGTTGAGTGTAGCGTTAACACTATATATACTCTTGCAACGTACAACCGATCTTGCGAAGATCGGGTCCATGATAAGAAAAAGGTTAGATTTGGAATTTTTTTTATTATTGATCCCGACTTCTGCGCACATATGAATACACTGTCATTTGAAGGCAGAGGGACATTAGATTATATTTTCCACTCATATTCATGGATATGAATTCTTTTTGTGTTCATTCACAAATTTCTATCCTATTTCTTCATTCCAATTTTGCTAGATGTTATCTAGGCTATTTTCATGTAGAATTTGTACTTTTCCCATCATGTTATTTTTTTTATAGGATGTTGCTCTCCTCTTTTTGACCCCTTGATGTAGACTTAGATCACATCTTAACTGGTACCATTTCTAACTTATTAAGAAAAAGGGTGGCTTAACGCATGACCTACCATTTCAGGGTCTGGAGAGGGTCAGATATATGTAGCCTTACTCCTATATGCGGAGAGACTATTTTTGTATTTCAAACACGTGACCTCCAAGTCACAATAGAGCAACCTTAACTTTACGTCAAGGTTCGCCCTTTGATTTCTAGCCAATAATGTCTGGTTTAAACAAATTATTATTCCAAAAACATAAAATCTTTATTCTTCTCTGCCCTATTTACTCTTTCATATTTTGTTTTTCGCAAAGCATCTGAAGAAAAAACCTATTTTTTTGGCACAAGATTGTTCAGATCTGATTGGATCTGAAGAAATATTTTAAATTTTTTTTTCTAAAATTCTAATCAGATCTAAGACTTCTCGGATCTGATCATAGAGATATGATATTAAAAGTTAAAAATAAAATTAAATCAGATTTAATTTCAAGTACCTGATTTAGTAATCTAATTATCCTGCGATGATCCTATTGATTTCTGAGGTTCTAGAAGGAGCCACGCACGTGTCTGGCCTCTACTGGTATCCATTTGGGCAGGATCTGAATATTTTCTTCTCGTGAATCTCTTCTTCAAAAATTAGATCTGGATCTGATTTGAAAAGCCTTCAAAATGACTTCTGAGGGCAGCCTGTTCATCTCACGAACACCATCGCGTAGATTCTGAATCTTGTGCCAAAAATCTTGGACCTTCAACTTAGATTTATGCCTAACTTTTTAGGCATGTAGAAGAGAGGGAGAGAGAGATAAAGAGGGCATGGATATCAGAGGGAAGGCTCCTTTGGGTGTGGAAAAAATAAATTACGTTGAGGTAATTTCGTGAGAAGAGTTCTTATATAAGATATAGCGCCATAAAGAGTCTCTTTTTGACCAAAAACCTTATTAATTCGACCATTGAAACTCTTGGATCTGATGTCCACAAAAACCCTAGATCCCATTTGATTTTGACGTCAAAAATCCATCTGGAAGGTGGCGGCATGAAAGGACAAGGAAGAGTCCATGTGCGTCTAGGACTCTTCCCTCAAGAGTTTGATCCAAATCAAACTCTATCAAAAACTAGTCTAGGCACCTCCAAAAATCATAAAATTTTGCACATCCAAAGTATAACTCATGCCCTATCACATACCCAAAAATTAGAGCAAAATATTTTCTAAAATTCTCTGATCATATAACCCTCAATTCTCTCAATTGGGTCAACTATTGACCCTAGTCCAATTGCACTAGGAATGAATTAATTTTCATAATTAATCTGACCTGGACTTATTCCAGTCAGATGAAAATAAACCCACTCAAAATATAGGAATGAGTCAAATCAAATTCTACTTGATTGTGATGAATCAAAAAGATTACAGAAGGAGAAAATCATGCTCAATCATGTGCTAGCACGATTACCTTGAACCTGATTGGATCTAATCTAAATCAATCAAACTAGATTAGCTCAATTGATGACATTCAGACCCAAACTCTTATTTGTATGATCTAGTTAGATTCAGTTCTGTATGATAATGAGATATGTCATGATCTCTATCATCAACATTATTGAAACACTTTTCGATGGACTAGAACTTTTCTGATTCATATAATTAGAATGATCGATCTTCAAAATCATTCTAATTGCTTCTAAAATCCACTAGTGACATCTAGCAGTATATGGTAGCAATCCATCAAAACTGAAAGTGAACCTCTCGGTGTAGCTACCTATGTGATTAGATTCTTTTATCTTGAGCTCCGATGGGATTAGGGTTAAGGTGAAGTCATTAAACCCAATATCCATCATATGAATTAATCATTCGATTCGAGTCCTCTATAAAACTTATAGAAACTCTTTCTATCATCTTCACTCTACCATGGCCATGGGCTTATGGACTCGATTCTCATGATCATCATAAGGTTACTCCTCATCTACCGAGGTAGATAGATCCCTTATTGGTGCAATCCAATTCCTACAATGAACATACTATAGCCAACATATACCTCAAGATTTCGAATGGCTAGAAGATCGAGTTATGGTGTAGTCAAACTATAACACCCTCAAAGTGAATTACTGATGCACCTCTGGTCAAAGAACCAAACACACTACTGCAACATTGAGCCAGTCATCGATGAGAAGGTAGACTTTCTTATGAATGCTCGAGGTGGTCATGCTCAGTGCCCTCGTTCTCTAACGAGTACCTGTACTCTCGTTCCGGTGTCTCCACATCGTAGACTTAAGACTCATCTATTCAAAGAAAGCGATCGTACACCAATCTTCCGAATCAATCATCATCCTCGTGATGATCCCACGGTCGAAAGCAGTTTATGAGTTAATTATGAAAATTCATATCTTAAATTTTTAACTCTTTGAAAATATGAATTATCATTATCATTAACTCAAAGAATGTATCATATACACTTTAAACATACAGTATGATAGAAAATAATTTTTTTATTAATTTATAGTCAAAATTATAAAATTATCCTTAGAAGTGTATTACAAGTGTTAGCCAATCTGACTTCTAGGAAACATATCTAACAAACTTTCACTTGACCTAAAGCCAATTGGCTATAAATCTAAGTTCCATCTTCTCAAGGTGGGCTTCGATCTTCTGCTGGCCTAAAGGCTTCATTAATGGATCTGCCGCATTGTTCGTAGAGTCGACTCTCTTGACCTCAACGTAATCCTTCTCGAGATAATCATGGATGAGATGTAATCGCTGCTCGATGTACTTAGATTTTTAGTGAGACCTCTGCTCCTTAGCTAGGGCTATGGTGCCATTGTTGTTGCAGTACAAAGAAACAACATCTGATGGCATCACTCCGAGTTTTGTGGCAAACTTCTTATATCAGAATATCTTCTTTGCAGCTTTCAATGCAGCGATATACTCTACTTTCATGATGGAATCTGCTATCACAGTCATCTTAAAACTCTTTCAGCTAACAGCACTACTATTACATACAAATAAACTACTAGATATTGATTTTCGATCATTTATATCAGACATAAAATCTGAGTCGGTATAATCCTAGATCTGGAGTTCTCCATTACCAAAAATCAAGAATATATCCTTAGTCCTTCTCAAGTACTTAAGGATATATTTCATAGAAGTTCAGTGCTCTTCACCTAGATTCGACTGATATCTGCTCATGACACTCACAGCATGGACAATATCAGATTGTGTACATAGCATGGCGTACATGAGGCTTCCTATTGCCAAAGCATAAGAGATCTTGCTCATGCATTCAATCTCCTCAGGTATGTTGGGATACATCTTTTTGGAGAGATGAATGCCATGTCTGAAGGGCACCAATCTCCTCTTGAAGTTTTTCATGCTAAATTTTTTTAGTACCTCCTCTATGTACATCATCTGTGAGAGACCCAGCATTCTATTCGGTCTATCCATATAGATCTTAATTTTTAGAATAAAGGATTCCTCTCCTAAGTCTTTCATAGAGAACTCTTTTGATAACCGCATTTTAACTGTGGTCAATATGAAAATATTATTCCTAATAAGGAGGATGTCATCTACGTATAGTACGAGAAAGACAACAGCGCTCCCACTGATCTTTTTGAATATAAATGATTTCTCCTCATTCTTGATGAATTCAAACAATTTGATCATACATTGAAATGAGCATTCCAGCTCCGAGATGCTTGTTTAAGTCCATAGATGGACCTCTGCAGCTTGCAGACCTTGTGATCAGCATCACTGGATATGAAATCTAGCGGCTGTTCTATATAGATATCTTCCTCAAGATATTCATTTAAGAAGATCATTTTTGCGTCTATCTGTCATATTTCATAATCGAAATAGGTTGCAATGATAAGTAATGTGCGGATGGATTTTAGCATGGCTATTGGCGAGAAGAAATTCTGTTGGTCAATATTTTCGTGCTGACTATATCCTTTCGCGACTAATCTAGTCTTGAATGTCTCCACATTTTCATCTACACTTATCTTTCTCTTGTAGATCCATTTACACCCAATAGGTACTATACCTTCAGGTGGATCTACTAAGGTCCAGACTTGGTTGGAGTGCATTGAGTCAATCTCTGACTTCATTGCCTCTAACTATTTCTCGTAGTCGATATCTAATATCACCTCGTTATAGGTTTTGGGATTATCACTATGATCCCCATTTTTTATGAGGAATATTTTCTCTACGTCCTCTAAAATAGTACCTAAGTACCTTTCAGAAGGACGAAAAATTCTTTCTGATCTACGAGGTGAAGGAGGTAGTGATCGGACTGGCTCAATTTGATTGAGTTTTATAGGATCCTTAGCTTGTTGCTCTTGGGAGACTTTCTCCTCGAACCTAATCTATCTTTCGATGCCATCATCTTGAATAAACTATTTTTCAAGAAAGATGACATGTCGACTTACAATTATATTATGGTCTTCTAGAATATAGAAATAATATTCTAATAATTCTTTAGGATATCCTATGAACCAAGCTCTAAAGGACCTATATTCTAACCATCCGTTTGTTGTCTCTTGACATGAGCCGGACAATCCCAAATTCTGAAGTGATGCAGACTTAGTTTCTTACCATGCCAAATCTCATACGGTGTGGCAGAAATGATTTTAGAAGAAACACTATTCAGTAAATATATAGCGGTCATTAGATTATGTCTTCCAAGAAACTTAGGAAGGCCCGTGAAGTTCATCATAGATCAGACCATATCTAATAAGATCTGATTTCTCCATTCTAAAATTATGTTGAGTTGAGATGTTCCAGATGGAGTCCATTGAGAGACTATGCCATTTTGCTTAAGATAGTCTAGAAATTTTTGATTAAGATATTCACCTCCTCGATCTGATCGAAGAACCTTAATGAATTTTTTAGTTTATTTTTCTATTTCATATCTGAATTTTTTGAACTTTTCAAAAGTTTTAAATTTATGTCGCATCAAATACACATATCCATATCAAGATAAATCATCGATAAAGATGATGAAGTAGATATAGTTGCCTCTAGTCGGCACATCAAATAGGCCGCACACATCAGTATGTACTAGGACAAGTAGATTTATGGCCTTTTTTTCATGTCCTATAAAAGAGAGCTTGGTAATTTGCCATGAAGGCATGATTCATAAATCGAATATGACGTAGAAGTCAATAGACTTAATAGCTCAAATTTCTCTAATTTATTAATCCTATCTTTCACTATATGACCTAGCCTAAGGTGCCATAGATACCTATCATTTAGACTATTCTTAGGTCATTTTGATCCTATGGCATTCACGTTTTGCTCGATATTCAAAATAGAAACATCAATATATAATTGATAGAGATCATTTATAAAGTAACCACTTAAAATTTTATTTCTTTTATAAGGAATATTACAATGATCCTTAAGAAAACTAATTATATAGTCTTTATGTGCTAAACATGAAATAAAAATTAAATTTTTGCTTACTGCAGGCACATAAAAACAGTCTCCAAGAACTAAATCTAATTCTAATGATAATTGCAAAGGGTAGGTTTCCAAGCCACTGCAATAACTCTTGCTCCATTCGCGATGTGTAGGATTATCTCACCATCCTTTAGCCTTCTGCTATCCTCAAGATCCTTTATAAAAATACATAAGTGAGCACTAGAACCAGAGTTAAGCACCCAACTGGATGTAGAAGAAATCGGCTAGATTTTATAACGAGCATACCTCCAAAAGGACCTGCCTCCTTCTTGTTCTTCAGGTTGGCCAGGTATAAGGGGCAGTTCCACTTTCAATGACCATCTGTATTGTAATGAAAATATTTTTCTTTGTCAGTGGCCTTCTTCTTTGACTCTGCCTTCTTCTTCTTTCCACCATCCATCTTCTGCTTCTTCATGGACTTTTTCTTCTTTCCAAAAGACTTTCTCTTGTAAGAAGTCTACTCCATAGTAAGTACTGAGTCTTTAGAATCTTTCATAGAAAACTCAGCAGTAACCAGCATATTCATAAGTTCTATCAGAGTATTCTGTAGTTTATACATATGGTAGTTCATGATGAACTGTCCATATGCATCAGTCAAGGATTGCAGAATTATATCAATCTACAAATCTTTGTCCAACTTAACACAGAGCTTCTCAAGCTCTTCTAAGTCTTTGATCATCATCAAACAATAATCTTGGACCGATTGCCCATCACGTATTTGAGCCTTAAAAAGTCTTCTAGTGACTTGATATTTAGCTGTGCGACTTTGTTCATCAAACAACTCTTATAGGTGAGCCAATATTTGGAGGCTAGTCTTAATATCTTCATGTTGGCGTTGGAGCTCATTAGACATCAAGCCCAACATGTAATATCTGGCTTTGCTATCATCATCTGTCTACTTCTCTAGAGATATTCTTTGATCAGTAGATGGACGGATTGGTAAATTAGAAGGGTCATATTCCAACACATGAGTTAACTTCTCAGAATCCAAAATAATTTTGAAATTCTAGAGCCAATCCTTGAAGTTGGATCCGATTAGTCTATGGGTGTCTAAGATAAGGGCTAGTAGATTGGACGTAGACATTTTTTTATAGAGAGTCAAAGTTTTTAGTTAGATTTTATAATTATACTTAATCAATTTATTTAAAAATTTTATTTTTAAATAAATTAGACTCTCACTATTTTTTTGGATTCCTATACTCCCTGAGCAGAGATGCAAAAATCTTCATGATCAATTAATTTCTAATGGTTGGTGCAGTCCCATCGACTGGCTCACCATCTCACCTAACAGTTATTGATGATGGATCAACCGATGAGTGGATAACTCTTATCCAATGATCCTCTAATCATGATGCACCTAATCTTGATCTCTAATTCATGAATCTCATCGTGTCCGGAATATTGATCTACTCCTTAGTTAATCAAACACACCATTTGCATGAATTGAATTCCTGATTGGACTTTCACTATATCCAAAATATTGTGCCTAATCCATCCTCCAACCCATAGCATCCAACGCCCAATAGATGTGGTTGCATTTTTTTAGTGTAACTGATCCACTGTAACCAACCGAGAATAATCAACCTCAGGAAGGGCCTGCACATCTACAACGGTGGAAGACTAATTGACTTAATCTTTTCTTAGGAAGATTCAATTTAGGTCTCTTAGATTTGACTCAGTCATAATGGTTATTGTTGGTGCAGAAATCCGTCGCCGCCGGAGGTCGCCGGAGTCGAAGCCGCTGGGCGCCGCCGGGGACCTGCAAAACGAAGTTCCGTCCGGAACCGGTGGGGTGGTGGCTCCGGCAGGACCCTCCGACGGTCAAGTTAGCTTCCGGCCAACAGTAATGGAGTGCTCGGAATGAGTTCCGGAGCTTAGAGATGTGGAGGAAAGCTTAGGGAGTCGAGAGTTCAGAGAGCTTAGCCTTAGTATGTCGGGAGGGGTCCTTTTATAGCGGAGCTTAGTTGATGGTGACGGCTGTGCCGTCTGGCGGAGAATCGTCGGGCAGCATGGAGCTTGGTACGGGGAGGAAGGCGTCGTCCGGTAGATCGTGGGAGCCGTACTGGCGAGCCGTGGGCCGCATGGAGTCCGGTACGGAGAGGAAGGCGTCGTCCGGTAGATCGTGGGAGCCATACCGGCGAGCCGTGGGCCGCATGGAGTCCGGTACGGAGAGGAAGGCGTCGTCCGGTAGGTCGTGGGAGCCATACCGGCGAGCAGTCGGCCGCACGGAGTCCGGTACGGAGAGGAAGGCGTCGTCCGGTAGGTCGTGGGAGCCATACCGGCGAGCAGTCGGCCGCACGGAGTCCGGTACGGAGAGGAAGGCGTCGTCCGGTAGATCGTGGGAGCCATACCGGCGAGCCGTCGGCCGCACGGAGTCCGGTACGGAAAGGAAGGCGCCGTCCGGTCTTGCTGCAGGCGACGGTTCATCCAACGGAGTTCGGACTTGTAACAGAGTTCGGCCGAAGGGGAAGCTGGGGGAGTTCGTCTGACTGAAGGGTCGGCCATCTGTAGAGTTCGGCCGCTGAGAGGCCCGGAGAAGCCCGGCTGGACAATTGAAGGACTTCGGTTGCTAGTTGGTTCGGCCAGGGCTCGCTGAGGAGTTCGGTCGCCTAGGGTCGGTCCGGAGGAGTTCGGCTGCGCGGGCTTGCCTGGGATCGGCCCGAAGGAGTTCGGCTGCACGGACCCGCCTGGAGTCGGTCCGAAGGAGTTCGGCCGTGGAAAGTCCAAAGGAGTTCGGCCGTGGGGTTCGAAGGAGTTCGGCTGCATGGGCTCGTAGGAGAGTTCAGCTGAAGGGAAAACCCGGGAGGAGCTCGGATGGCCGAACGGGCGTCTGGGAGGAGTCCGTCTCCTGAAGAAGTCCAGCCGCTTGGAGTCCAAGGAGCTCGGCCGTCAGGAAGTTCGGCTGGCGGTGGGAGTTCGCCCTCTAAGCAGTTCGGCCGAGACCTTGGTGCAGGGGAGTTCGGCCTCTAAGCGGTTCGGCCGAGACCTTGGTGCAGGGGAGTTCGGCCTCTAAGCAGTTCGGCCGTCTTAGGGGCTCGGCCTGGCGCCTGGCGCTGAAGCTCTTCAGCAGCTACTGGTTACATTGGGCTGAGCGTCGGGCCGGGCTTCGGCAGGAGCGGGATTTATCCCCAACAATAGCCCCCCCACTCCCGAGTTCAAGAATTGAAGGAAGGGAGTACCAAAACAGGCGACTGCCGAAGTCTTCTTCCAGGCTCCGCATTGGTTGCAGCTGAAGCTCGGGGGGGGTTTCATCCCCAGTCGATGTTTGGAGTTGAAGTGGGACTCATTTCCAGCCAAAATTGGTGAAGTCGTCGTTGAGGCCGGAGTCAATGTCGCCCCCCGTGGTCAGGGTCGGAGTTGACATCGCCTTCATCAACCGAAGTCGATTCGGGGGAGACCTCCTCTTTCGCAGTCAAGGTTATGATCGCTTGGGGGAGATCCCGTCTCCCGCTGATGCTGACACCGAAGTTGAAGCTGAGGTCCGAAGGAGACCTCGTCTTCTGCAGTGAAGCTTGCCGTAGACTCTGGGGCTCGGCCTTGGACCTTGCTCACGTTAGGACGAGGTTCTCCTCTTGTTCCCTAACGGGCTGTGGGGGCACATCCGGACCGTCGTCCGAGCTTCTCCCCCCATCCCGTCCTTCGTGAACGGGGTCTTCGACTTTGCTCACGCTAGGACGAGGTTCTCCTCCTGTTCCTAGCCGGCTGTGGGGGCACATGAGGACCGTCGTCCTCGCTTCTCCCCCCATCCCGTCCTTTGTGGACGGGGCCTTCGACTTTGCTCACGCTAGGACGAGGTTCTCCTCCTGTTCCTAGCCGGCTGTGGGGGCACATGAGGACCGTCGTCCTCGCTTCTCCCCCCATCCCGTCCTTTGTGGACGGGGCCTTCGACTTTGCTCACGCTAGGACGAGGTTCTCCTCCTGTTCCTAGCCGGCTGTGGGGGCACATGAGGACCGTCGTCCTCGCTTCTCCCCCCATCCCGTCCTTTGTGGACGGGGCCTTCGACTTTGCTCACGCTAGGACGAGGTTCTCCTCCTGTTCCTAGCCGGCTGTGGGGGCACATGAGGACCGTCGTCCTCGCTTCTCCCCCCATCCCGTCCTTTGTGGACGGGGCCTTCGACTTTGCTCACGCTAGGACGAGGTTCTCCTCCTGTTCCTAGCCGGCTGTGGGGGCATTTCCGCTCGCTTTTTTCCCAGTGACCCTGAAACGATAGTGTCGAGCAACAAGGTTTTATTGAGGGAAACTACTGGTAGTACATTCTCAGGTTTTCTGAGTTCCAAGGTCGGGGAAGCGCTAGTCCTCCGAGCTCCTTTAGGCGATAGGTTACCAGGTCGGATGACCTCTACCACTTCGTACGGACCTTCCCAATTTGGGACGAGCTTCCCTTGATTCTGGGGCTGGGAGACGGCTGCTCGTCGGAGCACTAAGTCCCCAACTCTGAACGCCTTGCTTTTGACTCTGGAATTGTAATACCGAGCCACCTTCCGCTGGTAGGCGGCCATTCGGATGCGGGCTGCCTCCCTCCTTTCTTCCAGCAGGTCGAGGTTGGTTCTGAGGTCCTGGGAGTTGAGTTGCTCGTTGAAGCCCACGATTCGAGCAGACGGGAGTTTGAGCTCGATCGGGATGACTGCCTCGGTGCCGAAGGCCAAGGCGAAGGGTGTCTCGCCGGTCGGTACCCTCTGCGTTGTTCGGTATGCCCAGAGAACGTGGTAGAGTTCGTCTACCCAGGCCCCTTTTGCCCTGTCGAGCCTCGTCTTGAGGCCTTGCAGCAGGGTCCGATTGGTCACTTCGGCTTCCCCATTGGCTTGCGGATGAGCCACCGATGTGAAGTGGTGGGAGACGTTTAGTCCTTCGCAGAACTCGGCAAACCGGGCTCCAGCGAACTGTCGCCCATTATCGGTTATGAGAGAGCTCGGGGCAGACCGAACCGGCAGATCAGCGTCTTCCAGACGAAGTCCTGCACCTTGGCCTCGGTGATCTTCGCTAGTGGTTCCGCCTCGACCCACTTGGTAAAGTAGTCGATCGCGACCAGGAGGAACTTCCGTTGTCCGGACGCTGTTGGGAAGGGGCCGAGGATGTCCATCCCCCACTGCGCGAAGGGCCAGGGTGCAGTGAGCGGAGTGAGTTCGGATGCCGGCTGCCTTTGCACGCTGGCGTTCTTCTGGCAGCGGTCACACCTCTTCACGTATTCCGTGGAATCACGAAGTAGGGTCGGCCAGTAGTACCCTTGCCGAAGTAGTCTTTGCGATAGGGATCTGGCTCCCGCGTGACTTCCGCAGAGTCCTTCGTGGACATCCTGTAGCGCGATGCAGGCCTCAGAGGGTCGGAGGCACCTCAGCAACGGGAGGGAGTACGACCTTTTATATAACCTGCCCTCGTACAAGACGTAGCGGGAGGCTTGACTCCTGAGCTTCCGAGCTTCTCTCCGGTCGTGGGGAGGACCCCTTCTTCGAGGTAGGCGATCAGCGGATCGATCCAGCTGGGCTCGAAGTCCGTCCGCAGGACGGCCTGAGGTTCCTCGGTGGTCGGGCACTTCAGAGTTTCCAGAAACACCTCTTTTGGTAGTTCGGCCGGGGCAGAGGTGGCCAACTTGGAGAGGAGGTCGGCCCTTGTATTCCCGGTCCTTGGGATGTGCCGAATGTCGAAGCTGTCGAAGGCTGGTATTAAGTTCTTCACCTTCCCGAGGTACATCACCATGCTTTCCTCCCGCGCCTCGTAGCTGCCGCCGACCTGACCGACCACCAACTGGGAGTCGCTATAGACTTGAAGCCGACCCACCTTCAATTCCCTGGCTATCTGCAGCCCGGCTATCAGCGCTTCATACTCGGCCCCATTGTTGGTTGTGGGAAACTCGAAGCGCAATGCGTACTCGGTGACGATCCCCTCGGGGCTAACCAGGACCAGCCCAGCGCCGGCCCCGCTAGAGTTGGATGAGCCATCCACATGCAGAACCCAGGCGCCTTCAAGGAGGTCGGCCCTTTCCTCAGGGAAGCTCGACCGCCACAGCTCGGCTTCGTCGGGGCCTGGTCTCCCACTGATGATAGTCTCGCTTGATTCAAGCTCGGCTTCAACTGGTGCGGTGCATTCCAGCACGAAGTCCGCCAGTATCTGAGCCTTGATCGATGGCCTGGGCCGGTAATTGATGTCGAACTCCGTGAGCTCGATCGCCCATTTGGCGATTCTTCCTGA